>JALIGW010000001.1:26700931-27100931 GCA_023053685.1 Diadophis punctatus similis
CCTTTTCCTTGCTACCCTTCTTGGAAGATTTTTCATAATTTGGTGAGCGAGGGAGCGTGGCAGCACCTGGAGTCTTCCTCCTGAGCTGCCACGAGGGCTTTGGGCTCCGGCCTAGCCCACTGCACCCCCAACCCCCCCCCCCCTCCGATTGCTCGCCTCGCGGCCGCGACCAGAAAAAAAAGCCGTTTGACTCTGTTCCGGCTCTGGTCGCGAAGGGACTCCCGTCGCCGCGCCCTCGCTCATCTCCACGTGGGCAAGTCCTATCGAGCGAGCTTGCCGCTGCCGCCGCGGTTGCTTTTCGCAAAAGGAAAAGCGAAACCGCCAGCGGCGCCTTTCTTTCCTCGGCCAGCCGATTGTCGCCTCGGAGCCTGCTGCCGGAGCCTCGCTCGCGGGAGGCTCCTGAATTTAAATTTGGCGCCAACTCGTAGCGGCTCGGGCCTGAGAAGAGCGGATCGCACCAGGACTTCGCAGGGAGGATCGCGGATCGCGAAGCCGCAGCGACCGTTAGCCGGGCAGGTCATCAGGCGTACCTAGCCCGTGGGGGGGGGACGCGGGGGGGGAGCAGAAACGCACCAGGCATTCTAGCCACAACTGACTCCTGATCCCAATCGCCCTCATTAGAGAAATGGCGAAAGGCATGCCCTCTAACTCTTCCAAACCAGGGGGCAAAAGGAAACAGAAAACAAACAGGCCTAATGATGATGAGGCTGCAGCCTCATCTTCTTCTCAACCGATCAGGGCAGAGACCACGAGGGCGGAGCAGCGTAGGGATCGGGCCCTACAGAAGATTCACAATAAAGCTGCTCAGACTAGATCTGCCCCCCAGGCCCCCACCAGCCAGCAAGTGGTTGCTCCCTCTCTTGAGGCCTCAACTCTTCCCCAGATATCTCCGAACTTGTGGGGACCAGGGGGATTGGGCGTGGCTGCCATGACTGGACAGGAAATACTCCAAGGCCCTCAACCTGACCCAGGCCCTGGGATAGAGCAGGCCCAACCACCACCTCATCCCCCTTCTAGTCAGGAAGCCAGGCCTTCCCCTGTCTCGGACCCAGCCCAACAGCCACCGGCTTTGCCATTTGATCCAACCCTGATCCAACAATGGATAGCAATGGCGGTCCAGAGCAGCATCACAGCCAACCTACAGAACTTGGCTGCCACCCTGCCCTCCGTGGGCTCAGGAACCTCCTCTCCCCAATTGGATCCTCAACCTAGCACCAGTGCAGGTTTTCTGGCTGCAGATCAACTTTCAAATATCTCAGAGGAAGATAATCTTGATGATTTGCCTGAATTGCTAATGCAGCCATTAGGTGATCTCTCCGAGGATGAAGAACCGGCACCGGGCAAGCCGCCTACTGCGGCCTTATTTCCGCAGTCTCTCTTCAAGTCTCTCCTTAGCAAGGCCAGGGCTACTGCCGGCCTCTCCTTACCCGCCGCCCCGGCTCCATCTCTTAATACACCTCTGGGGCCTATCTTCTCTTCGGTAACACCCGAGCCGGAGTCTGTCCCGGCTCCTTCCTTATTTCTAGACACAGTGAGGAATCAGTGGGCAGCTCCAGCATCTGGACCATCTCCTTCTTCCCTCGAACGCCAGTTTTTCAACGTGGCTTCGGATCTGAGCGACTTGCTTGAGGTACCAACGGTGGATTCTCCCGTATTAGCACTCCACGCTCAGACCAATCTGCCTAGCGAATCGGAAGAGAACCTCAAGCCTGAGGAACGCAAAGTAGAACAGGTGCTGGTGCGCGCGCATCAGGCAGCGGCCTGGGCTATCCGGGCAACATCCACATCCTCATTCTTCGCAAGGGTAGCCCTCCTGTGGCTGAAGCAACTTCAGGAATACATCCCTGAGACCAACCTAAGAGCACATCAGGACCTGAATAAAATCTTTGCTACCTGCCAGTTCTTGGCTGATTCCACCTTGTACGCCTCTAAGTTTACATCAAAGGCTATGGCTTCGGCCGTCGTGGCGCGACGGATGCTATGGCTTAAGCAGTGGCCGGTGGAAACGCGCCACAAATGGCGCTTGGCCTCTAAGCCCCTCAAGGGCAAGCACCTTTTCGGAGATTCCCTCGACCCGTTTCTCATTGAATCTCGAGACAAGAGAAAGATATTGCCTTCCCTCTCCCGCAGGGGCCTTCCACGGCGGACTCCGTACCCCAGGCGGCCCTTTCGCCAATCTGACCAGGGTTCCAGCTTTCCCCGCACCCCAGGTCAGTATTCCGGTAGGTTTCGTCCCAGTCAGGACAGAGCCGGGCGGGGGAGACAGTTCAGGAGGCAATCCCGCGGAGGGGCGGGTGGGCGCCCCGCTAAACGGGGCAAACAATAGGTCACCTCCCTCCTCAGAGGTCCCCATTGGGGGCCGGTTGAAATATTTTGCTGACCAATGGGAGGCCACCACAGATGACTTATGGGTGCTAGACACCATCAGACACGGTTTATCTCTTGAATTTCTCTCGCCTCCCCCTGGAGCCTTCATCCGCTGCCCCACGGCCAGAAGCCCCGCTAAACGAGCCCTCATGGCCGAGGCTATGCAACATCTACTGGACATCAAAACAATTCAGCCGGTTCCTTCCGAGCAACGCTTCCAGGGGTTTTATTCCATTCTGTTTGTGGTGCCCAAGGCTTCGGGGGGCTGGAGAGCAATTCTAGATCTTAAACGATTGAATCATTTTATATCTTACAGAAAATTCCGGATGCATTCTCTTAAAACCATTCTCGCCTGCATCCGCCCAGGGGACTTCATGGCTTCCCTAGACTTAACCGAAGCCTATTTACACGTCCCCATCGCACACCATCACCGTTGTTACCTCAGGTTCTGCTACGCAGACAGGCACTTCCAATATAGAGCCCTTCCCTTTGGTCTCTCCTCAGCTCCCAGAGTTTTTACGAAGGTCCTCTCAGTTCTAGCGGGACACCTTCGGTCTCTCCCTATTAGAGTTCAATGTTATTTGGACGACATTTTGGTTCATGCCCCTACCAGGTCCTTGGCGCAACAGCACCTGCAGACTGTCACCCAGGTACTCACAGATCATGGTTTTTCAATCAATCTCACCAAAAGTCAGTTGTCCCCGTCGACGACCATTGTCCACTTGGGGTCGGTCATTGATTCCTCAGCAGGTAGGGTTTTCCTTTCACAGGAAAGACAGGACAGTCTTAGGGAATTGGCTTCTCAGGTCCAGGGGGCAGTCTCCTCCCCTCTCCTTACCTTGTCATCCCTGTTAGGCAAAATGGTCTCCTGCATTTCCATCGTACCTTGGGCCAGGTTACATGCCCGGGAATTGCAGTGGTTCCTTCTTCCCTTTCAGAGGCAAAAGCGAGGATCATCTCTTCACAAGGTCAGACTCCCCCCACAGGTCCGACGTTCCCTTACATGGTGGCGCTCCGCTGCTCTAACCAAGGGCACCCTGTTCCTGCCTCAGGCGCAAATCACCGTCACAACAGATGCCAGCCTCGCAGGATGGGGCGCTCACTGCGAAGGCGCCACGGCACAAGGCCTGTGGTCGGCACGACACGCCGGGTGCTCCATCAACTGGCTCGAGCTGCACGCGGCGTTCCTCGCATTGAAGCATTTTCAGCACCTGCTGACGGGTTCGCACGTACGCCTGCTCACGGACAACATTACCACCAAGGCGCATATCAACCGCCAAGGGGCACCCGTTGCAGGACACTGATGGACGAAGCGAGGAAGATCGGGTTATGGGCGGAACGTCACCTCTCGTCCCTGGTATCCGAACACATCTCCGGGGTGGACAACGTCCAGGCGGACTGGCTGAGCCGGTCTACGGTGGACCAAGCCGAATGGCGCCTGGATCCGGCGATCTTCCAGTCAGTCGTGAGGAGATTCGGCACACCACTGGCGGATCTGTTTGCGACCCCGGACAATGCGCAGCTCAGCCGGTTTTACACCAGGTACCTGACTCCAGGGTCAGAGGGGACCAACGCCCTGATCTGCAGGTGGCCCACGGGCCTTCTCTACGCCTTCCCGCCTCTCCCCATCTTACCGCTAGTGCTCAGGAAGTTGATCCAGGAGAGAGCAGAGCTAGTCCTAATTGCACCCTTTTGGCCCCGGCAACCCTGGTTTGCCGAGCTCGTAGCTCTCTCAGTGATGGACCACTGGATGCTACCTCCCGTCCCGCATCTCCTCAGTCAAGGGACACTCCTCCACCCAGACCCCCGGTGGTGCAAACTGACCGCTTGGCGCTTGAGCGGGGCAGCCTGACCAGGCAGCTTTACGACCCCGACGTCATCTTCTACATTCAAGCTTCCCGCCGTCCATCTACTGACCGTGTCTATTCCGTGACCTGGCGGGCCTTTTGTTCTTGGTGTTCATCTCAACAGATCTCCCCTCTCGATGTTCCCCTTCCGTTGGTCCTTCGTTTCCTCAAACAGGGTTTGGATAAGGGTCTCTCCCCCAATACCCTGCGACGCCAACTCGCCGCACTGTCCTCCGTCCTCTCATGCGGACATTGGGACTCCCTGTCGCATATTCCGACCGACCGTCGTTTTCTGAAGGGCGTTACAAACTGCCACCCCCCGGTTATCCACCGATACCCTTCCTGGGATCTGTCCAGGGTTCTGCAATCCCTGACCCAACCCCCGTACGAACCGTTACGGGAGGCCTCTCTTCGACATCTATCCCTCAAGGTGGCCTTTCTTCTCGCCATCACCTCGGCTCGTCGCATCTCAGAACTCGGGGCCCTCTCTGTCCGCGAAGACCTCTGCATCTTCCATCCCGACAAGGTCGTACTCCATTTGGATCCCGCGTTTATTCCAAAAGTAAATTCCTCCTTTCACCGTGCGCAGGAGCTCGTCCTGCCCTCCTTCTGCCCATCCCCGTCCCACCCTGCAGAAAGAACTTGGCACACTTTAGACGTTCGCAGGGCTCTGCGTGTCTACATCTCTCGAACACGGCCTTTTCGTAGGACGGAAGCACTCATGGTCACCTTCTTACCCCAGACAATGGGTCTCAAGGCGTCACCCTCGACCATAGGCCGATGGATACGAGGAGCCATTGCCAAGGCCTACGACATGGCCTCTCTCCAGCGACCAGCGGGCATCACAGCTCACTCTACCCGGAGTGTGGCCACCTCCGCGGCCTGGTCCACTCAATGTTCACTGGAAGACCTCTGCAGGGCGGCAACCTGGGCGTCACCCACTCCTTTCATCAGGCACTACAGAATTGACAAGTATGCATCGGCTGATGCTGCCTTCGGACGCAGGGTACTACAGAGAGTGATACAGCACCACAACGTTTGATTACTCTCCCTCCCATGGGTACTACAGCTCTGGTATGTCCCATCCTGACTGCTGGCTCCTCAGAGGATGGAGAATGAGCGTTGACTTACCTGATACGCTCTTTCTCATCAGGAGGAGCCAGCAGTCAGTTCCCTCCCTAGTTGGTTACGTTGTTCCAGTGCTGCACCTGGGTGGGGGTTTGTTTTTCGTTCATTTAGTTACGCTGCTAGCGTTAGCTTTCTGGCTGTTGGTTTTCCCTAGTTTATATATTAAAAAAAAAAAAAAAACTCCTTTCCTTACCTTCTTCACCTTCACCTTATGAGAGTTTTCTGGACCAGTTCTATCAGTTGGGATGATAGTCTTTGACTTTAGTTTTCGCCACATCGAGTCGCTTTCCTCGGATTCGTCAGAACTGGGACCCCAAGGGGCGGATCCAGGCAATTAAGAAAAAAATAGTGACTCGTCCTCAACTGCTGGTAGGCGGAGACAACCCATCCTGACTGCTGGCTCCTCCTGATGAGAAAGAGCGTATCAGGTAAGTCAACGCTCATTCTCCAGCCAACTATGCTGACTGGAGAATTCTGGGAGTTGAAGTCCACAAGTCTTAAAGTTGCCAAGTTTTAAGACTTCTGTACTACTCCAAATGGCTAAAAAGACTGAATTATTAAAAAGTTATAAGAGTGATCTGATTTTATGGGAGACTATTCCACAACACAGGAAAAGTCTTTTTTATCTAACATACAAAGTTCTGTGAATGGAAGCATTCTCAAAAAAGTCTCCCCTATAAATGTTAGCAACAAGACAGAGGGTTCTTGGATAAACATTTAAACTGAACAGCGGGGACAGAGTATTAATTGATACAGAATATTTCTGTCCCCAGCAATCTAAAATTAATAGGGTTATCAGTGCATGCAACATAGATGTGAGTGCGGGTAAGATTATCAGCCCTGCTGTCAAGCAAAACCAAGCATTTAATAGTGAGTGCCATACCATGTGCATTAACCAAACAGGTGGCAAGAACGTAGGGGCAGTCAGGCACAACACAAGTTATGTAGACAGTAAATACAAGGTCAATCAAAATGGATTCAAATGTCTATACACCAATGCACAGAGTATGAGCAATAAACCGGGTGAATTAGAAATTCAAGTAAATGAGGGAAGATATGATATTGTTGCCATTATGGAAACTTGGTGGGATGAAACCGACAAATGGAATATACAGCTAGAGGGATTTAAATTATTTAAAAGAAATATACCAAATAAAAGAGGAGGTGGAGTTGCACTATATATAAGAAATAACTACATCTCTACAGAAATAGTGCACAACAATAATGAAAATTATCTTGAATACATTTGGGTCAATATTAAGGGGGGGGGAGGGATGACATTGCCATAGGTCTATACTATAGGCCACCCAACCAAACAGTGGAAGTAGATGAACTTTTTGCTAGTCAGCTAACTAAGGTATGTAGGAAGCACATCACAATAGTAATGGGGGATTTTAACTACCCTGATATCAACTGGGAGACAAAGTCTGCACCAAGTGAAAGATCCAACAGGTTCCTAACAAACCTAGCAGACAACTTTGTTTTCCAAAGAGTAGAGAAGGGAACAAGGGGATCAGCCATATTGGACTTAATTCTCACTAACAGAGATGAAATGATCGAAGGTGTTGAAGCTACAGGAACCTTGGGGGCAAGTGATCATGCAATATTGGAATTCAACATTATGCAAACACAAGCAATAGAACAAAGTCAAACTAGAGTCTTGGACTTTAAGAGAGATAATTTCAATAAACTTAGAGAGAGCTTGGGAAGGATTCCATGGATGAGAATCCTCAAGGGGAAAACAACTCAAGAAGGTTGGGAAATTTTGAAAAGTGAGATTATAAAAGCCCAGTCTAGCACGATAACAATGAAGAAGAAAAATAATAGCTCTCAAAAGAAACCAGCATGGTTGCATAAAGAACTCTCTGACAAATTGAAAGACAAAAAGGACAGGTATAAAAAGTGGAAAGGGGGGGAAATAACTAAGGCAGAATATCAGCAAATAGCCCGAGCTTGTAAAGATGAAGTGAGGAAAGCTAAGGCTCACAATGAACAAAGGCTTGCGACAAAAGTAAAAAATAACAAAAAAAGCTTCTTCCAACATATTAAAAACAAGAAAAAAGTCAAGGAAACAATTGGTCCATTGCTGGGAGAAAGTGGCAACAAGGTGACAAGCAACAGGGAGAAAGCAGAGCTACTTAACTCATTTTTTGCATCTGTCTTTACACGAGGGGAAAAAACAGTCTAACCTATCAAAAATACCACAAAAAACACATTAGGAACACAAGTTAAAATAGGGAAGAAAATGGTAAGTGAACACCTGTCTACCCTAGACGAGTTCAAATCACCAGGACTGGATGGATTACACTCCAAGGTTCTGAAGGAACTGGCAGACTAGATCTCAGAACCACTGAACTATATCTAGCAAAGATCCTGGAGCACTGGGGAACTGCCAGAGGACTGGAAAAGAGCTGATGTAGTTCCCATCTTCAAAAAGGGGGGGGGGGGAATAGATCCAGGAAACTGCAGACCTATCAGCCTGACCTCAATACCAGGGAAGATTCTGGAAAAGATAATCAAGCAATGAATCAGTGAACACCTAGAAGCAAACAAAGTAATAACCAAAGCCTACATGGCTTTGTCAAAAACAGTTCATGCCAGACTAATCTTATTGCATTCTTTGACAAAGTGACAAAATTAGTGGACAAGAGGAATGCTGTCGATATAATTTACTTGGACTTCAGTAAGCCATTTGATAAAGTAGACCATAACCTACTATTAGATAAAGTAGAAAAATGTGGGTTAGACAGCAACACCACCAGATGGATTCGAAACTGGCTAACCAACCGCACTCAACATGTAGTGCTCAATGGAACTGCATCTACATGGAGGGAAGTATGCAGTAGAGTACCCCAAGGCTCTGTTTTAGGCCCAGTACTCTTCAACATCTTCATCAATGACTTGGACGAGGGGATAGATGGGAAACTCATCAAATTTGCAGATGACACCAAACTGGCAGGAATAGCCAACACTCCAGAAGACAGGCTCAAGATACAGAAGGATCTTGACACACTTGAACATTGGGCGCTATCTAACAAAATGAAATTCAATGGTGAAAAAAGTAAGGTTCTACATTTTGGCAAGAAAAACAAAATGCACAGGTACAGTATATGTGGTACCTTGCTCAACAGTAGTAACTGTGAGAGGGATCTTGGAATCCTAATGGACATTAAAATCCTCATTTAAATATGAGCCAGCAGTATGCAGCAGCTGCCAAAAAAGCCAACACAGTTCTAGGCTGCATAAACAGGGATAGAATCAAGATCATGTGAAGTGTTTATACTACTTTATAATGCTTTGGTAAGGCCACACTTGGAATACTGCATTCAGTTTTGGTCGCCACAATGTAAAAAAGATGTTGAGACTAGAAAGAGTGCAGAGAAGAGCAACAAAGATGATTAGGGGACTGGAGACTAAAACATTTGAACAACGGTTGCAGGAACTCGGTATGTCTAGTTTAATGAAAAGAAGGACCAGGGGAGACATGATTGCAGTGTTCCAATATCTCAGGGGTTGCCACAAAGAAGAGGGAGTCAAGCTATTCTCCAAAGCACCCGAGGGCAGGATAAGGAGCAATGGGTGGAAACTAATCAAGGAGAGAAGCAACCTAGAACTAAGGAGTAAATTCCTGACAGTTAGAACAATTAATCAGTGGAACAGCTTGCCTCCAGAAGTTGTGAATGCTCCAACACTGGAAGTTTTTAAGAAGATGTTGGATAACCATTTGTCTGAAGTGGTGTAGAGTTTCCTGCCTAAGCAGGGGGTTGGATTAGAAGACCTCCAAGGTCCCTTCCAACTCTGTTATTCTATTCTATTCTATTCTATTCTATTCTATTCTATTCTATTCTATTCTATTCTATTCTATTCTATTCTATTCTATTCTATTCTATTCTTCAGGCCTAATCCACACAAAGCTTATGGCGTTAATATAATGATGGCATGAGAGGCAACCAGGCTGCCTCTTGCTGCTCACTCCCAGCTGTCGTCCCCTGCCCTGTAGAATGCAATAATATGTTTTATCAGTTCAGACTTCACCAGACAGTGACCCATTTATGGTTAGGGGCATCATTTCTGCGATCTTCATGCAGGGACCACTGTCCCCCAAAATGAAAGCTAGATTGTATGATTTGCCTCATGTTTAGATTTTGAAAGAATCTTATGTATAAAAAGCCTATATAGGCCACAAAATTTTGAACCACACCTGTTAACATTAAATCTCCCCCCTCCCCCCCAAATCCTCACGCTTTGGATTTTTCAGCATCACTTGTGTCAGATCATTAAGAAATTTTGCCAGACGGGATGGCTATGATGTGAACAGACCCTTTTCTTTCGCTTGACCATTCAGAATGAAGTACAAAATGAAGACTCTAAAATACAATGTGAACATATGAAATAAAATTGAATGAAAGAGCAATAAAATAAAAGAAGCAAGTGAGGATACTGTAGGACTGTGTTCTTAATTCCAGTAATCAAGAAACAACATTATATATAGAAGCCCCAGTCCTTATATGCATGTCAATTGCATCAAGTCTGTCTCAAATCCTGTACTTCTTAGTCTACTTTTTAAAAATAAATTTGGGGCAAGGTCACACACTGATATTTACACACAGGCCAGGCCAAGCCAGTAAATTCATATTGTTGTAGTCCAATTACTCTGGATAGGTGTAACAACAAGGCTTCATTTAGTGATTAGGGCTTGTAGCATTCTCCGTTGGATTCAAATTGCTATACTACAAATCCATTGAATAGCCTTGTTGACATCTGTTGATAGAATCCACTCTGGAAATTGGCACATTTATGATTTATTACAACTTTGATAGGTGATTTTGTTTATTTCAGCTGTTTTGCCCCATAGTCCATTGTCACCTATTTTGGAAATGTCTTATGGGTCACGAGATTGCTTACTTTTGCATTGTGGTATCCTACATGTTAATGGTCACGAGAAAGAAACCAGTAAAGTAGCATAACACTTTAAACAGTGGTTGTAATTAAAGTTTGGCAATAATAATTTGGAAATGTGTAAAACCTCAAGTACCTTATCAGCTAGTTGGTTTGTGTTAATTCTTCTGGAGTTACAGTATATGTTTCTATTGTGGAGATTGCGTGTATTTTGGCTATATTATTGCTGCAATGTGGAATCTTCCCTTTCCCTTCCTTTCCACTATAGGGACAAATTTTAGCAAATCTCAAAGCCATGGATTCAGATTGGTTTGCCCAGAACTGCATGGGCAGAAAGTCAAAGGTAAGGTTAAGGTTACTGTGAATTTGTATATCCATTATATTGCTGTATTTTGTCCTTCCTGTTCTCTGGTTTCCATGCAGCTTATCTTATTTTCCCGGCTAATCTCTCCCAGAAACTTTGTAGAGGGCAGGGTGGAAGTTAAAGGCATCCTGTTTACAGTTGTCTTTACTCCTTCCCGAGGTCCAGTGTTTGCCACATGTGAGCTGACTTACTCCTTCTCCAGTGATGTTTCAGTGGCTGGCAAACATCAGCTGAGTTGATATGTTACCTACTCTGATGGTCTTTCAAGCTTACGTTTTGTAACTTTCTTCCTGTCATGGGTGAAATTGGATAATTTATTTCAGAGCCTCATTTACTGTTTTCATACTTATAGGTTGGAGCTCCTTCTCTGGACAAATTTAATAACTGGGGTGGATCCCTGTCCTTAGGACATCCTTTTGGCGCTACCGGCTGCCGTTTAGTAATCACAGCTGCCCACAGGTTGAAGAAGGAAGGGGGACAATATGCCTTAGTGGCAGCATGTGCTGCCGGAGGACAGGTAAGAATCCTACGATGAGCAATCTATATTTGTTTGTTTATATATTTGTTTATTAATAGTTTTACTTATTTATATTCCACCTTTACTGCTTTTATAAATTACTCAAAGCGGCAAGTATACCCAATACAGATAGGTCCTCAACTTACAATCACGATTGAGCCCAAAATTTCTGTTGCTGAGCAAGGCAATTGTTACATGAGTTTTGCTCCATTTTGAAACCCTTTTTACCAATTGTTAAGCGAATCACTGCGGTTGTTAAGTGAATCATGCGGTCGTGAAACAAATCTGGCTTCCCCCCCAATGACTTTGCTTGTCAGAAGCCAGTTGGAAATGTTACAAATGGTGATCTTATGACCCTGGAACAATGCAATTGTCATTAAGTAATGCCAGTTGCCAAATGTCCGAATTTTTATCACATGACCATGGGGCTGCTGCAGTAGTCATAAGTATGAAAACTGGACATAAGTCACTTTTTTTTTCAGTGCTGAACGGTCACTAAATGAATGATTGTAAGTCGGGGACTACCAGTACTCCTTTCTCCTTGTATTTTGCCCACAACAATAACACTGTATATTGGGCTGAGAGAGAGTCACCCAGCTGGGCTTTATGCCTAAGGCAAGACTAGAATTCACTGTCTCCTGGTTTCTAACCTAGAGCTTTAACCATCAGAACAAATTGGTTCTAGACTCAAATGTAGCATGGCCATAGTTGCCTTGTGCTTGGCAAGGATTCCTTTTGTAATTCTATTTTCCCAATGTTCATTTTTCTTTCTTTTTTCTTGGGATGGGAATCTTGTTTCTCTCTTGTTGAGTAATTTCAGTTCTTCTCTTGCTGCAGGGCCATGCAATGGTTATTGAGAATTATCCGAAGTAAGGAGGTGAAAATTGGCATGAGTGGATTTGCCTGTTCCCTGCAAGACAACGAATGTAGTAATAATGCTCCAAAATATATCTCTGGACTTTCCTACAAAGGACTCTCAGTGGCTTTTCTTAATATTTTCTAGTGCCTTCAAAAAAATTGTTTCACAGTAAATGGAGAAAGCCACACATATTTTATCTGGATATTTACGTTAATATAGGTTTCCTGCCACTTAACAATAGCTAACTACTTTTTCCCACCATGAGAATAATATTGTAAGTTGGCATGCTGCGTTGTGTAAAGTTGTCTGGTAATGAGCGATAAAGCAAAATTTGCTATGCAAAGAGAATCGTTCTTAACAGTTTTCAAGTGAACAACATGGCTTTGAGGTTTCTTTGAAAGGAAAACCTCTTGTTAAGGGAAAATAATCTAAATGTTCTATACAGTATTTGTCGGACATCAGCCTTAATAAATGAGAAAGAAGACAGGAACACATGTGTCACTGTTGTTTTTTATCAGAATGTCCCAGTTTTAGGATGCAGAAAAGCTGGACTTTCTCAGCTATCTGCTTTCTGGTGATTTTTCCTTCTGCTGCTTTAATGGCAGCTCAAGCCTGCTTAACCATCTTGTTCAACTCAAATGTGTGAAGAGGTTTCATTTTAATACCGATTCTTCCCATCCAGCCCCCACTCCCAATTTCAAAAGCTGTCAGACTTCATTCAGGGAAGAATGGGAATTGTGCAGGGGTGGGATTCAAAAATTTTAGCAACCGGTTCTCTGCTGGGTTGCTGGGTGGGCATGGCCATGGTGGGTGTGGCATACTCGGCTTCCTGCACCATGGCGGGGGGGCATTTTCACCCTCCCGAGGCTCCGGAGGCTTTCCTCAAGCCTCCAGGAGGGCGAAAATGGCCACCCCCGGGCTCCGGAGGCCCTCCGGAGGCCGGAAACGAGCCCGTTTCTGAAACTTCTGGTAGGCCCGGTTTTTGCCCTCCCCAGGCTCTGGAGGCTTTTTTTGAGCCTCCGGGAGGGCAAAAACTGCCTCCCCCAGGCTCTGGAGCTGGAAATGGGCCCGTTTCTGGACTTCCGGGAGGCCCGTTTTTCGCGCCCTCAGAGCCTCTGCATGGGCCCTGCACTTACCTGGCATCCAAAATGGGCCGCGTGGAGATTCCTGGGAGGGGAGGGGTGGGTGGGGCCTTGCAACTACCGGTTCGGCGAACCAGATGTAAAAGTAGCATCCGGTTCGCCTGAACCAGCTGAATCCCACCCGTGTGTGTGTGTGTGTAAAATATTAGTAGCTGATGAGCCACTATCACACTTACAGAATTGTCCTCCCCAGAAGAAAACTCTGGTGCTGGAAAATAAAACTCACCTGGATTTTATCATATATGTAACCCGTTCCTGTAAAACCAGTACTGTGGTCAGCCTTGAGCCCTATATCCAGAGTTAAGTATTAGATGGAATTACATCATGCTGGATGAAAATCAGATCAGTGGCTTAACATGATGTATGAAAGTACTGTTGCATGCAAGTCAGAATGTCTGGATTAAAGCAGTGTTACACAGATTTAGGAAGGATTAAATATTCCCTTCCACACACATACACATCCCACCCCCAGTCTTGAGTGTCTTGTTCCAATAGTCCTAAAAAAAAGAAATTATGTCCATGCTGAGGCCGAGGGAAGAGTCCAACATGTCATAAGTCACGAGTCCCTGCACGCCCGCAAGAGATCTAAGTCCAGCCCACCTTGAATGTCTCTTAATTTCCGCTCATTTCCTTTGACCATTAGTAGGTCAGATTCTTGTAGAGAGCTTAAGCTTACAATAAATCTTTACACTCATTTGAACTGCCTGAATCTCCTGATTTCCTCAGTGCTTGACAATTATTAAGTACATGAATACCAATATTTATTTAATTCAATATAATGTTTATTAAATTAACATGAATTCAGATTTCATCTTAAGATCATTTATTCTTTGGTGTGTGTGTGTGTCCTGGTGTCCATAGTGTAGAAGTATTTGCATTTGATACTTCCCAGCCAGCAAACGTTATTTTTTTATTTATTAGATTTTTATCCTGCCTTTATTACTTTATAACATATTTCAAAAACTCCACTTTTGAAGCTCACTCAGCCACAGCCATTGCATAAGTGCACCTGCTCAATAACTAGGATTAATTAAAATATCCAGGGATTAACATTAACGAGATTTATTTTTTTAGGGAGTAGGCAATCTGGCATGGCAGCAAGACTTCTGTACCCTCCCAAAGAAAAGCATAAAAAGCTATTTATTTTATATCCTTTACCAAGGATTTGGTGCGTGGCTCTTATCAAAGAATTGCAAAATGTAAGGGTGAGAAAGGAACCTGGAGTTCAGCTGGTATAAAACAATATAAAACAGTAGTGAGGAAATATGGTGAATGAAACCCCACCATCCCTCAAAATAGATTATTCCACTATCAGATAAAGGTAGTCCTAGACTTATGACCACAATTGAGCCCAAAATTTCCATTGCTAAGCAAGACAGTTGTTAAGTAAATTTTGCCCTATATTTATGACCTTTCCTGCTGCAGTTGTTAAGCAAATCGTTCATTAAGCAAATCTGGCTCCCCCCATTGACTTTGCTTGTCAGAAGCTGGTTGGAAAGGTTACAGATCGTGGTCACATGACCCTGGGACATGCCAGTTGCCAAGTGCCTGAATTTTTTGACCACGGGGATGCTGCAACAGTCGTAAGTGTAGGAAAACCCATCATAAGTTCCTTTTTCTCAGTGCCATTGTAACTTTGAACAGCCACTAAACAAATCATTGTAAGTCGACCACTTGTACTTCACATCATGGCTCTTCTGGCAGGCGGGGTGAAAAAGAAGATCAGATTCCCCCATGAATGAATGTTTTTTAAAAATAACGTTCTGTTTTTAAACTATTATGTTTTTATTGCATTGTTCTTACCCATGTTCAGTGGTGGGTTCCTACTGGTGCGGTCCACTCTATAGCACCGGTAGCAGCCTGCTGGTGACATCACAGTGCCGATGCGGTCGGTTGCTGGTGCCTTGGCGCCGGCATTAAAAAAATTTTTTTACATTTTTAAATTTTTTTTAAAAAAATCTTTTGCGCATGCCCAGAAGCCGAGCTTTCGGCACTGCGCATGTGCTGCTTTCCTACCCCACAGTGAGACCAAGCTGGGGAGGATGGCTGAGGGAGCGCGTGAGACGCTGAAAGAACGGGCGGCAGGAGCTATCTCCATTCCCCTCCCTTCAGCAGTCCGAGAAGCCACGCCCACCCAGTCACATGGCCGGCAAGCCACGCCCACCCAGTCACATGGCCGGCAAGCCATGCCCACAAAATAAGCCACACCCACAGAGTGGTAGTAAAAAAATTAGGAACCCGCCCCTGCCCATGTTGTACGCCGCCCTGAGTGCCACGGGATTGGGCGGCTTATAAGAACGCTTATTAAATTAAATTAAATTAAATTAAATTAAATCATAAACTGCTGTTCAGCCAAATTTGATTTCCTCTAGAATGTTTGTGCCAATGGAATTGGCCTGGTTTTGTACCAAGCAACCAACAAAAGCCCAGTCATGGGAGTAAATCTGAAAAGCAAGTCCTCCTGCATAAGGGGATAAATAAGGCTTAATGAGGTTTGCTTATATTCTCTTTCTTTCCCTGCAAATCTGCTGAGTAGGACAGATGGTGTTAATACGCTTATGTTGCGTACAAGAGGTTCAGCTGCACCTCCCTCCCCATTCCCCCAGGGGATGGAGGGGGAAGGGAAGAAGATGGAGATTCATTCTTTCCCTTCAGATCTTGTTTCACAATGACAGATATACCAATCCCAAAACAGAATGTGAACCATTGATTCACCCTAGGGCAGGTTGAGACATCACACAGCATTATGGTTTGGATATATACTGTATATATATATATACCCATATATAGAAACTTAATCTGTGTTCTGAGTTTGGGTGTCTCCAAGGCATAACTACTTATGGTTTAGTGTGTTTTGCAAATAAGATCCACATAGATAGGAACCATTCTTGGCGTGAAACAGGAAGCAGGATCAATCAAGTCGTACATTGCCTTGAAGTTAAAGCAAACATGGATGGGTGTATGCATGCCAGGTTGCGCGTGAGTGAAAAAGAAGGCGCTTCAGATTAGATTCGTAAGGCAAAGAGGAGGGAATTTTCCCAGATGGCTCCTGCAGACGCCTGAACATGAACGTACCTGTCTGGTTGTGTGGCTGCAAGTCAGGAAAGACGAGGACTCTCCTGCCTGGATTTGAAATCAGAAAAGGAGGAGACTGGGGAAGGGGAGGGTAAGGAGCTGAGAAAAATCTCCAGGTATGTTTGGAGATTAGCACAAAGGCGAGGAACAACTCTACCACTGAGCCAGGCTGAAGTTGAGGGACAAAAACTGCGAGTGTCTTAAAGGCCATTCTAGATCTTCCCAGTGGACAAGATTCAATGCCTGGCATGGGTCCACGACATCGGTGATCCTAGGAATATTTAATTCCATTTCTACAACATTGGTAAGTGCATATCTCTCCTTGAACATGCAGGCATTTATGCTCCTTATCAACTCTGAACTACAGGGAGGGCTTGAAATTGTGTTCTCACCGTTTGTCCACAGCCTGGAAGTGAATTTGTAGCTGTCACATTTAAAGTGTTTGCTTTCTGCCGCAAAACCGAATTTTGGAAATAGGGTCAGCAGTGCAATTTGCTATATATTGGGTGTTGATGCATGGAGGGCCTTGAAGGGATCCAGGCATCAATCTGGAATAGCAAGTACTTCCGGTACAGATGGATTTACCCTTAGACTGTCCACTGTTGACCTCACCCGATTCCTAAGAGGTCAGTAAGGGGCGTGCATAAGCGCACCAGCGTGCCTACCGTCCCTGTCCTAATGTTCCCTCTTATCAGTACCCATCTTATGTATATAAACAATGTTATATCTATGTATATTACCAACACATACTTGACAAAAATAAATAAATACATAAAATAAAAATAAAAATAAAAATTTATCCCAAATTGTCCATAATAACTTTGGGCATGGTTGTTTCATCTCATGAGGGTTGACATTCTGTAAGTGGGATGTTTCAGCAGTAGAAGATATCACAATGCAATATATTTATTGCTAAAGGGAAAATAAGCATGGCCAGCTATCAAAACAAAAGAGAACAAAACTAAAACAAAACAAGCAGTGACATTTCAAAAATGCAATATTTAGCCAGGGTTTACTTCTTTCTCTGGACGTCACTTTGTTATTTCCTTTGGAAGATAGTCATCAAAAGACTTGCAGTGCTTAATCATGTGTTTGTTACAAATATTCAAGTTGGACTTGAAAGGGGAAGAAGAATTCTGGGAGTTGAAATCCCGGCATCTTAAAATGGCCGAGTTTCAAAAATATTGCTCTATGTTAAGGTGACCAGACGTCCCAATTTTGGCGGGACACACCCGCTTTTTCGCAATTTGTCCCGCGTCCCGCCCGCCCTCTTAAAAAGTCCCGATTTTTAAACCTCCGACGGGAGAAGGCAGAGATACCAGCAGTTTAAAACGAAGCTCCACCCAACACCCAACGCCCAAAATCTAAAGGCAACTACCGGCCAGTTACGGCAGTCGAGGAGTCCGACAAAGAATTCGGAAATTGCATGATTGGCCGCCGAACCAGAGCACCCCTTCCAAAAACCCTAATGGCCAGCATGAAATGCGGCTTTAAATTTCCCTCCAGTAAGCAGGGAGGGCGTGGCTTTTTGCAGACCTCCGGCCTATCGCAGAGTAGGAAGAAAAAAGGAGGCGGACCTTCGGTCAGTTGATTGGCTGGACGAAGAGTAAGACACATGGGCGTTATCTCCCGAACACAGCGCGGACAATAACATACGTGCAAAACCTCCGCTCTCGTTTCTCTTTAAGAAAGGCTTGTCATCAATGGAGACGCGCGCGCGGAAGGCACCACGGAGCAGAGGCACCTGGCGAGCGAGGCGAGTGGCGGCATCGGCGGCAGGCTCCTGCCCGCGTCTCCTGCCCGCCTGCCCGCTCGCTCGCCAGGTGCCTCTGCTCCGTGGTGCCTTCCGCGCGCGCGTCTCCATTGATGACAAGCACGCAGGCTCCCCGGTACAGCCACAGTGACCGGGGAGCCAATGACCGCTACCTGGGGCATGCAAATTAGAAAGCCCGGCGATATAAGAAGGCGATAGGCCACCAAAGGCGTTCAGGTTGAAGCACAATGGCTTTCTCTCTTCCTCATCCTTGGAACAGCTCCAGACGACTCTTCCTCAGTTCCTCTAATAATGCAGGTGAGGGGAGAGTAGTAAAATAGGAGGGGGGGAGAGATCCCCGAAGAGTTAAAAACTAGAGCAAATAGGATGCAAAGAAAGAAACGCGGCTGCGCCCAAGCCACTGCCGGCTCCCGAAGGGAAGGCGGGAGGCGAGGAAAGGCCTCCCGCCTCCCCCCCCACCTGGACGCCGACATTGGCGGTCTTTTGCCCTCTGCGCATGCGCAGCGTTCTGCGCATGCGCAGAGGGCAAAACTCAAATGGGCGGCCCCGCCCCCCCCCGTCAGTGTCCCGCTTAAAAAAAAAAAAATCTGGTCACTTTACTCTATGTTATTCACTAAGCTAGTTGGGGATGCTGGAGCTTGTGGCCCATTTATCAGAAAGGACTAGATTGGGAGAATAGGTTGCAAGCAAGTAACCACAGATTCTCATGATTATATCAGTCTCTATGCCTTCAGTGCACATTTCTTATAGGGTAGGCTGGTTGAAAGAGTTTCTTAGGTAAGCTTTTGCAAGATGTTGCCAAAGCAATTAGGCAAGATGTTGAAGAAAGGTGAAGGTTATATAAAAAGGTGCCATTTGGAAGGTGAGGATTCGGTTTCATTTGAGCCCAGTGGGCATATTTTTCATTGTGTAGCCTTTTCTCCTAGGCTACGCAATGTCTTCCTAGTCCAAAAATTCTCAGAAGAGTATATTTATCAAAATGGCTAAGATTTCTCCAAGTACCAGACAGAAATCAAGTGTGAATTATGTTATTTATTTCAATTTATTGTCCGCCCAAGGCCAGTGAACTTGGGCAGTGTACAAAACTAGGGGAAACATAAAAACAACTAAAAATGATGAATTTCAGAGACAGCACAAACTAAAACTGTCTAATGAAAAGCAAAGTTAAATAAACCATAAACATCCATCGTAGGCCTGAGATCAAAGCCATGTTTTCAAAGCTTTCCAGAAGCCTAGGAATGAAGATACCATTTTTATCTCTGGAAGGGATGCTGTCCCAGAGGTTGGAGGCCACAACAGATAAGGTTTGCTTCCTTGGTCCCATGAAAGATAATGTTTAATATTGGGAAACTTCCACTATTGGAAATAAGCAGCCTCCCAGATATCCAGGCCCTATGCCATACCAAGCTTTATAGGTAAAAATGTTGAGACTCTAGAAAGAGTGCAGAGAAGAGCAACAAAAATGATTAGGGGACTGGAGGCTAAAACATATGAAGAACGGTTGCAGGAACTGGGTATGTCTAGTTTAATGAAAAGAAGGACCAGAAGAGACATGATAACAGTGTTCCAATATCTCAGGGGTTGCCACAAAGAAGAGGGAGTCAAACTATTCTCCAAAGCACCTGAGGGTAGAACAAGAAGCAATGGGTAGAAACTAAACAAGGAGAGAAGTAACTTAGAACTAAGGAGAAATTTCCTGACAGTTAGGACAATTAATCCGTGGAACAGCTTGCCTCCAGAAGTTGTGAATGCTCCAACACTGGAAGTTTTTAAGAAGATGTTGGACAACCATTTGTCTGAAGTAGTGTAGGGTTTCCTGCCTACGCAGGGGGTTGGACTAGAAGACCTCCAAGGTCCCTTCCAACTGTTGTTGTTGTTGTTGTTGTTGTTGTTATTTATTCACAAAAAAATGTAATACACAGCAAACGAGATTTATATGCTGGATTTCGTATCACTATATCACAAGTCGAACACTTCCCAAGCGTCTAGGACTGTGTGATGTATTTTCGTATGATGCGCGCAGATCCAAAAGGTGGCCTTTTGCAACTGACAGATCGTGATTTTGTCAATGTTTATTGTTTTCAAATGCCGGTTAAGGTCTTTTGGCACAGCACCCAGTGTGCCGATTACCACTGGGACCACCTGTACTGGTTTATGCCAGAGTCGTTGTAATTCGATTTTGAGGTCCTGATATCGGTTAAGTTTTTCTTGTTGTTTTTCATCAATTCGACTGTCACCTGGTATGGCGACATCAATGATCCACACTTTTTTATTTTCCACAATCGTGAGGTCTGGCATATTATGTTCCAAAACCTTGTCAGTCTGAATTCGAAAGTCCCAAAGTATTTTGGCATGTTTGTTTTCAACTACTTTCTCAGGTTTATGATCCCACCAGTTCTTTACCACTGGTAGGTGGTAGTTGTGGCACAGGTTCCAATGAAGCATCTGGGCCACGTAGTTGTGCCTCTGTTTGTAGTCCGTCTGTGCGATTTTCTTGCAGCCGCTGAGGATATGATCAATTGTTTCATCAGCTTCCTTGCAAAGTCTGCATTTTGGGTCATCAGCTGATTTTTCAATCTTGGCTTTGATTGCATTTGTTCTAATTGCTTGCTCCTGGGCTGCAAGAATCAAGCCTTCTGTCTCCTTCTTCAGTGTTCCATTAGTGAGCCATAACCAGATCTTCTCCTTATCAACCTTTCCTTCAATCTTGTTGAGGAATTGCCCATGCAAGGCTTTATTGCACCAACTGTCGGCTCTAGTTTGCATTGCAGTTTTCCTATACTGATGCTTGGTCTGCTGCACTTTCAGAAGCTTCCGGTTGTTTACTTCAATCAATGCAGGTTCTTTACTTTCTTTGATGTATTCTGCCAATGCATGTTTTTCTTCTTCTACTGTTTGTTTTACTTGTAAAAGTCCTCTGCCACCAGTTTTTCTGGGCAGATATAGTCTGTCGACATCACTACGAGGATGAAGTGAATGGTGAATGGTCATGAGTTTTCTTGTTTTTCTGTCCAAATTGTCCAGTTCAGCCTGTGTCCAGTTTATTATGCCAGCAGTATTTCTTATAACAGGTATAGCCCAGTTGTTTATGGCCTTGATGGTGTTGCCTCCATTGAGCTTGCTTTTGAGAATTTTTCTGACTCTTTGTGTGTATTCTTTAGTGACCACATTCTTCACATGATCATGTTTGATATTATCCAGTTGTAGTATGCCCAGGTATTTATAGGCCTCTGGCTGATGACATTTTATGGCTTGACCATTAGGCATGTTTATGCCCACACTTTCAGTGATTTTGCCCTTCTTCAATGCTACTGTGGCACATTTGTCCAAACCAAACTCCATGCTGATATCATTGCTAAAGATTCGGACAGTGTTGGTCAGAGACTGAATTTCAGTTTCAGTTTTTCCATACAACTTCAGATCATCCATGTACAACAGGTGTGAAATTTTATTAGATTTTTTGGATGTTTGATAGCCAAGGTTTGTTTTTTGTAAGATTGTTGACAGCGGGATCATGGCAATGATAAAAAGTAATGGTGACAATGAGTCTCCCTGGAAAATTCCTCTTTTGATGTTGACAAATCCGTAATTTTCATTTCCCACAAACAGTTCAGTTTTCCAGTGCTTCATCATGTTTTCAATAAAACTGCCAACATTTTTACAAATCCCAATGGTGTCTAGGCACTTGATGATCCAACTGTGTGGGAGTGAATCAAAAGCTTTTTTATAGTCAATCCATGTTGCGTGAAGATTAGTTTTTCGGCTTTTGCAATTCTCCAGAATCATTTTATCAATCAAAAGCTGATCTTTTGTGCCCCTGCTTTTTCGTTTGTTGCCTTTCTGTTCATCTGGTAAGATGTCATTCTCTTCAAGATAATCTTGAATTCTGTCAGCCATAATGCCAGTCAATAGTTTAAACATAGTGGGTAGACAAGTTATTGGCCTATAATTTCCTGGTGCTGCTCCTTTTGCTGGGTCTTTTTGTATCAGATATGTTCTCCCAGTTGTCAACCATTCACTGATACTTCCTTTTTGCAGCATCTCATTGAATTTTTGGGCCATTTTTTCATGCAGACTGGTCAGATGTTTGAGCCAAAATCCATGCAGTTGATCACTGCCAGGTGATGTCCAGTTCTTTACTTTCCTCACACATTTGCTGATCATTTCAGTTGTTATTTGCATCTGTTCCATTTTCTTGTGTGAGAATTTTTCTTCAAACTCTTTTATCCACCCAGCATTTTTGTTATAGTCCTTCTCATTTTCCCAGAGCTCTTTCCAAAATGCAGTTGTTTCAGTTTTCTCAGGCTTTTCAACTACTATGTCTGTTGATTGATTCAAGGTCTGGTAGAACCGCCTTTGGTCTAATTGAAACAGTTGGTTTTGTTTGTACTGGGTGATTCTGGCTTCATATCTTTCGATTTTTCTGGCTGGTTGTTGTTGTTGTTGTTGTTGTTGTTGTTGTTGTTGTTATTATTATTATTATTATTATTATTATTATTATTATTATTATTATTATTATTATTATTATTATTATTATTATTATTATTATTATTATTATTATTATTATAATATCAGCAATTTAACTGGCTCTCAGAAGCCGACTGACGGATAATGCAGCTTACGTAGTAGTAGTAATGCATGCGCACACCGAGAGGTGCCTGTTACTGCCAGCACCCGTTGCATTCCGAGCTTCTGGATAGCCTTCAAGGACAGCTTCATGTACAACACATTGCAATAATCCAGTTATGAGGTGACCAGGGCATGAGTGATTGTCTGAAGGGTCTCCTTATCGAGGAAAAGGTGCAACTAGTGCACAAAATGAACCTGTGCAAAGGCGCTCCAGGGCCTTATGTTACCTGACATGACATGAGGTAAAACATGCAAAAGGGCAGGGAGAAACCTAGCCCTTGCTGAATAAGAAGTAAAACAGGAAGAGGTTTTAACCCTGCAGAACCTGGCCCTAAACCTCTCCCGTTGTAATGTCAATATGTTATGTTGGATTGTTGATCTTGTTTTACAGAAGGGAGGGTTGGTTATGGGATTCCGGTTTTTGGAAAGAAGAATGACTTTTGAGCGCTGTTGATGACAAATCTTTATATTAGCTCACCTTCTGGCAGCCTTTTGCACAATGAGCCAAACCCAAAACTACTTGTAACGTATATCAGAGGACTCCAGAATCCTTTCCTTAAAATGATTTTTCTGCTTTGTCAACAGTATATTGTCCACCTGCTTCACGGCCTTGTGACCTTGCCTCCTTCAGCTCATGATCCCAATGGAGAGCAACGCTAAGAGGGGATTGGGAGACTTGAACGGCATGAAAGAATCACAAGCAGAGCCTGCAGGCTTAGAGAAGGTGAGCCATCCCCCTTCCTGAAGATTAACTAAGCACTTTGGACTCAGCCTCCTTTCCTTCCTCTGGCTCCAGCAATCTGCAATAAATGTTTCATCCTTACACAGAGTGCAGAGTGCAGATTCTGTAATGTTTATGTTCTAGAGCAGGGGTAGGCAAAGTTGGCTCTTCTATGACTCATGGACTTCAACTCCCAGACTTTCTGAGCCAATCATGATAGCTCAGGAATTCTGGGAGTTGAAGTCCACAAGTCATAGAAGAGCCAACTTTGCCTACCCCTGTTCTAGAGCAAAACAATGGCAAACCATTTATATTGGATTTATTCTTGCCAAAATGCACTTATCCATTAATCCAGTTCTAAGACTGTCTTAAATTGTGTATAGCACAGTGCTGTACAGTGCTTTGTTGTAGTCAGTCTCCAAAAAATGCTTTTAAGAATGCAGGCGTGTGAACGTAGCACATCTTGGAACAAACCAACTTCTCCTGGATGTTCTGAGGCACCATTTTAAGCTGAAATGGAGGTGCCCTGAGATCAACAATGGAAAAGAGGCTGCTTCATGTCAGGCAAAACTAAACCACCTGGCATTGTACTGCAGGGCCTCTGATGCAGGGGTGAAATTCAAACTTTTTCCCTACCAGTTCTGTGGGCGTGGCTTGGTGGGCGTGGCAGGGGAAGGATATTGCAAAATCTCCATTCCCACCCCACTCTGGGGCCAGCCAGAGGTGGTATTTGCCAGTTCTCTGAACTACTCAAAATTTCCGCTACTGGCTCTCCAGAACCTGTCAGAACCTGCTGAATTTCACCCCTGCTCTTCCATCAGATCTTCTCCACCCTCTTTTATCAATTGAAGATCTCTGACTGAAAATGACACTTATTGAATCTGGTCCACTCTATACACAGAACAGATGCTGTGTTACTAAACCATAGATTCCTTCTAAGCTCTTCCATAATTTCTACTAGTTAATAATGAATAATAATTTTTGTAATTCCATTCTCCCCCAAGGGGCAGAAAGAAAACCTGTGGAAACATTACAACTGAATGACATATGCTGGTGTTGGCCAAAGACTTTTGTTAGTTTAGACTTTACATTATATTGATTGTATTCTTTGTTGTCCAGGTTTTGATTGATTATACACTACTGTGAAACCTGCTGAATCTAGAAGATTTCTTAACAATGGCTTGGTCACAAATTTGTCCTTTTTTGAGCAAAACTGGTGGAAGTCAATAGTGGTTGAATACTAGGCAGTATTAAATAGGTTTAGATTGATTGCAAGCTTTGTTTTGTTATGGCATGAGAACAACCTTGATCAACCTGATAGAGGACTTTGGTTTAAAGATAGCAAGAATTCCTTTGATCCCCCAGTAGCAGCTTTGATGCTATCAACCTTGGCAACTAGCCAAACTAGTTTAGGAGATTGGAGTCCAGAGCAATAAGGTTTTCCATTCTTAACCTGAAGAATGCATTTTAGAAAGTAGCAGTAGGGATGGCAAATCTGAGCTTGGAGTGCCACCTTCTCCCTGCTCAACCCTCTCTCTCTATTACCTCTAAGTGGTTGAGTGCTCCAATACCTTGAGTGCCCCAATTACTTGGAGCAAGATATAATTGTTCAACCAGTTCTGGATTGCTATTCTCCCCAAAGGAGAGTATTGAGTGTGAGAATGTTTGCTGAACCAACATTTTCAGACATCTTAATGACATCAGTCAGTTATTTATTTATTTCTTGTATTTTTAAGACTGCCCATCTCACAAAAAGTGATTCTGGGTGGCATTAGCCAAAGGTTTTGGGGCAGAAGTAACCTAGTCAGTGTTACTATGTTCTGGTAACTTCCAGGACAGATTACTGATCTCCAGAACTATCTGGAAGCTTCAGTTAGTGTACAATTTGGCAGGAAAAAAAATTCCTGGGGTTCTTAGTTGATGATACTTCTGTTTAAAATATGTTTATACAACTAGTGCCAAGTCAAAGCATTTTTTTTGCCTAACCTCTCATTTTATTGGATTAATTTAACTCTTACACTGTGTTCCTTCAACATACTTAATCAAATTAGCTAAACCTAGTAGGACAAGTCTTAAATCACTTTTTTCGAGGCCATTGCAACTTTGAACTGTTGTTAAATGAATGGTCATAAGTTGAGGACTACCTGCATAGAGTCTATCTTCCCTTAAGCATTTAGAACAGGGGTGTCAAACTGACAGCCTGTGGGCCAGATGCATCACACGCAGGCCACACCCACCCCAGCTCCGCCAAGGGGAAAACATTGCGATACGTCACGTGACGGCAACATGACGCCGCGAGTTTGACACCTGTGCCATAGAATAACATCTTGCTACTTACTATTCCAGTAATAATAATGTTATACCTGTCTTCTGGTGGTCTATATAACTTGACAGGATGTACAGCAGTGATGGTGAACCTATAGCACGTGTGCCATAGCTGGCACGCGGAGCCATATCTGAGGGCACGCGAGGCGTTGCCCTATGTCAGCTCCAGCGTGCATGCACATGCTGGCCAGCTGATTTTTGTCATTCTTTTCGTCTGTTTTCGCTCTTTCCAGGGTTCAGGAAAGCCTCCTGAAGCCTGGGGACGGCGAAAAACAGCCCAGCGGGCAAACCGGAAGTTCGGAAATGAACTTCCGATTTGCCCATTGAGCTGTTTTTTGCCATCCTCAGGCTTCAGGAGGCTTTCCTGAACCCTGGGGATGGTGAAAAACTGCCCAACGGGCCAACCGGAAGTTAGTTTCTGAACTTCCTGTTGGGCCATTTTTCGTTGTTCCCCAGGCTTCAGGAGGCTTTCCTGAACCCTGGGGAGAGTGAAAAACAGCCCAACGGGCCTACCGGAAGTTCAGAGGCTTTAGTGATGCCTTTGCGCATGTGCGGGGGGGGGGCAGAGTGGGGGAGTTGTGCGCATACAGGGGGGCATCATGGGGGTTGTATGCATGTGCGGTGCGCGGGGGGAGGACATTGCATTATGGGTGTGGGCACATGGGTGGGGTGCAATTCATTACTTTTTCTGTATTTGCTTTTGTTCTTAAGCATATATTGCCCTGAGAACCTTCCACT
Source organism: Diadophis punctatus similis (assembly GCA_023053685.1). Lineage (NCBI taxonomy): Eukaryota > Metazoa > Chordata > Lepidosauria > Squamata > Dipsadidae > Diadophis > Diadophis punctatus. The sequence continues at coordinate 26,727,317 of JALIGW010000001.1, forward strand.
GAAGTCCAATTTGCAAATGTACTGAATAAATAGGAAAAAAAATCCTGTTTGTTTAACCAATGTAGCTTTATTCATGTACTTCTGTTATTGGCACAGAATTAAGAAAGGATTGAGAGATTGAAAAAGCAAAACTTCATCTCATTACAAGTTGTCCTCAACTTAGGACAATTGGAGCCAGAATTTCTGTTGCTGAGCAAATCAGGTGTTAAGTGAGTCACTCTCAATTCCCCCCCCCAATATATCTTTATTGATTTTTCACATTTTACATATCACAACAATTCTTTAAGCAGATTTACAGCCTTTTATATACATTATTTTTGTATTTATACTATTTATACATTATCTTACAATATTTTCTAATTCTACATCTTCATCCCACATTTCCTCTTCAACTTTCTATCATCAACCCATTTATACCACTTTTCCCATGTTTCGTAGTAATCTGAGTCTTTTTGTCCTCTAAGTTCTATGGTTAATTTGTCAATTTCTGCGCAATCAAATATTTTCTTAATAATCAAGCTTTCAATGGGTGTATTGGGGTTCCTCCAGCATTGCGCATATGCAGTCCTAGCAGCTGTTGTAATATGCAAAATCAAATACTTGATGCTTTTATCATATTGTCTTTTGAATATTCCTAATAAATGCCATGGCTGCTAAGTGGACCATTGCTGTTGTTAAGAGGAACACATAACATGGTCATATCAAATCTGGATTTCCCCGCTGATTTTGCTTGTCAGAAGCCAACTGAGGTTGCAAATGGCCATCAGATTTTATTTATTTATTTATTTTAGTGTCTTATATGCCGCCCTACTCCCTGGGACTCAGGGCGGCGTACAACATGTAAAGAACAACTATAAAAACAGTATTAATAAATTAATAACAGTGTAAAGAAGAATTTAAAAACATACAAAACCATACATACATGGGGCAGACCTAAGGTATTAAATGGTCTCAAATCACCCCGCCTGCAGGAAGAGCCATGTCTTAATGATGATCTCAGGACTGCCAACTGCCATAAATAAATGCCAGTTGCTTAGTGTCTGGCTTTTGATTGCATGACCGTGAGGATGCTGCGATGGTCCTAAGTGCAAGGACCTGTTGTAAGTCACTATTTTCAGTGCCATTGTAACTCCGAGCGGTTGTGAAAGGAATGGTTGTAAGTCGAGGACTCAGTGTATACCGTTGAGAGTTGATGTCGGGTGTGCCTCCATTCAAAGTCCAGGAAATAAAAACCCCAACTCCATGTTTATAGAGATGAGTAATTTTACTAGACAAGAAGTGATAGCAACAAAAGGAAAGCAAGTTCTAAAGCAAAAGCGCGCAAAAATGCATATACAAAGCATCCCAAAACCCTCCCTCATAACCCCCCTGGGCAAACCATCCAATCCTCATGTGCCAAGATGTCATGTGGGCACACTACCCGCCCGGCTGGCCACATCTGGTCCGATGAAGCCGTTGACCTTGAGCAGGCAATAAACATGTCTCTGAGGTTTGGTAGAACTTGTGAGAACTTCCCTCCCCTTTCAAAGATAAACAGGGACATCTCCAGCAGCTTCCTAGCCCCCCCTCCCACCGTTGCTATGACAGCCGAAGCAGGCAGGACTTTTGGAGGCTGACAGTTGATGTGGTGCGCAAACGGTAAAAAATAAATCAATTAAAAGATCAGCTTGGCTCCTTACAGGGTTCAAAGGAGGAGGAAGCAAGGCGGCCGGTGGCACAATGGACAGCAGCCGAAGTGTGTGCCTGGCTAAGAGGAAAAACCTTGGGTACTCCAGGCAGCCCACTGCTGGAGGCAGCCAATAGCCATGCCATCTCTGGCAAGGCTCTCTTGCGCCTCTCCGAGGAAACCCTGGAGCGCATGGGCATAGCGCCAAAGAGCCTGCGGGAGGAGCTATTGCAGGAGATTCTCCTCCTGCGCATCCAGCAAGAAATGGAAGATTTGCTGGACATTTCAGATGGTGAGTGATGGCATCTGCTTAAAGCTATCTCCAGAAAATGCTGAAGTGGCACTGGGCGGAATCAGGATTTGGGGAGAAAAGGAGGTAGAAGGCAGGATATGATTGTAATAGCAATAGCACTTTACTTATATACCGCTTCATAGTGCTTTCCAGCCCTCTCTAAGCGGTTTACAGAGTTCAGCATATTGCCCCCAACAATCTGGGTCCTCATTTTACCCACCTCGGAAGGATGGAAGGCTGAGTCAACCTGAGTCAACCCTAATCTCCCTATAGAGCAGCGGTGTCAAACTCGATTTCATTGAGGGCCGCATCAGGGTTGTGTTTGACCTCAGGGGGCCGAGTGGGCATGGCCGGGGTGGGCATTGCCAGCTCAACATCCTGCAGAGGGCTGCAGGAGGCTGTCACAGCTGAAAATAGAGCCCAGGAGGGCTGTGCGCGGCCGTCGCGAGCTTCGTTTTCACTGGCAGAGGTACCGCGGGCCGGTCCTTCACTGTTTCCAGGGTGGTCCTGTGGGTCAGATCTAAGCACCCCACGGCCCGCATCCGGCCCGCGGGTCTTGAGTATGACACCCCTGCTACAGAGCATGCACAACACACCCGCCCATTCTTCTTGCATGGGTGCTTCATTCTTAAATGTCTGTGTCAGGAACACAATCAACAACTCCAAGAATACACTAACATCTTTGGCGGTCTCAACTGTTCTGCGAAGTTGCTCATCTTGCCACGTAGCACAATACAGGTAGTTCTAGACTTACAGCAGTTCATGTGGTGACTGTTCAAAGTTACAATGGCACTGAAAAAAGTGACTTATGACCGTTTTTCAGAGTTACCTTTGCAGCATCTCCATGATCATGTGATCAAAATTCAGATGCTTGGCAACTGGTTCATACTTATGACCGTTGCGGCGTCCTTGGGTCATGTGATCAACTTTTGCAACCTTCTGACAAGCAAAGTCAATGGGAAAGCCAGATTCATTTAACAACCAGGTTACTAACTTATCAACTACAGTGGTTCACTTAACAACGGTGGCAAGAAATGTCATAAAATGGGGCAAAACTCACTTAACAAATTCTCACTTGACATCAGAAATTTTGGGCTTAGTTGTGGTCATAAGCTGAGGACTACCTGTATCGTCTATATCAGGTGTCTCCAACCTTGGCAACTTTAAGCCTAGTGGACTTCAACTCCCAGAATTCCCCAGCCAGGGAGATTGGCTGGGGAATTCTGGGAGTTGAATCCAGGCTTAAAGTTCCCAAGGTTGGAGACCCCTGGTCTATATTAACTGGCAGCAAGTTCCCAACTAAAGTCTTTGCCTGCTCTACCTGGAAAGATTAAAGATAAAATCGGGGACTTTCTTCCTGCAAAACAGAGATTCTACAACTGAATTACATATTTATCTTCATCCTGAAAACACTAAATAATCTACCAAGAGTAGCAATGGAACTGGAGAAATGTGTTTTGCAGTGAGGATGAGGCTCATGTAGTCAAGGTTTAGAACTCATTTTTTTCATGCGTTTGATCAGCAACGTTTTCATCAGCTGACAAAACAAAACTTGCATTACTTAATTCAACTACTGCACAATGCTCTATTGTGTTAATATGTTGTATGAGCCAGGCCATCACATGATTTGGAGGCATTTTGTTAACTAAAACTTAGGTTTAATTGCATTGCATGAGTCTATGTTAAGACCAAGGATAACCCAATTCTCATTTCAGCATCTTTGCTGCTTTATTACATTAACATATGCAACAGCATGCGTTCAGATATACCATAGATGTCAAACTCGATTTGAGGGCCGCATCAGGGTTGTGTTTGACCTGGGGGGGGCGGCATGGGCATGGCCAGCTCAATGTCACTCATGTCGGGGGTCCCTCTGGTGGACCGAGCGCTCTGCCAGTGAAAATGGGCTCCCGAGCTCCATTTTCAGCTGCGACGGCGTCCTGCAACCCTCTGCCAGAGAAAACGGAGCTCGGGAGAGCTGCGTGGGGTCCTCCCAAGCTCCGTTTTCACTGGCAGAGGCACCACAGGCCAGTTTTTTGCTGTTTCCAGGGTGGGCCCGCGGGCCAAATCCCATAGGTCCCACAGAGCGGGCCTCCTTCGGGTCCCGTCAGCAAAAAAATGCCGCCTGGCGGGGTCTAGGGGGAGGGCCTTCTCTGTAGGGGCCCCTGTTCTCTGGAACCAACTTCCCCCAGAGATCCAAATTATCCCCACCTTGCTGGCTTTCCAAAAAGCCATTAAGACATGGCTCTTCCTGCAGGCGGGGTGATTTTGAGACTTTACATCTGAGGTCTCCCCCATGTATGCATGGTTTTGTATGTCTTTTTTAACTTTTTAAAATTGTTTTTAATGATTTTATTGTTTGGTGTTCTTGAAAATGCTGTACGCCGCCCTGAGTCCTTAGTGAGTAGGGCAGCATAGAAGAATTCCCAAATAAAATAAATAAATAAATAAAAATAAGCACCCCAGGGGCCGGATCCGGCCTGTGAGCCTTGAGTTTGACACCCCTGAGATATACGGTTATGAGATCGTTTTCAGTTGTTGCCACTGTCTGCCATTGGTCTCCTTAATTGTTCATTTCTGCCACTCCTTCTCTCACACAGAATAACCCAGGAGATCTAGCAGGTTAAAATCACAACTGTCTGGAAAGCAGCCATCTTGAAGCATTCTCTAGAATTTGTTATTGGTGCCAGCTGTGCCTCCAGTTGGATTGTGGGTCATTGAATTGGAGAACGAAAATCAGCCATTTGTGACTGGGACGCAATTCTTCATGTCCAGTGCAAGTTCTTTTCCAGAAAAGTATGAACTTGGAAAAGGAGCATTTCTGTTATTATTACCCCAAGTGGAAAGACCTGCTGAGAGCTGTTGAAAATGCACTTCCACACTGGGCTATTCTGCGGCAATGAATTGGGGATTAAATCCTTGGAGAGTATTCAAGGTTTCCAGGTCATCTTAAGAACAAACCTATTCACATCATCTAATATCAGAGACAGACAACCTGGTGCCTGCTAGATATTTTGGGCAACTCCCCAATACCTTGATGGTTCCATGTCTAGGCCTGATGGAAATTGAAGTCCAAAACATCTGCAGAAAATCAGACTTCCTATTTATTAAGTGATGGTAATACTCCGGATTCAGGCAACCACAGCATTTGTACTTTGTGTCATATTTAATCCTTGTCACTTTTCAGACAAATATTTATATCATCGCCATGATAGGCATTGTTTTTCCCTGCTCCAAGTTCAAATTCTCTGCTCCAAATAAATTGGACAACCATCTGTTTGGGATGGTAAAAGAACTCCTGCCTTGAATAGAGGGTTGACTAGAAGACCTCCAAGGTCTTTTCAGTCACATGATTCTATGATTCTGTGAAATTCCTTTTTTTTCCTTGCCTCCTGAAAGCCAACTCCCTCTCTTCCACCTCTTCCTGGCAACCTTTGGAAAGAACCGGTAGCTTCCCAATTAGGAGAAAATGTATTGTATCAGCGTTTTTTTTAACTTCCACACATTTTAATACTCTTGCTATTTGTTATATTGATATGTGTTATTTTATTTCTAGAATACTTCGATAACAAATATTGATTGGCAGATAGATTTCTGTTTTTAAGACCAACATTTTGTAAATAAAATCATGCACATTTAATGCCAACACAAAAGAAATAGCATTGAGAATCATACTTCTTAGATCTGTAAGTTACCGTATTTTTCAGAGTATAAGACGCACCTTTTTCCTTCCTAAAAGTGGCTGAAAATTTGTGTGTGTCTTATACTTCGAATGTAGCTTTTTTTTCCAGCCCTAACTAGGTGCTAACCGATCTTCCCAGCTCTTACTTTGCAGGCTTTTTCATTGTTACTCTCTCCAAAGAATGTTTTTCAAGCCCCAAGTCTTTGCAGAATTTTTTTTCATTGCTCTACTTGCTCCGAATAAGTTTTTTTTTAGCCCTAACCAGGTGCTAACGATCTTCCTAGCTTTTACTGGCTTGCAGGCTCTTTCATTGTTACTCTCTCAGAAGAAGGTTTTTTTAAGTCCTAACCAGGGGATAAAATAATGTGCTGAAGCTGAACAGACTAAGGATGTTAGCCAGATGAATACCTGGTAGGCAGATTGTTTCCCCCTATTTTCCTCCCCAAAAACTAAGGTGCGTCTTATACTCCGGTGCGTCTTATACTCCGAAAAATATGGTACATCCGTCCTGGCCCAGGAAGACTCTGTTATGACCCTCTTGTGTCTAGCACTTGTTTTTAACAGATGCAACTCAACATTTGATAAATGGACAGCCCTCCAATACTTTCATTTCCGGAATGAAACAAGCACCCAAGAGATGAGATATTAAAAAGCTTGGAAAAATTTATTGAAGTTTTATGTCATAATAGGCTTTTGAAGTTTTTAAATACAATAAATATTTATTAGTAATAATAGCATTCAATGGATCAGAATTCAAATCCATTGCCAGACTGTCAACCTCCCACAATACATTAAGACAGACATGAATCTTGATGAAGGGTGACAGACTGTGGAGCAACCCACAATGACATTATATAGTTTCTTATCGAAAGTATTTTTTTCCACTAACAACAATAGTAATCTGTACAGTCAGTTTTGCTTTGACACAGCTTGTACTGCCCAGAATCTGCTTCAAAGAATGCAAGCCAGAAGTTCCCTCGCCCAAGAGGGGTAGGAAACTGTCCCTGGCAATCAGCACCTATGAAGATCAAGGCACACACCCTCTTCCCCAAGAGACCCAGTTATTAATTTCCCCTTCTGGAGAAAAAAACAGGAGAAAGTAAAGTTATCTCTTCCAAGTTCTGCCCCTCTCCCCAGGTATGGTATCTTACAAAGAACTAATGATTTCATATTTTACTTGACAGCCAATGGCTTTCTGAAAACACCAAGATCACAGAGTTAATCAAAAAGCAAGGAAAATTAATTGGTCCAATATTTGTTTATTCTTGCTTCCAGACAGAACCTACTCTGAAAAGGGCACTTACCTTGCCTGTATTCCAGAGTCAACTTAAATGTGGAGAATGCATTCCTACCTATTCTCTCTCTCTCTCTTTTAAACTGAGAAAGAAGTTTAATGGGTATTGATTGTGGAGATCTGGAATACCATTACTATTAAGCTTTACATTTTAGGATTACATTTCAAGCAAAAATAGCACTGGGAGGGGTGGGATGGAGGACACTCTGGCCTTAATTCTTCATTGAGTCTGTGGGTAGATGCCAGTCTTCATGCAATATTTTACCCAACATACTGAAGTCACGGAGGAGAACAGTCAACAATCTATGTAAGATTTAAACCCCTGAATGATTTACAGTAGAGATGAACCCAAACAGGGTGTTTTAAACCCCACCAATGGTGCATTTGACTCTCACCGAACTTGCAATCAGTTTTAAATCAATAATGAAATAAAGAAAAATCCACAAACCTATTTTCCTGTTTAAAGGTACTACTCCTTTAACTTGGACAACACTTAAAAGAATGTTTTTTTTAAAGACAGCTGACTTTTCCCTCAACGTGAGGAGAGTCATTTAAGGCACCAAATTCCTTATTAAGAAGCCTTGATCGGTAGGAAAGAAGAATCACATTTTTTTCCAGTGAAGGCAGACAGGCAAATCTGCCTCATATAACATGCCAGCAAGCTCATGCAAAAGCAAATGTTAGCCGGAAGCTGCATTGGCACCATTCTTGATCATCACAAGTGTAGATGTTCCCATATAATATGCATGCTTCTAGGCAGAATCTAATGGGATCATTTACTAGCTCACATTAAGCCTGCATACATATAAGGAACCCTGCTTCCCAAGAATATTGGCTTCTGTGGATAGCCATCACTTTCTGTCTAAAGGATTCTTATGCCACAGTAGCCTGTGCAAAACTATACCATTGATCTGACAACATTTTTGTTTCCAAGACAAACACTATTATCCCAAAGAAAGAGACCGAAGACCAAATATTCCTACAATGATTCATTACTTAACTGTAAAGGCAGACTGACCACCTTCTTAAAAACAGAAAATGGTTCCAAGAGATCATAACTACATGTCCTGTTTCTTACTGTCGCTTATGATTGACAACGGATTTATTTTAGTCTAACTATTGCAACATCAAATATTCAAGCAAGCTCAATTCTTCTTTACACCCAAATTTTACTCCATGTGCAGTGCTTTGATACGAATAAAAAGTCTCCCTAGCCCCATTTCAAGTTTTGCTTCATAGCAACGGAATATTACGTAAACAAAACAAAAATCAGAATTGTCTGCCATCCATGCCTAGAAGTTTCTTTTTCCTGCTAATAATGAGAATGTTCCTCGTTCATTGCCATACCAGACATAGCATTTGGGGAAAGACTTGAGGATCAGAAAAATAAAACTATTTACAGAAAAGAAGGGGTAGGAATGAAGGCAAGAATGAGTTCTAGGGTTTTACACTGCGTACGTTTTGTTTTTTGACATAATGCTTCATGTTTACAAAAGAAAAGATAAATAATAATTTTACAACTCAATGTTTTCTACAGAATGGAATGCGTCATCCACAAAAAAAATGAAAACAAGTGGACCTCCTTATCAAACCATTCATAAAGTTGCCTCTGCCATTAATTACATATGAAAAAAAAATTCTGTGCTCACTTTCTTCCGGGTGCAACCTTTCCAAAAAAAAAATTGGGTTTAGGCTGCACTCTTCATTTAAGCACACACTCACACACACACACACACAAATTCTTCCTCAAATAAAGTACAAACAGAAGAGAAAAATCAGTGCTGGGTCTTCACCATCACTCAATTGTTCAACAGATTCCCAACCAGATAATAAACAGAAACAAACCATTTCGACAACCGAACATGGGGATCAAAATCACTTGCATTTCTTGTTTTCAATTAATTGTACCTAAGAAAAGCAGTGTCACTCGGAAAGAGTATGCACCACACCTAATCAACAATTCTGATGCAAGCCTACCTTAACCCATAAGATGGCAATGTTGTTTATCACAACCTCAACTTAATCCTATGATAAACGTGAAGGAAGAATGTATGTTACTCAGTCCTCCCCCAATGCTTGAAATTACAGCATTTGCTGTGGCCCCACTCTCTCTTCACAAGGCATGAGCCACAATTTGGAGGGAGAGGATTTAAAAAAAAGGCATTTGGGAAAACGTAACTGACTAGTCATGGCTTAATGAAGTTGTGACCTCTGAGCTCTTTAGAAGAATCAATTGTTTCTTTTAAAAAAAGCCCCTCTTGTATAACTGGATCTCTGATTTTAGGATGTGGAAGAGTTTGCAATAATGTACTTCAGTTCCCAAGGGCAGTTTTCTGGGCCCCTCGTTCTCAGCATAGCCATGATGACAGTTCTGGGGCAATCTTACAGTTCTAAAGCCACCGTCCATGCCTTTGTGCCTGATGATCTTTCTTTGAAGATTCCATGAGGTCGTCTCCTGATCACGTAGGTTTACTGTCTGCACGTTTCTGAAAGGTGGCATGAAGCAGCAGGGGAGGAGACATGAACAACAGCCCTCTCTGGTTTCTGGGTCCTACATGCTCTTTGCCCCCAAACCATCCAAAGCAGGTTAAATCTAGTTCCATGGTGATGGTTGAAGTATATTTACACAGGCTACCAAATTTACAGTGCCTCTGAAGACCGCAGGCTGACGTTTTCCTCAGATGATACCTTTTCCAGGCCTAGTCAATCAGAGCTGGGCTTTTGTAAAGAAAAGATTTGGATGTTGAAGTGTTTACTAAGCTGCCTCACCTAAGTGGAAAGAGAAGAGAGCAAATGAAAGATAAACCTGAAAGCAAGGCTGGGCATGCAGAAGCTCTCCCCATCCCCCACCCCCATTGCATTCACGTTCTTTGTCTGGAGCACAACTTAGAATAACTTTGTCACTTGGAATGTACACTAATCGGCATACATTAAAATAAAATTTTGTTGCATACAGCTCTCAAAGGGTCACCACCTCCTATATACACTACATAAATATAAATAAATAAATAAATAAATACATACATACATACATACAAAAATATGTATATACCCACATATATGACACAGAGAAACAACACAGTCTAATTCGGATGTACATGGCTTTATGTCAGACTAGCAATCCTGCAGGTAATCCATTTTCTATTTGCATTATTTCAAGGCAAACTAGAACTGGGAAGAGTATTCTAGGTAAACAGGTGATCCTACTTTAACAGGTCTGAAGGATGTGTTGCAGTGGGATGTACAACATAGTTAGAGCTTTGATCTTTAACCAAGGACAACCTATCAAGTTCCTGTTGGTTTTTTTTTTAAACTACTAATTGAACGTTTCGGATTCCCTGCCAATCCCTGAAGCACCACATCTTTCATCTCCTTTGGTGTCTAAGAAAGGGCCCAAACCTTAGCATGTGGACCCACATGGTTAGTTCCCTAGACTTAAATCTCTCAGTACAAATTCAAAACTCTCAGCATCACCCAACAGTTTGAGATTGCTTTGGTTCTATTGTATTACAACCAGAGATATGCTGTAGAAAATATATCCATGCAGGTTTTCACAGCCAGCATCAGTCTAATGGTAATGAACTTCTGGCCAATCAGTTAAACTATAGCCTATTAGCCTGGACGTTCATCACTATTGCATAGAAAATAGTTGAAAGGGTGGCTTTTCCTTTCAGGAATGAATGAAAACCTTGTCTTTATTCAACTTGTATTGCTCAATGGGAACTCCCTATTCAAGCTCTGGTCACAAATCTGTTACTTTAAAAACAGATTTTGATATTACATTTTAGGCAACTTCGATATATTTAGTCAGTTACCAATTATACCAACCCTACTCTATAGGGTTAGATACTAGTCTATAGCAAAAAACATTTCAAGTGATGAATAAATAACATTTCAAAGTTGTGAAAAGTACAGGTAATCCTCGACTTACAACTATTGGTTTAGTGACTGTTTGAAGTTACAGCAGCACTGAAAAAAGTGACTTATGACCGCTTTTCACATGACTGTTGCGGCATCTCCTTCGTCAAACAGTCAAAATCCGGATGATTGGCAACCGGCCGTGTGTTTATGACAGTTACAGTGTCTCAAGGTGTCAGGCAGTGATTTTATATTGCCTGTTACATGTATATGCAGGGGAGATGCATCCCTATCAAATATAGTGGTTTATTCCTGAGCATGTGATTAATATGTTCCTAGTACGCATGTGTACATTCCTTTCTTTGTTCCTTCCTTCTTTTTCAGCTTCTGTAAGAAGCAAGACCTGTTTTATAGCCAGGATGTGATTTATTTGTTTTTGTACCGAAATAAATATTTTATATTTTAGTATTTAAACTGCGGTTTTCTTTCTATAATGTCAGAGTTTCAGGAAAAGATCTATTTCGCCTCTGATGAGAGTAATTCTTATCTAACACAAGGTCATGTGATCACCTTTTGCGACCTTCTGACAAGCAAACTCCACCAGGAAACCAGATTGACTTAACAACTGTGTTACTAACTTAACAATTTCAGTGATTCACTTAACTGTGGCAAGAAAGATTAAAAAATGGGGTCAAAATTCACTCAACTGTCTTGCTTAGCAATAGAAACTTTGGGGCTCAATTATTGTCATAAGTCGAGGGCTACCTGTACTGGATTGCCTACAGATCAACCAAGGAGACAACTGAAGGGACCCCAGTGGGAAAGATAAGTCAACAATTAGTATGTTTTCCAAAGTTAGCTCTATCACCTGTTACCATACATGGAAAGTAGAGCAATGCTGAAATGGACAATTGCAGAGAGCCCCAAACCCTGTGGAATGGCTTACCACATTGACTCCATAATGAATGTGTGCCAACGTGATGACAATGGTGATTAAATAGAGGAGATTCGTTTCCTGTTCTGGTACCAAGTCTGACATCACTACAAAGATAACCAGCGCAAGTGGGAGAAGCAGCCAGTTCACTGGCTGACATCGAGTGCTGCTCATCTGACTGACGATCAATTGACACTGGAAGAAAGGGCAAAACATCAAAAGGAAGTTAGGGGGAGAAGAAGGAAATTTGAGTCTGGTTTGCCTCCCAATCTAGGCTAGTTGAGAATTCTGAGAATTACAGTCTGAATGCCCCTGAAAGGGCAGGAAACAGGGCTGGCTGTTTCAGTCGACCCAACACCTGTGTCCCTCTTACAGTAATCCACTGCCCCAGTGGTAAATCATTTGGCGAATGTAAAGGATGCTGAGAATATTTACACAGTCTTGATTGTCCATTTTGGCTAATTCCATTTAGCATTGTCCATCATTTTGATGACTATCTAAATATAAGGAGTTGCAAATACCCTGATTCCTTCTAACATGAAATGTGCTCTCTTTGCACACAACAAAATCTGCTAAAGAGACTTCCAATTACTCTGGGTTCTGTATTGTTTGGTTTTGGCTTCCTTACACGCCCTTTATCTTTCCCACCATGCCGACTGGAGGAATTCTAGGAGCTGAAGTCCACATATCTTAAAGTTGCTGAGGTTGAGAAACACTGCTCCGGAACGTAAGAAAACCAGGCATCTGGAAGAGGCTATTTTTAGACTCTCACATCCAAACTCATGCCCTGCCTCCACTGATGGCTATCTAGAAGAAATTGGGGAGTTGAAGGCCACACATCTTAAAGTTGCCAGGTTTGAAAAATTCTGAACTAGACTGTGCTTCAACACTTCCCACTGGCTTTCTAAATAATGGATTCCATTACTCTTGATGATAAGAGTAGTTAACTGTTAAAAGCAGTTTTTAATAGTATTTGATCAGAATCTCCTTTCCTGCATTGTGAATCCATTGATCTTTATAATCCCTATCCTGATAAAATACAGAACCTGTTGTGGTCTTTCGGGCATTATCCTTTTAGATCAGTGTGCAAGAAGTACATCCCAAGGCTTACATAGCCTTCCTTTAGAAGCCTTCCTTTAGAAGCCTCCAGACTGGGAGGCGCCAAATATTTAGGTATTTTTTAATTTTTAAAGCACCCATTTCAATCCCTGCCCAAAAACCTGCTCTTGGCTCTGCCTAATTCTGGAAAACAACCTCAATGTCTTGTAGTAAACCACATATGGCTCTCAGATCAATGGAAACTGCCCACTCATTATGGTTATTTCTACCTAGAGCCGTGGTGGCACAGTGGTTAGAATGCAGTACTGCAGGCTATTTCTGCTGCCTGCCAGCTGCCTGCAATTTGGCAGTTCAAATTTCACCAGGCTCAAGGTTGACTCAGCCTTCCATCCTTCCAAGGTCGGTAAAATGAGGATCCAGATTGTTGGGGGCAATAGGCTGACTCTGTAAACCACTTAGAATGGGCTGCAAAGCACTGTGAAGCAGTATATAAGTCTAAGTGCTATTGCTTATTCAGCCCCCTGCTTCCTCTTTAGGTTTCTCTTGTTAAGTGGTGTTGGACTGTAACCACCAGCAGTGCAGGCAGTCATGCCAGCTACTGTAGAAACTGAGGGAGGTGTGTGTGTGTGTGTGTGTGTGTGTGTGTGTGTGTGTGTGTGTGTGTGTGTGTGTGTGCATGAGAGGGGGAGGGAAGACTGATACTAAAAGGATGCCTGGTTTGGCTCAGAGAAATGGACTAACAATCCAAGCAACTTTCTTCTTCCTGACCCCTGAGCCTTTTGGAAGCCTGACTTTGAAGCAGAAAGGATGAAACTTACAGAGATATTTGCGAAGGCTGTCCCAACCATGAAATAGAAAAGGCGCGGATGGGTCTCCAGGATATCTATTGGTGACTGGAAGATCCAAACGATGCACAAAATGAAAAGGAGGACTGGCGAGAAGAAAGGCAGCATGGCTTCATAGAAGGACTGGTGCTTGAGGATGCCCTTGGCATAGGCTCTGAAGGACAGAAGGTAGCAAACAAGGGCTTGGTGAATGAGTGGGCCAAAGCAAGGTCATTTGGCAATGGGGAGAGTCAACATCTGAATGGGAGTTGGGAGCCTGGCACTGCAGCCAGAAAGGGAGTGGCTGATATCTCCATGCCCCTTCGGAACTTGAAAAGCCAAGGGAGAGCAGATGTTTGCCCAATATACTTTGCTTTTTCAACACTATCTCTGCAATGTGCAGATGCTACCCTTGACAATGCAAAACACTTACTTGTAGTAATTGTTCAAGCTCATGGGAACAGTCACAGTAAGCGCACAACCTAAAAAGGAAAAGAAAGAACCAATTAACCTTTCCAACGAATCTGTCTTTCTCCTTCATATAAAAGCAGGAGACGCAACCAAAATCTATCCTGATTATTTTCTTTCTATTTTGGGAGCCATGCATACTGTTATAAGGCAGCATTTACACTGTTAAATCATAATCAAGCAAATCTTACACTCCATGTAAAGTTTGAACTGGGCAGAAAAATCAGTAGATATCACAAATAATTTTATATGCTGCCTGTTTAATTGAGAAAATTTAAAAAATTGGAACATTGAGTTGTAATTTAGATTTGCATCAACAATTAATGTACTCAGGCCTAACATTTACAATCTCATTAACATGATTATTTGCTGTTTTCAAAAGCAGCTATCTTTCCAGGCAAGGAATTAGCAACTTGGTGCCTGCAAGTCATTCCATCCCCTCCCCAAGACCTCCAAAACTGCATCAAACAAATTCAATTCATACCGATCCACAATGATATATAATTTTTAGATTTTGAATGGGAGCAGCAATAAAATAGATGTAATAAACATCCAATAGTCTTAATGCTTACCTCCCCTAATCTCAAAAAGGTCAAACCTGCGCCCCCCTGTGGAGACATCATAAAATTCCATCCACTGTGGCCCCCTCGCGGCTATAATTTTTTTTAAAAAAAGGTAGTCTCTGATGCATAAATAATGTATGTGTCTGCTCACCCTTATATTTGCTTTATATTAGCTCATGTAACGTGGCAAAGAATTATAAATACTCGATGCGAGAAGGAGTAGCTATTAGGACTACATATATAATACACAAGGAGAAATCTGTATCTGATTGTAGATTGCTGAGGATAAAGAATATAATTTTCATACACTTGGCTTCATATTTTTACTATTTTGCATATGTTGTCATGTATTTTCATATCTCAGCATGCAGCAGTATCTGGGGCTATTTGTCTCGCCTTAAGAAGCTAACCTGATGTTATGCATGGTTAATACTTAAATGGGAGACAACGATGGTATCAAACATATAGATTTGGATTCTAGAACAAGGAAGTAGAAACCACTTCTGTATTGTTGCCAAGAAAATTAATCTATAGTTTTGATATTTGTTCATTTAATTTATTTTAGAATTAAACTAGATACTGTGGTTAATGCAGATTGTCCCAAAGATACTTTTCCAACAGGCATGTAGATCACATTGACATGTATCTGCATAGACATGTAGATCACATTGTTTTGAAGTATGTGAAATATGTTGAAACAGATCTATATTTTTGCTGATGTTAAAGGAATGAAAGCACCTTAAAGGTAACATGGTAATTTACCATGATGGACTAGGGAGATTGGGATGGAAGTGAGGGGCAACATTTCAACTGCAATTCTGTAACTTGAAATCCAAGGCAGGGGGTATTTTGAAAGTTTTTAGAAAAGCACAACTACCTTTGGGATAAAGGTGAGTCACCAAGCAGCCCATAGCTAGAAAGTAACCAATTCAGAAACAACTGGAATAATTAACTAAAGTTTTGTGCACTTTGTGCTCTATGATGTGATTTGGCTGCCTGCCAGAAGAGGGCTCCAAGGTTATACTAGGAATATGCTGGATTAGGTTACAGATATGTGGAAGCTGTAATGTATGTTTCCTGGTGCCCAGAAGAAAATGGGGAAAAAAATTAGCGGAGACCCAAACTTGAAACAAAAACTGTATTCCTCTCTTGCTTTTAGAATTTCCTGAATTATTGAGTTGGTCAATAGGAAATATCTTGGTTTTTATTTTTATTTATTTATTTATTTAGTGTTCTCATATGCCGCCCTACTCCCTGAGGACTCAGGGCGGTTTAGATGTATGTTGATTCAGAGAATATATTCCTAAGAATGTGGTGAATGTGTCATACTTATTCCAATTTGTTCACATTCATTTTCCAAATACTTCCCCTAAAGTCAGTCTTTAGACAATTCTTTTTATTACGTTCCAACAAGTCAGTGTTGATTCCTAGTGACCAATATAGATAGGTTTTCTCCATGATAATCTATTTCTAATTCGGTCTTCCAAAAGTGCATTCATAGCCTCTATGACTGAGTATATTCACCTTGTTGCTGATCATCCTCTTAATTAATTAATTAATTAATTAATTTGCTGCCCATTTCACCATGAGGCAACTCTGGGCAGCTTAAAACAATAAAAGTAATAAAATCATACAGACACATGTATCTGACTACAATGTTATCTGACTTCTCTTTCCTTTCATCCTTCCTAGCTTTAGAACAGGGGTCTTCAAACTTGGCAACTTTTAAGACTTGTGGACTTCAACTCCCAGAATTCTCCAGCCAGCTATGCTGGCTGGAGAATTCTGGGAGTTGAAGTCCACAAGTCTTAAAGTTTCTAAGTTTGAAGGCCTCTGCTTTAGAACCTTCTCCAGAGAACTTGGGTCTCTGCATTTATGTGTTTGAAGCTAGATAATTTAAGCCTGGTCATTTGTGCCCCGAGTGAAGAACTCTGGGTTAATTTGTTTGATGATTCACTGGTTTATTTTTTCAAAATATTCTCAGGAGTCTTCAACACTAAGTTTAAACTTCTCAATACCTTCTTATCCTACTTTTTCAGAGTCCAACTTTCACTTTCATGGAGTGTCATAGGAAATACCATTGTTTACACAATTCTTATCTTTTGTAGGTATCTCTTTTGCAAGGCCTTCATGGCTGCTGTACCAAGTGCTAGTCTGCAGCACATTTCTTGAGTGCTCATTCCTTCACCTTTGACGGTTGATCCTAAAAGGCAGAAACTATCTCCCACTTTGATATTTCATGGCCAATTCTAATGCTTTACTTTTACACGCACTGAATTACCTTGTTATATACAACTCATTTGCTACAATGCAGACAGACTGAAACCTGGTGACAGTTTTAGACTTTCAACAGAAATGTCATCTGGTATGAGATATTCTGGAACAAATAACTTCTCAGTGTGATCTCCTCCCATCCCCATCGCGTAAGGAAATTCAGTATAAACAACAAACATTTTCTTGATAAAGACATGTTAGGTTTTGGTACAAAACAGCTCGAAAGATATAGGTTTCTACAAGCATCTTCTTACCAATAATCATTGTAACGAACAGGTCTTTATATAAAAAATGAAACAGGAAAGGGCTGTACCAGGCCTCTACTCCTATGATGGCTGTCACGATGTATACTACTGAAATGGTCTGGAAAAGAAGGCAGAATTACAGATCTTTATAATAATCATCTATCCAGCATTTCCAATTGACAAAATTGTCTAGAGATAAAAAAAAATTCATGTAACATGAATGTTGTTGTTGGAAATATCCCAAGAGAGTCTTTTCTTCTAACCCTGGGCCTGCTACAACTGCATGTCCAAGTGTTAGTAATTAGTAGTGCAAAGAGCAGAGCTAACCTTTCTTACTAAAAGAAAAGGGAAGGAGCTATAAACCAAGGCAACCTCTCCCAAACTAAGCCTCCTACAAGTATTTGCATTTCCATACCTATTTTACTGAGAATGCTGGAAGCTATCTGGAAAGTGTCCAATGGGAAGCTAGCCCAGAAAATACCCCAATATTTTTAAGCTGCTAATGCAAATTATATCTCGAGAGATGATCAATCAAGGCACTCTTATGAAATAGTCCACACGAATTTGCCCATTCACAAAATAATTGTGATGCATCATGGTGGCGCAGTGGTTAGAATGCAGTACTGTAGGCTACTTCTGCTGACTGCCTGCAGTTTGGCAGTTTTAGTTTCACCGGCTCAAGGTTGACTCAGCCTTCCATCCTTCCAAGGTGGGTAAAATGAGGACTCAGATTGTTGGGGGCAATATGCTGACTCTATAAACTGCTTAGAGAGGGCTTTAAAGCACTGTGAAGTGGTATATAAGTCTAAGTGCTATTGCTTTTTGCATGGGGGATATGAACAATCAGTGAGCATCAATATATCAGAAAGCTCCGCGGACATGCTGAAGGAACTTAGGGTGCTCAATCTGGAGAAAAGACGATTGGGGTGACATAGTATCAGTGTTCGGGTACGTAAAAGGACGCCATAGGGAAGAGGATCAGATAAGATTTTCCTTTTGCCATAGAAATTTA
Organism: Diadophis punctatus similis; assembly: GCA_023053685.1. Lineage (NCBI taxonomy): Eukaryota > Metazoa > Chordata > Lepidosauria > Squamata > Dipsadidae > Diadophis > Diadophis punctatus. Next base: position 26,745,488 of record JALIGW010000001.1, read on the forward strand.
AAGCAGAAATAAAGAGTTTAAATTATAGCTACCTAGACTTCATTCGAATAGGAGAAAACTGTCCCGACAGTAAGATCTCTGTAAGTCAGTAGTCTACCTATAAAGGCTATGAGTTTTTAAGAAGACACAGGAGAGGCATCTATCAAGAATGGTTTCGCTGTAGACTGCAGAGAGTTGTAAAAGATGATCCTTGTAGTCCTTTCTCATTATTTGCATTTTACAGGAGGATGGTGTATACGGGTATCCAGGGACCAGTACATTTTATGGAAAGGGGAGTTGGACTGCCCCAATAGTCTTTTAAAAAAAACTGGGAACAAATTCTATAGGCTAACAGCTAACAGCATGACTGTATAAAGTTTAATATCATGAAAGACATATACACCATGCATCACCAATTTAGCTGAATCCTGAAATCACACACAGAAAGGAGGACAGGCAGAAACGTTTCATCCAATGTTCTCCATTTACAGTTATGAGATTTCAGATTTTTATTAATGGGTTTCAGATGTAATTTCTCCTCTAAATTTATGAGTGAGACTGTATATGGAGGATAAGGAATCAGACTTTAGTGTGGAGAAAAAAAAATATCAAGGTCCCTTCTGCTCAGCCATGCAAGTATTTAAGTCCAAGTCAATAAAACCTGCAGGCAGCAAACGTAAGAGGGCAAAGGGCTCTTTTAAGGTTCCAACGTGGTGAGTGATGGTTCAGAAAGTGTTCAGTGGGACATCCCAGAAGAGCGGAAGGAAAGTGCCTGCCCACCAGCATTCGGGGAGGAGTGGGCAACTAACACCAACCAAAACAACTATAGTTGGTAGCTGTTTCTCAAACAAACAAAGTTACTTTTGCCAACGTCTATGCCAATGAATACACTCCATTCCATCCACTATGTTGCTGTGTTTGTCTATGAAACATGCAGATGAAGAGAAACACATGCTTTGATTCTTAGAATTATACGTCACAAGAGGCATGACTTTAGAGGAGAAATACTCTCCACTCACTTCCTCCTGTGTACAAAGCTAAGGCCTTATCCAAAACATCTATCCCTTAGAATTTGTCAAAGTATTTTAAAAATGCATCTTCTTCTTGCTTTGTTAAGGACTCAGTTTAGAAGCTAGTCAAAAGTGTTATCTTCTTCATCTTTTTTTTTAAAGTAGCTGGGAGTGCTTTTGTGTGTGTGTGTGTGTGTGTGCAGTTCATGCCTTGGTAGCCCAAATGAATCAATGCAGATATTTCTTATACAGACCAATTTCATTATGCTTAAATAGAATTTCTTTAATTGTTGTTTGTGTAATTTCTCAGTGTTTGGATAGAATGTTTGAACTGACATTCAACTGAGTTTACGTGAGTTGGGCGGCATATAAAAACAACCAAATAAATAAATAAATAAATAAACTTAAGGCCAATTGGTTACTGACTACAGCAGTAAACAGAAATCAGGACAACAGTTGCCAAATTTCATCTCTAAATAGTAGTTGTTCCATATTAAATGAAATCCTACAAGCCTGATAGATCACTGCAATGACTCTGCGTAAATACCATGGCCATTATACATCTTTGCAATGAATGGAAACTGATTGAAGATTCAGGGCAAAAAGATATTCTTCCTTTAGACTTTGCCACTTATGGAAACCACCAGTTAGTTTTGTTTGCAAACCATAAGAATGGTGGCTCAGACAAACTTTTTGATTCACGACAATTTTTCTTAACTTTTTAGAGGGGATTTTGTGTGACCTATACTAGTCTGTCACAGAGAAATCTGACTGCATTAGTATGTCCTGGAAATGAGTGGTAAATTACACACACAAGAACATCTTGTGTTCCGAGTTGGTGCAGTGGTTAAATGCAGCACTGCAGGCTACTGCTAGTTCAGCAGTTCAGCTGTTCAAATCTCACCGGCTCAAGGTTAACTCAGCCTTCCATCCTTCCGAGGTGGGTAAAATGAGGACCCAGATTGTTGGGGGCAATATGCTGAACTCTGTAAACCGCTTAGAGAGGGCTGTAAAGCACTATGAAGCGGTATATAAGTCTAAGTGCTATTGCTATTGCTATCTCAGGATCTCCATTGCTTTTAGATTAAGTTAGGGCTCTTAAACTGTTGGTCATAGCCCTCTCAGGGAATAAATATCATTCCAAAATAAATGTACAACAAAAAATTAGAATGGCTGTCTCAAAAATAAAAATCCATATTTCAGGAATTATGTAAAACTGAACAAGCTTCTACTTAGTATTTAAACTAATGTTTAAATATGATTATTTCCAATATAATTTTATTTTATAAAGCTGTAGGGCTCTATTGTTGATTCTATGCACATACAAACATAATTAATTTAATTAATTTTCATTATGCAAAGTGGTTATTTCTCACCCAACTCTAATCTGAGTGAAATCATTAGATGTGGGATGGGGTCGTGGTGTCACATAATTTAATGCATTGTTTCAGAAGGTCACAGCACCAAAAGGTTTGAAAACTGTAGGGTTAAATCATTTGTACAGCTTATTTCAATCCTTCTAAAGAAATCTCACATAAAATAAATGGGGCTTTAACCTAAAAGTGGTAATAATACGCCAGGGAAACAAATCTAAACCCCCGAGAATCCAAAATAAGCCAGATCTCTGCCCTGTCTTAAGGCAACCCTCGGAAATGTGTGTGGCAAAAGGCTGGTTGACTTACCACCTGGCTGATATCGTAGCCCCAAGGCAGGAAGAGAATCCCTGTATTATACTTCTCCCAATGGGAAAGGATGAATGAGAACAAAACCACCCAGAGGAGCAGGTAGAGGGTAAAAACGCTGACACCATTGGATCCTCGGCCAAAAGTGGAGTATACGGTCACCACAAAGAACATGCAAGCCCAGCTATCCAGGCCATGGTCAAACAGTTCCCCAAGTGGGGAGCTGGATTGGGTGCGACGTGCCTGTTTCCCATCCACACCATCTGAAGAGAGAGATGTCACAGAAAGAAAAGGTTAACTGATTGCTTCCAATTCTATTGAGTGGCTGGGATTAAAATTAGAAGAAAAATACATTAAGGAAAAAAGTCAAAGGAAAAGCATTTGATAACTAAGCTTGGTGAGGCTTCGACAATTCATAAACCAAGGCCCATTTACTTGTGCCATTGTTGTTAAAAACAGCTGAAAGTGCAGGTGGTTTTACGAGGCAGAAAAAAGTATTTGGTTTCAGATTGTGGTTAATTGAATCCCTAAAGCAGCCCTTCTCCGCTGTAAATCCTACTATTTTCCTAAAATTGCTACAGATCCATAACTGCTCTTGAGGCCTTGTATCACTGCATTCATCTTTAAGTATTCTTGCTACAATTTTTTCCTATGCACATACTACTCGCACTTTACTTTACTAGTAGTAGATACACTTATTTCCTTTTGTAAAAACTGATCAGAATATGTTGCTTCCAGAAGGAAACTAAAACAAATTGCTTATGGCTTTGCGCTTGCATCTTCCAGACTTTCCTTTCTTGCCCCTGATAAAACTGAAATGGAGAAGCAACGGCTATTTCAGAAATATGAATGTGCAACAGAGAACAGAACAGCTTCTCTATCCCTCCCCTCTTTGAGAAAAACATCCTCTCCTATTTCAGCCACAAGCATTGGTGGTAAGAGGCATAAGATACAATCTGCTTGCATATGTATTTTGCACTAGAATTGCAAGTGTAATAAGAGGCAGCTGTTTTATTCAGGGAATTTGGTCCCAATAACATTAATGCTCATTAATATGTTGCTGATTGTATAAATATAGTGCACAGGAAATTAACAGATCTTACCTAGAGTGTAAGCCGCAAAATTGAGGAAACCCACTAAGACCCACACTTTGTTTGGAACATGCTTTTGGTCTGGTGCTGCAGGAAAGACAGTAATTCTGAGTCATTATTTCCTCTAGGTCTAGGACAACATTTTTCAAACATTTTTGCCATTAAGATCAGGCTCATCCTATTGCATGCTTATCCAACCTGAAACTCTTCTAATGTTTCGGGACAATAATGAGTCACAGCAGCTGGTTAGCAGCTGATTGGTCTTGCCTGACCTCAAAAAAGCTTGGGTGAGAAACTACCAGGAAATACTAGTGCTGCATATTAGAATGAGAAGTTTTAAAAAAATCCCAGAAGGCGGCAACGGCAAAGATGATGAAAAAAACCTATTCTAACATCATTACCTGCTTGTATCAGCAAACCTTTACTTACCATTGAACTCTTAGCAGGTACTGCCCAATTGTGAAATGCCACTCTTATTGCCATAATTAGACTGTAGAATAGTGATTTATTTATTCATTCAGCACATTTCTACACCGCCCACTACTTGTGACTCTGGGCGGCTTACAATAAATTCAAACTACAATTACAAGTTGAAATGCAGATAAAACAGCAGCAGCAAGATCAGTTAATCTGAAAAGAGATATTAGTATTAGAATGGGACATACAAATTTCCTGGTGGGTGAGACTCCAAAGCACTGAGACTGAATTGGAAAATTAAACACTTCAATAATGGGATTGATTAGCTATGCTTCTTAATGATTTAGATGTGATGTGGTTGATGTGATGTGCCAGTGCCTGGACGACGTTAGGATCTGGATGGGGAGGAACAGACTCAGACTCAACCCGGACAAGACTGAGTGGCTCTGGATATTGCCTCCGAAGGACTATATCGACTGTCCCTCCTTGGTTCTTGAGGGAGAAAAATTAACTCTCTCAGAACGGGTTCGCAATTTGGGAGTCCTCCTAGATCCACAGCTAAAATTAGACCAACACCTTGCAGCTGTGGCTAGGGGGGCCTTTGCACAGGTCCGCCTGGTGCACCAATTGCGACCATACTTGGAGAAGGAGGCTCTACTCACGGTCACTCATGCCCTTGTCACCTCTCGATTGGACTACTGCAATGCGCTCTACCTGGAGCTGCCCTTGAAGAGTATTCAGAGACTTCAACTGGTGCAAAATGCAGCTGCGCGTGCTGTGGTGGGTGTTTCAAGGTACACCCACGTGACACCTATATTCCGCCAGCTGCATTGGTTGCCCATTGGTCTCCGGGTACAATTCAAGGTGCCGACCATCATCTTTAAAGCCCTACATGGCTTAGGACCAGGCTATCTTCAGGACCGCATTCTACCTCATTCTTCCCTTCGACCGGTTAGGTCCCACAGAGTGGGTCTCCTCCAGGTCCCGTCAGCCAAACAGTGCCGACTGGCGGGGCCGAGGGGGAGGGCCTTCTCTGTAGGGGCCCCTGCTCTCTGGAACCAACTTCCCCCAGAGATCTGAACCATCCCCACCTTGCTGGCCTTCCGAAAAGCCATTAAAACATGGCTCTTCTGGCAGGCGGGGTTTTGAGACGACTCTATATCTGATGTCTCCCCCACGTATGTATGTTGTTTATATGTTTTTTAAAATTGTTTTTAAACTGTCTTTTTTAACAATTTGTTTGGAGTTTTTATAAAATGTTGTACGCCGCCCTGAGTCCTGAGGGAATAGGGCGGCATAGAAAAGCTACCAAATAAATAAATAAATAAATAAATTTATGCCCCCATCCCCTGCCACATCAAAACTTCTTGAGAAAATGCATCCTTCCTGGGACACTCCTGATGCTTGGACTCCAAATCTGAAATTCCTCACCATTTGGCACAGGGCTAAGGGCTGATGGGAAACGGAATCAAAATCATCTGGAAAATCCTATATTGAATTTTATATTAATAAATAAGGCAACCCTTGCCCTGTGAAAGACATGCAAAGCTTCCTTGCAGAAAGGTGTGGGTGTGGCCAGAAGAAGAATGAGATTACATTTCCATTTAATTAAATGTCATTATTAATCTTTGGGTGTATGTAGATTCCGTGAATTTCTGCATGCAAATCTTGGGGGAGGGAGGCTCATTCAATCCACGGAACTCAAGTTGTACACTGTTGCTTTAAACCAGAGGTCTTCAAACTTGGCAACTTAGAGATAGCTGGCAGGAGAATTCTGGGAGTTGAAGTCCACAAGTCTTAAAGTTGCCAAGTCTGGGGACCCCTGCTCTGAAGGTTATAACCCTTCTCAATATTTAAAGAAACAAAACAGCATTTCAGCTACCATAAAGTATCATGGTTCTAATTTTTCTTTTTCTCTCAGGTGTGAATTTCACTACTAACAAATACAAAGCATGCGTTTCCATTGAATTATATCCACTGTTAAGTGAGACACGCTTATTCAGAAAGTTCTGATTCTCAAGGAAAATATTGAACACAAAGGACTGAAGATAATAACACTTAACACGTATGTATGTATGTATGTATGTATGTATGTATGTATGTATGTATGTATGTATGTGTACACACACACTCACACCACTCCATAGTGCTTTATATCCCTCTCTAAGCGGTCTACAAATGTCAGCATGTTGCTCCCAATAATCTGGGTCGTCATTTTACCGACCTCGGAAGGATGGAAGGTTGAGTCAACCTTGAGCTGGTCAGGATTGAACTCCTGACAGTGGGCAGAATTAGCCTGCAATACTGCATTCTAACCACCACATCTACTTCTACTATAACTAGCATAATTACCTGTTATAACACAACTTTGACATAATTTGAGGTAATAGATTGTATATCAATGAGAAGCAAAACATCCAGCTGATGTTGAAAGTTAGTAGGATGATACTTTTTACCAGGTAATTTTGGGCTCATAGCCTAGATTGTAAAGTCCAGAAATATAAACACAGGAAGAAGGCAATGCCAACCATTTCCCCTCTTATTGCCAACAAACATCATCAATATGTTCATGTAGTCATTGGAAATTTAACTTGACTTGTTTTATTTATTCAATTTATTTGCTACCCATCTCACAACCTTTAGGGAGACTTGACCAGTGAAATGCAAAATAAAACAGAGAGTTTCTGTATTAATGAGGCCTCATTTACTCTTGGCAAGAATTTAAATCCTTACTTTGTACTTTCACATAGCTGAACTCCATTACCTATATTTCTGCCAAATTTCATCCAGGCTTATGTTTAATATTAAATCTTTATTAACTAGCTCTGCATAAATTTTAAATTCCATTTGGGTCAAAATTCTGTGAGACCATGTTTTTTCAAGAAAAATGCCTTTAGGGAGAGAAAAATACATATTCCGCTCTCAATCTGAATGGAATTTGTACTTCCGGTTAGGAAAAATAGACCCAGGAAGCAGCACCATTATAAAAACTGTTGTCATATTGGTTATTAGCTGGGCAGCAAACAGCAGTGAAGGAAATAAACAAGAGGAGATTTGTCTGCCCTCATGATCATTTTTGCAAACGAACACCCAGAGGGCAGCTGCTATATACGATTTGCTGAGATGGACATCTTAAAACATGTCTATCTTCATGTCTCACCCACATAGAGTGAGGGAAAACCAAAATTCTCAATTTCAAAATAACAAGAACCACTGAGGCACCTTTGGAGAATTTCATAAGGATAATCCTCCCTGTAGAGGAAAAGAGATAAAACAGCATACTCCACTGAGTCAGACTTAGGGTATGTTGCTGATTAACCCTAATTAAAACTTAAATGTTACTCTTGGACAGTAAATGGATTGTGGCTAAGCCTACAAGTAGCCAATCCAATCAAGCATTACAATTAAATAAGACAAAAAAGAGCTCCAGCCAGAAGTTGCAACATGGACTGCTCCTAATCAGTTTCCAACCAGCCATTCATGCCCTCTTCTATGAGTCAAATCTCTTCAATCTTATTTGCTCAACACTGAGTAGTCTGTAACCATACAATTTTGGTTTGTTCCAATTTCTTTACCAGAAGCAAGATTGCACAACGGAAGTGAAAGTTTATTTAAATCAGTATCCCGTTCTCCTTGACAGACAACATTCTGAGCCACCTATCAAATAAACCTGAGGATTAATTAGAAACTGGTATTTAAGGGCTTGCTGGAAGCAAGAGACAGCTACTGTATCCTATTTGGAAGCTAATCAGAACTTCATTCAATTTCCCTAATCTGTTTTGGAAACATCTAATTGGTAGGTATTATTCCTATAGCTGGTGATGAAGAATCCCACATCTTACCATATTTTTTGGAGTATAAGACGCACCTTTTTCCTCCCTAAAAGTGGCTGAAAATTCAGGTGCGTCTTATACTTCGAATGTAGCTTTTTTTTCCAGCCCTAACTAGGTGCTAACAGATCTTCCCAGTTCTTACCTTGCAGGCTTTTTCATTGTTACTCTCCAAAGAATGTTTTTCCAGCCCTAAGTCTTTGCAGGTTTTTTTTTCATTGCTCTACTTGCTCCAAAGAAGTTGTTTTCTAGCCCTAACCAGGTGCTAACGATCTTCCCAGCTCTTACTGGCTTGCAGGCTCTTTCATTGTTATTCTCTCAGAAGGTTTTTTTAAGTCCTAACCAGGAGATAAAATAATGTGCTGCAGCTGCTCTGAATAAGTTTTTTTTTAGCCCTAACCAGGTGCTAACGATCTTCCCAGCTCTTACTGGCTTGCAGGCTCTTTCATTGTTACTCTCAGAAGAAGGTTTTTTTAAAGTCCTAACCAGGAGATAAAATAATGTGCTGAAGCTGACCAGACTAAGGATGCTAGCCAGATGAATACCTGGTAGGCAGATTGTTTTCCCCTATTTTCCTCCCCAAAAACTAAGGTGCGTCTTATACTCCGGTGCGTCTTATACTCCGAAAAATACGGTTTATAAAGGAGTATTTTGTGAATCTCTAACCCAAGGGTCCTCAAACTTTTTAAACAGGGGGCCAATTCACGGTCCCTCAGACTGTTGTGGGGGACCAGACTGGACTGGGTGGGTGTGGCTAGGTGGTCATGTGACTAGGTGGGCATGGCCAATTTAACAGTCCATTAAACAATGAACACAAATAAAACTTTAATTTGTTTTGCTCATGGGAGTGTTTTATTTGCTTTTGTTTACATGTTGCTCTTTTGGTTGACTTTTCTTTTTACTAGATCATTTTTTCAGTTGTTTAGGAGTCTAGTGGTCCACTTCAGGAAACTCAGTTTTGCAGCAATTCTCTCTCTCTCTCTCTCTCCCCCTCCCTCTCTCCCCCTCTGTCTTTTCCTCTATCTCTGTCTCCCTCTCTCCCCCTCTGTCTCTCTTATTTATCTTCTGGAGGCGAGGGAGGTGAAAAACAGGCAGTTTTCTCCTGGTTTTTGGCCTCCTGAGTAATCTGTGCGCCCCATTTTCCCCTCTCCCACCTCCAGCAGCATTCTGTATGCCAAAAGCAGGCAAAAACAGCCAGTTTTTTGGTGAAAAATGGGCCGTTTTTTGGCCTACTGGGGCGTCTATGCGCCCCGTTTTTCACCTCCCCTGCCTTCAGAACGTCTCTGCAGGCCAAAATTGATGGCCTTACCTTTCAGTTCCAGCCTGCGGGGCTCACAAAGGTAAGTCCTGTGCTTGGCCGAAGGGGGGGCGGGGTGATGTGGGGGGGGACTGCCTCGTGGTACTGATTAATGGCTGCGGTGGGCCGCATGCAGCCCGCGGGTCATCGTTTGAGGACCCATGCTCTAACCATTTAAGTTTCTTTGGACTCCTAGGATAATGGAGGGAAATTAGACTTGTGCACTTTTGCAACACTATACATAACTTTCTGCATCCCATTATTTCCATCCTCTTTCCATTTGTCATTATAGAATACTTCCAGCACACTGATGACTTTTGATTCAGTGCAACATCTGAAATTATTTCTAACAATATTATCAGCTTAAAAAAAAGGGAAATTCATTGCTACAATCTAATACAATCCATTGTTCTGTAAGACAGTTAAAACAATCCTGCACCACTTGGATCTCAATTTGAGTTTATTGGTTTTTATGGCATGCATTACAAGGGTGTTTTCTTAATATGGTTTTGACTATTACTTCTTAATGCATTTTTCTCTTATTGTTGTTCTATTATAAGTTGCCCCAAGTCTGTGGATTGATGAAACAAAAAACTTAAGATTTCTTAATACGGTACAATTTGGGTTGTTATGAAAGAGAGTGTAGCTCAGGGCTGTCAAACTCCCTGCCCGTGTGCCGGATGCATCCACACTGGCCACGCCCACTCCCGGTTTAGCAAAGGGGGGAAAAGTCCCGATACGTCACGTGACACTGCCATGATGTTGTGAGTTTGACATCCCTGGTGTAACTGTTAAGATTGAGAAGGAGAACGAGGGAAACCCAAATTCAAGTCTACCCTCAGCCACAACTGCCTTCCCCAATCAGATTCAATCTGTCCAAATCATTCCTCTTAAGAGAAGCTGTGAGTAGTCTCTCATTTTAGTGAGGTGATGGAGGCCAGATGCAGGAAACACTAGCTCTTGGACACAGTTCCAAAATTTTGGAACAAGCCTTCCCATGGAGATTAGATTAGCCTCATATTTTGGAAGGTTGTTACAATAGAGTTCTTCTAAAGGAGCTTGAGGTTTATGGACATTACACTGAGTGTCAAGCCATGAGTAAATTGTGCTCCATATATTTTCTTTTTTATTATGAATGTTTGTTGTACTGTAAGTTTGCTTTTGTATGATCATAATGGTTATTAGCCTCCAGATTCAACAAATAAATGGATATTACTACCCAGATTTATGCAACCTCAACCAATTCCCAGCTGCCCAAAGTCATCCCAAACAGTGAGGGGCAGTATATAAATAAAATAAAATAATTTGTGGACCCAGATTAAAGCACCTGCATTATCAGGTACTAAACAGGTAGTTGGCTTACCAACCAACTGTTTAACAAATGTTTACTGTTATGATGGCCTTGGACTCCCAGCTGTTGTAAAACACTGTGCTATCTCCTGTAGTCATGTGATTGCAACCTGGGTCTGGCAACCTGCCTGCACTTACAATTAATTGCCAAGCACCCTGTGATCACCATTTGCAACCTTCTCTGCTGGATTTCCCTCTCATTTCTGGAGGCTGGTTGAAAGACCTGCCTGCCAAAGGGAGCTGAGCTCCTTTAGTGGAGTAAAGTGGAGTAAAGGAAGTACTCCACTACTCCTTTAGTGGAGTAAAGGAAGGGAGCTCAGATTCTGAAAATCTGAGCTATTCCTGCATCCCGTCATCCTTTCCCATGTGGAGGGGAGCTTAAATCCTTCAGCGGGGTAGAGAAATGAAACTCATATCCTGATGATTTAAGCTCTGCTTCCTGACCCCAGGGAAGGAGTTCACTTCTGTGAATGAAAGAGAGCTGACATCCTTCGGCAGGCAGCTCTTTCAGCTAGTCCCTAGAGATCAGAGGGAGCCAAAATGCAAGCAGGATTTTCAGCTCGAGTAGATAGATGATAGATGATAGATAGATAGATAGATGATAGATAGATAGATAGATAGATAGATAGATAGATAGATAGATAGATAGATAGATAGATAGATAGATAGATAGATAGATAGATAGATACAGATGAGTGTTGGATGCCTCAGGTGGGTAGGGAAGGCCCTGGGAGGCCTGGTGCAGCAGCATGCAAGTGTCTCTTCATTCAGGGGCTGTAAATCCTGCTTGAATTTTGGCAGGGGGGGATTTTTAGCTTCTGAATGGAGGCTCCCAGGTTCCCAAACAGGTACCCTGCATTCCTTACTTGGGACTCTGTCCACTTAACAACCACAACCAGGAGTGCCAGGATTGTGATTACTGAGCAAAGCAGACATAGGGGCAGTCACATGACATCTTGCTTAACAACTGCTTCGCTCAACAACCAATCCCAATTGTAGTCATTAAGTGAGTGCCAAGGACTACCTGTAAAGTCCTTCATGGTTTGGCATCATAATATGTGAAGGAATATTTCTTCCTGTAATTTCCAATCGTAGTTTAAGATCCTCTTCAAAGAGGATATTCTCCCAGAGCAATGATGGTTAATCACCATCCACAGTTGTTAAGTGAACCAATGATTTGCAGTCAGCGCGGTTTTGTCAAAAACTGGCAATATTCTGGTATTTGGCAAAGCTGTTGTAAAATATGGTCTGCAGGACAATGCAAATGGCTGAATATGCAGCCCAACTGCCAAACGCCTGAAGTGCAGTCATGTGACGTGTGTGTGTGTGTGTGTGGGAGAGTGTGAGAAGGAGAGAGAGAGAGAGAGAGAGAGAGTCAGTGTCAGAATATCGAATCTGGGTTGTAAGTCTCTCAAAGTAGGTCTGTCAGAACTTTGAACGGTTGCTAAGCAACCGTTCATAAGTCAAGTACTACATGTACCTATATTTTCATTCTCTTAGGTATTTCAATCAATTGATGTGCTAATTGTTCTTACTGTTTTATATATATATAATGCATATTAATTGTGACTTATCATATTTTAGTTTTCATTTAAAATCTCTACACACTATTGTAATTTTAGTGTCCTGCAAGCAGCTAGATATATACTTGTTTTGAAGGACAGCATATACATTTTTAAAAGTCTGTAAAAAGTAAATCAAGAAATTGGAAAGTCTAAGAGCACCATAGCAAGACTAAATGGGCAATATTCTAGCAACACAAGGGCTCAGTTCATACATAAAGTTAAACCAGATTATTTTACCCATGGTTTGTTGAATAAATCTGTATGGCCTGGCCATAGTTAAGTATTACTGAGTGAGTCTGAATATTAAGCAAGGCCAAAATCAAGCAGATATCAGTATCAAGAATATCTTTTTCATCGTTCTCATCATTCTTGTGATTATAAAGGCACACACAATTTAAAAATTGAATGAAACATCAAAATCTTACCAGAAGCATAAAAATCAGGGTCAAAGTATGCCATGAGAAAGAAGTTGAAGACAAGTAGCAAGAAACCACTAAATGTTATCAAATTTGGGGCCAGCCACTTAGGGAAAATCTAGGAGAAAGCAAGTACACACACAGAAAGTTCATATTAATGGACACAGTAATTTTCATCAGGGATACATAAACAAGAAGAAAATAACTATTCGTTTGACAAAAGCCTTTTCCCCCTTATTGCTCTATAGCAGCAGAAAATAAAATCCAGTCCACAAGGTGACTTGCACATACAAATGATCAAGTTTTCTGAGAAGGGAATCTCCTGGGTTAACCACAGAGAAAAGGAAGGCGTCATATCAATGTCAAATGGGTCATAATTTTTTTCTACTTACAGAGAGTTAAACGTAGCCCAAGTGTAGCACAGAAAGCACACTCAAAAAGGTCGGACAAGAGGTTTACTCACCTTAACTACAGTGTTCCAAAACGGATGCATGATATACAGGGAAAGAGGGTTGTTGTCCACAGCACTGTACTATAAAGGAAGCCAAGAGAATAAAGAGGATCAGCTGAAAGCCTTAGAACAGTGGTGGCGAACCTTTTTAGGCTCGCGTGCCAAAAAAGGGGGGGGGGCCGCTCGCGCGCGCATGCCCACACCCATTCCCTCCCCCCCACGCATGCGCACAACACCCCATGCTGCCCCCTGCGCATGCGCACAACCCCCACCCCCGCGCAAAGGCTTACCGGAGCCTGGGACGACGAAACGGGCAAACCAGAAGTGCGAAAAAACGCACTTCCGGTTTGCCGGTGAGCTGTTTTTTGCACTCCAGAGGGTTCAGGGAAGCTCCCTGAAGCTCCGGAATGCAAAAAACTACAAAACGGACAAACCGGAAGTGCGGAAAAGTGCACTTCCGGTTTGTCCGTTTTGTAGTTTTTTGCATTCCGGAGCTTCAGGGAGCTTCCCTGAACCCTCCGGAGTGCAAAAAACAGCTCACCGGCAAACCGGAAGTGCGTTTTTCCGCACTTCCGGTTTGCCGGTGGGCAACCCTCGCGTGCTGGCCGCTATGGCTCCGCGTGCCACCTGTGGCACGTGTGCCATAGGTTCGCCACCACGGCCTTAGAAAGTTCTTCCTGGCACTTACAAGTAGGACATCTGCATTCGTATCATCTCACACTTCTCCAGAATCAAGCAACAGGTGGTTCCATGGAAGTGGGAAGCCTCTATCTCAGGGGTGTCAAACACAAGGCTGGATTGGGACCGTGGGGCTGTCCTGGAAAATGTAAGGGGCCGGCCCGTGTGGCTTCGGCCCCGTCTACCCAATGCGAAGAGGAAACATTGGGCCAGCGTGGCTTCGGTCCGGTCTACCCAATGCGAAGAAGAAACATGTCAGCAGTTTGGGGAGTGGCGTCAAGGTGGGCACGCCCACCCATGTCACTGCGTTTTTGTATTTGCCAGCTGAGCTTCTATTCTGAGCATTACGGTAGCTGGCTCTGAACTTATCTCAACATATAGATAACAGTGTCTTGTGATTTATGAGTTACTGCGCATGTCTTCATTTTTTCTCTTGCTGTTCTTTCTTTTGTCCCTCTCTGAGATATATCACTGCCGGTAAGATGTAGTTATCTAGGTTTATATTTTTTACTTTTATAATAAAAGTGTTTATTAGAATATATACTTCGGGTTTATTTTTCTTTAAGAATATACGTCATGGAAAACAAGGTCCATTCTCCTCTAATTAAGTACACTTTTCCCCGGGGGTGGGGAACGAAGGTTTTCACGTTTTGACAACCCAGTCAGCCACACCCAGTGAGTGGCGTAAAGCTGGCCACGCCCACCCAGTTGGCCACACCTGCCTGGCCCCCCAAGGTCAACCACAGCCCTGATGCGGCCCTCAATGAAATTGAGTTTGACACCCCTGCTCTACATTATTCTGACAATCATTACTCGAGAGGCATTCACTAATGCTCTTTGCCCCTGACAATTACACTTCAGGGCCAGGTTTCATAAAACTTGATAGCTGCATTGTACAGCTCAGAACACAACCGTTTATAAATACCTTTTAATTTCACAACCTCAGGGTGAGGGATAAAGAACACCTCTAGTAATATGATGGCTGTGTCAATTCCACAAGATCAATGACAGGGAAGATAAGAGTACCGGCAGTAATCTATTCTGATTGATTAATATTGAGAAAGGCCATGTTATAGATCATAATTAGGTTGGTCCTTCTCAGTATTGAATATAGTATTATTCACAATTCAATGGAACAGATGTAACCGCCTGCTAACGTTCATGTAACTGCTTGTCCTACAGCAAAATTTAAAATCTGGCTAAGCATCCATATAATTAACCGACATTAAAACAACTCCAAATTGTCAATCAAACTGTCAAATTACCATTCGGTTTGGTTTGATTTGCTTTTCTCTCTGATGAATAAGGATTGCTTCCGGACAAATAAGGAGCCCTAGGTTCAAGGGACTATCTAGGAGTTCAACACATTTGGGTTGTGAGTTTGCATAAAGCATTTTCTGGACGATATACAATGGAGCTTAACACACATACGCATACACACATAATTCTGCTATGTTATTTCAGAGTGATAGTGGGTTGTGGTATGTTCCTGGAAGGGATGAATGAAGCAAACTGGCAGTTTATGCCAAGACTGTGTACGCCTACTGGAGTCACCCAACTAAGCAAGTGGGCACCCACGTTAGGCAGCAGCAGCATTAGAAGATGCTGATGGCACATGAGCACAATAGAGACACATTTGCAAACTGTGCTCGGGAAGGCAATAGTAAATAGTTACTGTCTTTTACCATCCCACCCTAATAGGTAAGATAAAGGATAATATACTGTAGTGCCAATTACGAGCCCTTGAATTTGAATGGCACTCTACATACTATTGAGGAAAAGCCGGGGAATTCTGATAATGTTTATGATGTTTATAAGCCCCATTTGCTCACTGTTGAACCTTATCCAGAGGGAATTATCAATCTTATTGCTGGAACAATCCATCCTTATTAATGGGGAAATTCTCAGTGTCAGTCCAATGTAGTGGAATCAGGCACAGAGAGCGAGAGAGAAGTTGATGGAATGCTCCTTAACTTCCCTTGACAAGTCAGCTGCATAATAAACTATATTTAATTATGGCTTGGCAAAATATGCTGCTCCTTTTTGAAGAAAACTGGACTGTTGTTCTCTGGCAAATGAGACAAAAATGGTAACATTATATTATTTCACCATACAGGCATGATAGCCTGAAGAATTTAACCTGCATCTCAATATAACTTGCATTCTGTGAGTACAGAATGTTACTGATGTTAGATACCTCATGCCAATACAAGTATTTGTAGCTAAGGGTGGAACTGGTGTGTGCACGTGTGCGCGCACTCCCTGAGCCTGGTTGTTTGCTTGCAGATGTTTCACTATCCAACTAGGCAATTTGATGATGTTATCTAGTTGGGTAATGAAATATCTGCAAGCAAACAATCCAGTTCAGAGAGCACCAAGAATCCCACGGATATCTGATTATAATGCCTCTACTACAATAGTTAAGTTGTTGGATGTTGGAGTAAGAAATAGAATCCTCTTTCTTTTAGTCAGCTAAGTTTCTTGATGTGGTGAGAAAGCAATATCATAGAAACTGGGTTGGCTCAGATATCTCTTGGTATTTTCAGCTGGACAAGAATAACTGAAATTAAGAATTGTGAATCAGTATTGTCTCGGACTACTTGGTATACATCATTTCTGTAAAAAAGATGGCTGAACTTCAGGATATGCCATCCTACAAATATCCAGGCTTTCTGAAATAGAACTGTGTTTGGTCCCTAAACTGAGCTTCAGGTCTTCATATCAAAACAGATATCAAACAGAATAAGGTATCAGAGGTATACTTTTTTTAAAAAAAAATATAAAGTTCCACAGATGTCTGAATCCTTATTTGCAAACTTGATATACACTAGACCAGGAGTCTCCAAACTCGGCCACTTTAAGACTTGTGGACTTCAACTCCCAGAATTCCGCTTTGCTGGCTGAGGAATTCTGGGAGTTGAAGTCCACAAGTCTTAAAGTGGCCGAGTTTGGAGACCCCTGACTAGAGAGAAGAACACAAATTTAGAAACTTTGGAGCCTATGACTATATACAATGTTTTCATGAAATATTTGCAAAAATTAACTTAAGACAGACTGGTCCAAACTGGAAAAGGAGAAAAGTCCTAATTCATCAATGGTAAACAAAATCCCATTATTGCCTTACGGACAAGCCAGAGGTGACTAACTACAAGTAGCCCTCCACTTATAACAGTTCACTTAGTGACTGTTCAAAATTACGATGTCACTGAAAAAAGTGATTTATGACAATTTTTCAGTTACGACCTTTGTAGCATCCCCATGGTCATGTGATCAAAATTCAAATGCTTGGCAACTGGCTCATACTTATGACCGTTGCTGTGTCCCAAGGTCATGTGAACATCTTTTGCAACCTTCTGACTAGTAAAATCAATGGGGAAACCAGATTCACTTAACAACCAAGTTACTAACCCATCAACTCCAGTGATTCACTTAACAACTGTGGCATGATAGGTCATAAAATGGGCCAAAAGTCACTTAACAGAAATTCTGGGCTCAATTGTCGTAAGTCGAGGACCACCTGTACACTTCCCTTGCTACATAGGCGCCAATGACAAGGGAGTCCCAGTGCTTTGTTGATTGATTTCTTTGACATTAAAAGGCACCAAAGGAGGCCTCTGGGCTCTGCAATCTAAGGAAAGGCAGGTAAGAAATAAAGCACAGCCAATTGTCACTTATGTTCTCTTGATGGACTGATTATATGCCATCATGTTGGTGTCAACTCTAAGCAGCCAGAGATTTCCTCTGAACCTGATCCTTCATAGATACAAGTAATCCTAAAGTTATGTCCGTAATAGAGCTCAGAATTTCCACCGTATGTCATGACGATCTTAAGTTGAAGCAGCCACATGACTGACCCGATTTTTTACAGCAGCCATTAAGCAAATGCAGCAGTCATAAAGTAAACATGGCATCCTTAAGCAAAACTAAAAATGCCAGTTTATAACAACAACAACAACAACAACAACGGTAAACTGCAGTCATGTGACCGGCAGGATCCTGCAAATGTGGGCCAGTTGTCAAGCTCCCATGGGACTACCGGGGAGGGGGGGGCAGCCATCGGAGCTTCAAATCTGGGTCATAAGTACCTTTGCAGGAGGGGGAGGGGGGGCTCTTCATATAACAGAACCGTTGTTAACCAACCACCTATAAGTCAAGGACTACCTGTACTATATTTCCACAGTAATGCAAAAAACCTTCTATGGAAGAAAGTTGAGATCTGTCAAAATAGTAATCTTACGGAATACATTCTGTAGCTGTGTTCAAATATTAGCTTCAGTTTTCATATTATATTTTTAGAATATTAACAATGGTTTTATTAGAACTACACCATCCGGTCTAATGCCATTTTTTCCCGATGGAAACCTCCAGGTCTGATGCCTATTTTGTCTAAGTAGTCTCCAACTCCCCAGTAGTCTTACTGGTGAAACCATTTGGTGGTAACCACTTGGGGAAAAAAGGGTTATCAAAGAGTAACAAAAGTTGTAATCATTGTGCTCTTTCACCTAACTCAGTGTTTCCCAACCTTGGCAAGTTGAAGATGTCTGGACTTCAACTCCCAGAATTCCCCAGCCAGCGAATGCTGGCTGGGGAATTCTGGGAGTTGAAGTCCAGACATCTTCAACTTGCCAAGGTTGGGAAACACTGACCTAACTACACATCATTTATTCAATATCATTCTCTCCAACACCACAAATGATTACTCTCTTTCGAATGGGATTCCACTTTTCTGCATTTCAGACAATGTTGCTTTGCAATCCAGAGCCAAGCAAGAGATGCATATTGTCAGCCAGAAAGTAATTTTGGCCATCTAAAAATAACATCTTTTAAATGGACAGTTTTTTGCTATGCCGTTAGCATCATCTCCAGAAACGTTTGAGACTTATTGCCATTCCATTCACTTGGCCTATTCAACTGCAGCTTCACATTACTTTCAAAACAGAACATCCAAGACATTCAGAGACAATGATTCCAGTTAATGGTGTGGAATATTTAACAGATTGTTTAGATTATTCCTCCCTTTAGATGCAAGAGAGCGCAGCCTAATTGTTTGGATTAGGCAGAAAGAATTTTGTCATGCTGAATATATGATCGTGAACATTGGATCAAATCCTGTAAAAGTAATCACAGCCGGATATTCAAGCTAGGTAAGAAAGTATGTAACCAAGACTACTACTGCAATCCGCTCTGGAAAATAAAATTAGCAGCCACCAACCCAACCAGACGGAAGGGATTCTTCCTGTAGTTCAATGATCAGCACTATTCAATACTAACTAAAAGGTTTTAATTTCAAATGTATATGGCTCACAGAACTCTTGGTTTTGAGAAAAACATAGATAACACAAAAGATTTGATGTCTAAAAAATGCACAACTGCAAATGTTCTGGTTCACCTTAAAACCTTTACGGCTCCCATGAGTAGTAAAGGCAACTTAAATGAAAAGTTACCAATTCAAATAAGTTGATTGGGTTACTTTCCTGAGGTATCCTGGCAGCCCCAATTCAAGCTGCACTGTTCTCTTTGTCAATTGTTTAGTTCTAAACCACAAGGGGGAATCAAATTACTCAAGGAAATTCTACTGCAAAAAGAGAAGAAGAAAAGCAAATTGAGCCTAAAATGTAGATATACAAGACTAGATATTCACAGTGGACTATAATCTTCACACCATAAAGAAGATTAAATGCTCATTTAATCCCATGGTAGGAATACTTGAAAAATACCGTATTTTTCAGAGTATAAGACGCACCCTTCCCCCCCCAAAAAAGGCTGAAAATTTGGGTGCGTGTTATACTCTGAATGTAGCTTTTTCCGAAGCTCCCCCCCCCCGCCTTGCAGGCTTGTTTTCATTGCTACTCCCTCTGAAAAAGTCACGTAACAGCCTTGCTTTGCGTTGGAGGGGGGCTTCCTACATTAGCAACAGAAATTCTGGTACCAACTGTGGTCATAAATTGAGAACTACCTCCACATATATTCTTAATTCAGATACAATGTTGTAAAAAAGAACTTATTTATTTCATATTTCAGGAGTGTAAAAATGAAGACTCCTTCATGCCTAGGTCTTTATGTAGTTTTCTTAGTAACAAGAGAGAAGTGATCTGCCAGTGCCTTGGACAACGATGTTTTTTCGACTGCATAGTCTAACTTAAACTTTAGGATTCCCTGGTGATTTTCCTTTCAAGTAGTAAACAGATACAAACCTGATTAGTTCCCCCCCCCAAATGTCAGCAAACTAAAGTTGGATGAATTCAAAGTCTTAAAGGTAGCATTGTTTTGATTTGTGAAGTCTTCTTGAAAATTAGTTTTAATATTTCTTTTATAATATACATTGACAGTTGTTTGCTTCCTCTTGAAAGATTTACTTGTAAAAGTTAGTTTAAATATTTCTTTTATAATATATGTTGATGGTTGTTTGCTTTACATTCCTGTTTAACAGGCTGCTTTATCTCTGTAGAATAAATAAATTAAGAAAAGAAAAAAAAGTAGCTTACGAAGCACTTTAGCTAATGCATAAGCTGGGAAACCCTAGACTCAGACTTGCCTCTTCCAAAATTCCCTTGGGCAATTCAACCTCTTTCATCTGTAATATGGGCAGTGGCTTACATCACACCGATGTAAATATTATAAATGGGAATGCAAGCATAGTGAGTATATCTTGGGAGTATATATCTTGGGCATTATGGCAGACACATTAATTGCACAGAAAAAAATATCAGAAAGAGACATATCAGACAAATTGATCAAACACTGCTTAACCATTCAGACTAGAGAATAATGACCCCCAAGTCCTGGTCCAATAAGGAAAAGGGAGAAGACAGTCAGCTGACACAGTTCAAGATTCACTTAGCAAGAGGTAATTTATAATAAAGTTAGTAGTGTAATCTTTAATATATGCTTTCAATAGTCTCTGCCCTACTTCAAAATGCTGGCTCTCTTTTTAAATCTCTACAGCAGCAGCATTTGCAATTCCAGTCCAGAGAGGAGCAGTATACAAACCTACTTCTTTGAAATGCAGTGTCATCTCTTTAATAGGGAACAAATTACCTAGATATAGGTATGACAAGTCAAGACATGATAAATCAAAACAAGTGCTATTTCCCCAATAATCAATGTTTTTATTATGCATAAAACTAATTATTATGCATAAAACTTATTTATGTGTTCGTTTTAATAACTACGTAGTTTAATTTTGCATGGAGATTATAGGCATTTTCTAATATCCTGTGCAGTTTGACTCCTGGTGATTGCTTGGAAGTCCCTGCAGTTTTCTTAGCAATATTTTTATAGAAGTGGCTTGTGGCTTGCCATTGTCTCTTTCCCAGGGCTGAGAGGAACTGACTGGCCCAAAATCACACAGCTAGCTTTGTGCTTAAGGCAGGACTAAAATTCATGGTCTCCCTATTTCTAACTTCATGCCTTACCTACTACAACAAACTTACATGCGCTCATATTCTCTCTCTCTCTCTCTCTCTCTCTCTCTCTCTCTCCACACACACACACACACATGCACATACATACATGTGCTTGTGTGTGTGTGTGTAAATACACACAAAATACTAATCAAACCCCTCAGAATTTTTACTGGAATGGGGGTAGACATATTCTTATGAACAATAAGTGAATTTACTGCAAGCAATATCAATTTATTTGACCAATCAGGTAGGCAAATATAAAATATAAAAACTAATACTTTCTTAAAATGACACAAAAATAAAATTCTGCTTTTGTATTCAACTTTCACTCCAAACAATAGCATATATGTCACCTTGATCAATGATTTATTCTTAAAGCAATAATAGAGGAAAACCATTAATATGTTAATTAATCAGGAAATGAAAGCAAAAAAAAAACCCTCTATAAGCAATAATTCTATTACATCCCCTGCCTATTTGCAGGAGATACGTTGATCCATTCTTTGAGCAAGCTCCTGTTCTTTTTTCATGTTTGCCTGAGCTAGATCTGAAACTCTCAGACCTGATCTTTTTGCCAATACATTATACCAGGGATCCCCAAACTTGGCAACTGAAGTCCACAAGTCTTAAAGTTGCCAAGATTGAAGATCTCTGCATTATACATATGTCTTGTGTCTATTATATAATTCTGAGCAAGCCTACTAAAATTACAAAAGCAAGAACTATGATCATCACTGAGAAAAGTGTTGTCACATCAGACTTGTAACATTAGAAGGAACTCTGAATGGCATGAAACAGCATAGCAACATTTTTCCTTTTATCTGGTGGTTTTAATCAATTTGGCTCCCGGTCCTCAAATGAGACTTCGGTTCATTCATAAATTCCAGAACAAATAGTATGGTTTGAAGCTAGGATTAGAAGCTATGAGAGCAGCACTCAGAAATGTAGAGATCCTCCCAGCACAGATCTGATGACGTCTTTCCAAAGGGAAAAAAATGATGAGCCAGTGCATGTAAGTAGAACATGCTGAGCAAAACCCTGCATTTTTCTTTAATCTGCACTATATCAATTTAACCTACTAACATGTCAGCAAGGAAAAAAAGCTTGCTGCCAAATGGCAAAATCCAGAAACTGCCATTCACAGCTCTGCACTTGTCTGCACTCTGCAAAGAGCCATCTGTGCATTGAATAAGTGCAATCTTTACAGAGGAATCTCTGCAGACCAGCTAACAATCTAATTCAGTGAGATATAGATTTCCTACAAAAAAGGACCAGTGCAGATCCTAGCAGTAGTTCCTTGACAAAGAACATTTTAATTTTTTTGCAAATCCCAAATCAGAGATTTGAAACTGTGACTGAATGTATTGAAACCATATTGAGCAATGATCCTGTTTGGGATGATCTGATTTACTACTGAATCGATTTACATTCCATTTTTCATAGAAGATACATTACTGTATGTTATAAATTCATCATCTGAAAATTAGTATAAAAATAAACCTATCTTTTAAAACCATGATTTGAGGATTGAATGTTCCAAATAACATATTTCCAAAATGTATTATGTACACACAGGTATGACCACATTTGAACCCCAAATTTATATTGCCAAGAGAGACATTGTTAAATGAGTTTTGTTCCATTTTGTGACCTTTCTTACCACAGTTAAGTGCTTAAATAGCTTGATGTTCGTCCATCGTGTTCGAAGAGGACCTTGACATCTATCAGGTTGTGGGTTGTTTATGATGTGTCCACAGGTGGCTAGTAAGGCCTATATGTGCACGAAATGTTCTGCCACATGTTGGGCAGACATGTGTGGGCACCATTGTTGCAGCATTTGCAGCTCTGGCTTTGCGGAGTGCTCGCTTCTCTTCTGCTATGGCTGTTCTTCTGTCCTCAGATATTTGGCAGCCTTGGTGGATCAGCATGCGCCATGTTGATCGATCTTGTGCCAGGGTTTCCCAGGAGGTGGTGTTGATATCAAGGGACTTGAAGGAAGCTTTCAATGAGTCTTTGTATCGCTTCCTTTGTCCCCCGTGCGATTGCTTTCCTTTAGACAGCTCACCATAGAGGAGCTGTTTAGGGATGCGATGGTCTGGCATCCTTGCAACATGGCCTGCCCAGCGTGTCTGGGCTTTCATCAGCAGGGTGGGAATTGATGGCAGGCCTGCTCTGGAGAGGACTTCTGTGTCTGGCACCTTATCCTGCCACTGGATCCTCAGAATTCTACGGAGGCAGGTCATGTGGAAGTGGTTCAATTGCCTAGCATGCCTCCTGTATACAGTCCAAGTCTCACTGGCATACATGAGGGTAGTTAGCACTACTGCTCGGTAGACTTTAAGCTTTGTAGCAAGGCTTATTCCACGGCGGTCCCATATATCGGTAAATCATCTGCCAAATGTAGAACTTGCCTTGGCAAGTTAATAATTAATAATTTAAGCTATTAAATAGCTTAAACGGTTGTTAAATGGTCATACGTCACTTTTTTCGATGCCATTGCAACTAAACAAATGATTGTAAGACAAGGACTATCTATAAATGCTAGAGTAGATGGGACTCCTCTTGATTCTAACAGGGTCCTTCTAAAACATTCAAAGGAATTTCCAGAAAAGCAACAGCAACACAACTGACCAGGACCAAGGAAAAGCAGTTGCACATGTGGCTGTTCCTTTGTTTAACTAAAGTTAGGTCAGAACAACTAATGCAATGTAAACATGACTCCATGGGTGAAAAGGTCTTTCTTGGGACTTCACACTTATTGGCAATACTATGCTCCATCCAATCTCTAGGCATGCCAGCATTCCACTAGTAAATGAAGCTATTCAATGCACTTTCTCAAACACCAAATCAAATGTCCAATCCCTCGCAGTGCCTGCATTGTTCTCCATACTTATAGCTAATATTCAACACAGAGCACGGATAGTGAAAAACACATGAAATGATATATATGATGTATATTCTCAGAAGTATATTCTCCTTCTTTCAATTTTCCTGGGAAGCCAAATTATGGCTCAACCTGTGCAAATGGCTGTGATTTTATTTATTTATGAGTTTGCCATGAAAAATGAAAATATTACGTAAGTTTAAGAAGGCATCAACTCTGTCCATTTTTCATTAATCTCTGTCCTCCTCACATGCTATTGGGGTGCAGCTTAATCAGAAAATATTTAAAATCAAAACAAATTAATCTCAACCTATTAGTGAACTGATCATGAAGTAATGGAGATTTGTAGCTATCATCCACATCTAACTAAAAAAAAATACATTGATTGACTTTAAATACAGCAATATTGCAAATATTGTCTCATGGCAAACTGCTTGTAATACTAATGCAAAGTGCAATATACATTGATGGTGCTACCTAAATACAACATAACTTTGGTGGTTAATATTAACCACCTCAAAAAACAATCACAAGGCTAAATAATTTAGTATTTTTTAGAAACCAGAAATAAATTCAGTATGTATAAACCCTGAGTGACCTAAGAAAATCCCATACAGTTACTGGCATTTTAGGACTTCTTACTTAAAGATGTAAACAACTGGGAGATATCCTCTAATCCAGTGTTTCCCAATCTTGGCAACTTGAAGATGTCTGGACTTCAACTCCCAGAATTCCCCAGCCAGCGAATGCTGGCTGGGGAATTCTGGGAGTTGAAGTCCAGACATCTTCAAGTTGTCAAGGTTGGGAAACACTGCTCTAATCTACAATCCACATTCTTAGAATTTCCAAGATAACATACTATTGAGCCACCTGCTCAAATAACCATTTTCCACATTTGTTTCTACTAAAAGCAAGATTGGCAAATTCCCAACGATTTAGCCACTGAATTGAATGAATGTAGACACTTAGAAATTGGATACCGAATTTTGTTTTGTTTTCATGATTATGCATAGAGATGAGGCTAGTTAAAGAATAAAGACAAAGACAAGCAGTCCAGAGATTCTGATTACATATACAGTATATTGCTTTAAGACAATAGTTGAGAGGGGAAGACCTTACCTTATAACCTATCACTTTATCCAACTGAAATATGCATGGTAAATGCCAACTTCTTAGACAAGTGTTTCCCAACCTTGGCAACTTGAAGATGTCTGGACTTCAACTCCTAGAATTCCCCAGCCAGCAAAGCTGGCTGGGGAATTCTGGGAGTTGAAGTCCAGACATCTTCAAGTTGCCAAGGTTGGGAAACACTGTGACCTAGACCAAAGATACAGAGCTGACTGTTGTATGTTTGGTTGGATGATTGATTTTGTTGTTTCAACCGCTTTGATTCTGTATGTTAATTTTCTTAACATCCTCCTGCCATACATTTTACAGTATTCATTTTTAAACTTCACATATTTTTCAAAAAATAACTCCAAAGCGGATTTCAGCTATTTGTCTGGTTCAGGCTGTAAAGAAATTTAGCTTAAGGAAAGGGCTCAACTTCATTCCTTAGCATTATAAGGCTACAAAAAACTCCTGTTTGAAGTTGCTAGCACAGAGACCACTGAAGCAGAAGGCCTAACAGTTTGACTTAGAGGTCATTGCAAGACTAGGAGAAAACTCAAGAATATCAGGCTCCATATCCCAAGAAAGATATACAGAGTTACTTCAAAGCAGTTTCCCTTACAGGTAGTCCTCAATTTACAACCATTTGTTGACAATATATCTTTTCTTGACTACTATTCAATCAATTACAAAGTCATAACTTAACATTTGAATATATAGTATTCAGTATACAGACAAACAATTATGCAGAATAAGGAAGATACAGTGAACTAAGAAAGTTGTTGGGCGGTACAAGTATGCAAGCTTTGTGTACCAAAAGATCCAGTTTTGGTATATCCTGTTTTTCCTCCTGAATGAACTATCCAATCTTTCCAGGCGTTTTCAATTATTCCTGGAAATGGGCAGAAAGTCATTCAAAGATTTTCAAACCTGTTGCTGATTTCAAGAATCTACTTCAATAAGCACAGAAATCATGAGCTGGTTAGTCGGGGGGAGGGGGGGGACAGGAATTTTTAGAGATAGATTGCTGTATGTGTTGCTTTTTTTTACATGTGGTAGGAAATGAGGTAAGGCTAAGCAGTGTTATTGCCACTCCTGGAGAATGATTTAGATAAAGCACTTCTTGCTGGTTCTTGAAAATAATGAGTATACAGTGTGTGTGGCACTTATTTTTATGACATATTGTAGACAATTCAAAAATTTGACCATAGTTTTTTTAGCATTTGGCTTGAAAGGTACCCTTTTCAGAATCACTGGATATATTAGCAATTTCACTATTTACTCAATCATCTACTCAGTTTTATCATGTAGATCAAAGTTTTGCCCCATACACTACATTACTACATCTAAGCAATCATATTACTATTTCTATGATTAAAACAAAAACATGACATTTTTATTGAGATCCAAGACTATAAAATAAGCATAGTTACTGTATTTTTCAGAGTATAAGACGCACCTTTTTACCCTCAAAAAGAGGGTGAAAATTTGGGTGCGTCTTATACACCGAATGTAGCCCCACCCAGCCACCCCCACCTTTTGGCTTCTGCCTGCCAGCAATTTACCTCTTTGCAGTAAACAGGGCAAAGCCTTATTAGCACACTAAGAGATTACTTGCCTCCCGACCTACAGCTGACAGAGGCTTGCAAGCCACGTGGTAAAATGAAACTAACTACGGTGGCTGTAATGAGACAAAATGCTGGGAGATAAACTGGTGGCAATGTTACACTGCTGAAATTGCAAGGAGGTAAGCTACAGCTGCTGTAGCCTGCCTCACAATCAGGAGGTTGTGAGTTCTATCCTAGGTAGAGGCAGATTCTGTTAATATGTTATTTTGTTAAATGTTTGTAGAGTGTTCAAATTATAAGACTTAGTTTTTTAAAGACTGCTTTATTATTGTTCTAGACAACTTAACAAAATGAAGAAGCTTTTTAAAATAAATTCTTGCTCTGAAGAGGCCCAGTTCTATTGTAACTTCTTTTAAATAGCAGAAAGCCTTCCAGAAAGCCATATCAATTTTAAAGATCTGTAAAAGTATAATCCGAAATGTCCTGTTTTAGCATTAAGTATTAGTATTAAAATAAGGCAGCTGAATTAAACCCTGACTTAGTCATGTTTGGAGTAGATCTATTTAAATAATTGGGAGGAGTTAGTGTGATTATATTTAAGAAAACTTTCTGGGATTAATATACTGCCATAATGTACATTTCTCCAATTCTTTGCTATTTCTATGGGTCAAGCACACATGCACAGAAATACACAGCAAACAGTGTATATCATCTGTGCTGTTTGCTGTTTGCCAAATTGCTGGGAAGCAGAGGCCTTTTTTCCTTGTTTTCCTCCCCCAAAACTAAGGTGCGTCTTATACTTTGGTGCGTCTTATACACCGAAAAATACGGTAAATTACTAGAAGGCTTCCTTCCAAATTCAGTAAAACTAGAAAGGAATGCCTCTTTTGTTGACAACCTATTTTTACTCAAGTTTTAAGTCTTCTCATTACTATTTACTGTAACATATTACTCATATACTTTTGTTTCTTTGGCTATTTCACAAAACATAAAAATAAGGAAAGAAGTCCAACATAACAGCAAAACAAATGTAAGTTGGTATAATTAAATTCTTTATATTTAACATTTAAAATTAAAGAAGTTTCAAACATATTTCAGCAGGCTTTTCGACTGCAGGTATGCATCTTGGTAAGCCATACTGGAAGATGACATTAATGCTTACTCATAGCTAAGCACATTGTTCAATGTTTATTCAGCAAATCAGGCTTCTTTCATTATTCAATGAAAGAAACCAGAAACAACTCTCTCCTCTTCCCCACCTCCACTTGTTCCACTTGAATCACACAACTTGCTAAACTGTGAATGAAGAGCTGCTTGTGTTTTATCTAAAAGCAATTAAAATAGTATGTTGTGTGTGTGTGTGTGTGTAGCAGCTGAGAAAATTGCCATAATAATTGCGAGTAAAGCCAAAAACAGATGCCCTGGCAGATAGCCAGGTTTTTAAAGTTTTTGAAAGGGCCACTCTAATCTCTAAAGGAAGGATGTTCAAAAGAGGAGGAGAGAAAGGAAATTGTCTGGTCCCTGCCAGCTGACATTCCTTGGTTGACAGACCCTGCAGCATGCCCAACCTGCTGGACTGGATTGTCTGCTGGGTGTGCAGGATATTCCTCATAGCAACCCTAAACTCTGAGGAGGGACCAGGTCCTCTGAAATAGAGCTACTGGCCGATTGTCCACAGACCCACTGACAGAATAAGGGTGTAGAAATAGTTATGTTTTGCTGCTCTTACTGCCATAAAAGTAGACTCCAATAGTGTCTCTAGCTTGTGTTCAATAGTCTTTGTTCTTCGTCCTTTGCCAGTGTTAGTCTAGGCATCTCTTAGTTGTTTTAAGTTCCCGCAACTCTACCATGGGAACCATGAGCAGGGAGAAGCCATTTCAACAACCCGGTTGCAAACAGCTCACGGCTCACTAGTTGGGGACCCCTGCCCTAAAAATTTGGGGTAATTTTTTGAATTTCTCCTTGAAGTACTGTGTTTTCCCGAAAATAAGACCTGGTCTTATTTTGGGGGGGGGGGGCTGAAATAAGCACTTGGGGTTATTTTCAGGGAAGTCTCATTTTTTTGACTTGCAGGAGGTGGTGAACGCGGGGGCCGATGGGAGTGGGAGCACTGCTACCGCCGGCCCCGCCCTCTGTCCAACCGGCATGACAAGACCAGAGTTCCAGTGTCCCTGCAGTTGCAACAGGCCAAGCTCTCAGCACGCCCTAGCCTCCGCCCTCCCTGCCTGCTGGTCCTGCTGCTGCTGGGACACTGGAGCTTGGGTCTGTGTGGAGCCGCTCTCGGACGGATGCTGCGAGGCTCATCGCGCCAATGGAGCCACTTGTGGCAGGATGCTGTGAAGCTCGTCATGCCGGTGCATCTGCTCATAGCACGACACTGCATGGTTGTGCCGTTGTACGCACGAGCAGCTGCCGCAAGTGCAATATGCCTCGCGGTATCACAAGTGGCTACAGAAGTCGGGCAGTGGAGTGACAGGTTTCAAGGCATGGGAGGCCTGGCTGTGGTGGTCCTAAAGTAAGCAGATGCAGGGCACGTGGGGCACCTCCAACCACCACCTCTGCCCTAGCTTGATTTTTACACCTGTGCTCATCCCACTTCGTAGAACCAGACAGTGGGCGGGGCTTAACTAGGGCTTATTTTTGGGATAGGGCTTATATTAGGCGCAAGCGTGAAATCATTTCTGCAAAATGATAATTGTGCAACTTACGCAATCATGTGGTTGGAACACAAATATCTCTTGGCAGTTCCACAAAGGAAGATACAGCAGAATAAGAATTAATATCTTCTTTAAGTCAAGTATTGGTGATTTCAAAGGCACACCCATATTTTTTTAAAGTAATTTAGAGATGGGATTGCTACTGGCTTCTTCTAAAATTGTCATGGACAAGACCTGTGTGCTAGCTGAGTGTACAAACTGACTAGATCGTACATAATCAATCTCCTAGGATATTTTTAAAATTGTTCAATATAGTTTATACCCCCAGTATTTCCACAAGGTTCTCACACAAGTACTAATCAAATCTGACTCCACATAGCTTCCCAATTCAGATAGTCAGAAAATGCTGCCACCATTTAGCAGATCAACTTTTATTAGAGAAAGGAAATGTGAGCTACTGGCTGCATTCATGCATTGTGCTAATTCATGTGTTTAGCTGCTTTTAGCAGTGTATTTTGAACGTGAACCCAGACAGTGTCATGAAAGTAGAGTTTATAATTATCATGCTTCTGGCCCTGCCGATAAGGCTTATTTAATAAACCCAGATTAAACAAATGAAAGTTCAGTACAATGTACATATAAAGTCATTAAACTTCACATACAGCAAGATGCCTGATTCAAGATAAAGAAAAGGGTAAATATGGTCCAAAGAGAAGAAATCTAATGCAAAAGGGTTGTTCTGAATACTCCTTCAAGATTAAGGCCAAGATTAAAATTAAGAAATCTGATATTCCACAGGAATTTTAGGGAGCAGTACAAGTAGTCCTTATTTAATTACCACAATTGAGCCTATGATTTCCATCAGAAGTCAGTGCAATCATTAAATGAGTCACCATGTAACTTGACTTGATTTCACAACCATTTTTAGATGGTCATAAAATGAGCCACCATGATCATTAAACAAATGTGTGCTCATTAACCGAATCACCTGTTGTTAAGCAAATCCATTCTCCTGAATGGCCCTTTTTTTGCTAGAAACCTGCAAAAGTCACAAATTGTGGTCATGTAACTGTGGGATGCTACAACCAGTCATAAATGGAAGCCAGCTGTCAAGTGCCCAAATGCAATCACTTGATCATGGGATGTTTGTGTGCAGTATTAGTAATTTTGAAGCTAAATTGTAAGCAACTTTTCTGGTGCTGTCATAACTTCAATGGTTATTAAATTTATGGTTAATAAACTTATACACTTAATGGTTAAACATCTATTTTCCAAAGCAACAAAGGCCAGACAAGGAACAATGGATGGAAACTGATCAAGGAGAGATTCAACTTAGAAATAAAGGAGAAATGTTCTGTCAGTGAGAACAATCAACCAATGGAACAGCTTTGCATTCAGAAGTTGTGGGTGCTTCATCATTAGCAGCTTTCAAGAAGAGACTGGACAGCCATTTGTCAAGCAATGGGGTCTCCTGCTTGAGCAGGGGGTTGGACTAGATGACCTTATAGGTCCTTTCCAACTCTTGTTATTCTGTATTCTGTAAACAACTGGTAGTTAAGAGGGCTAGCCGTCAAAGTAGAAAACCCAGCAAGTTACAGAACGATGATAAAACACAAGCAGCAGCAATTTCCCAAATCTTTCCATTCAATACAACTTGAAAAAGGTGGGCCATTAATTTTGTAGGCAGAAGTTCCTTTACAGAGAAGGAAAAGAAAGGATTTTATATGTTGAGGAAACCTCAAAATCTGCAAAAGTAAAAAGAAGTGCAGCTCTTCATCCATACACACAAAGAAAATGAACAACCAAAGAAAAAAGACTCCTCTGCAAAAAACCAAAGGGGATAATTGCTGTATACAATTTTGTTGTACACATTATAGTGGCCGAAACCTAATTACCCTATGTGTTTAAGGAAGAATGAAGGAGTCAGCAGGTAGATGAAAGAATGTTCTTGTGACTTTGTGGCTTGCATTCATTTAACTATTAACTGCACAATATCTTCAAGAGCAATAAATGTTCAGATGATTTTCTTACTCTTATAATGCTTTGTGTTGCTGAGTTCAGGTCACTCACCCATGGGAATTTCTTCCATTTCATTTATAAAATTTATATTTGCCATCCATCAGGAGCTTGGGGAGGGAGAGAACTGTTTCCTTTTATCCCAACAAATACTGTGAAATAGTTGGCATGAGAGAACAATTGGCCAAATCTCTTAATGACTTTCCATAATTGACAGACTTGAATCTGGAGGTTCTCATTC
Source organism: Diadophis punctatus similis (assembly GCA_023053685.1). Classification (NCBI taxonomy): domain Eukaryota; kingdom Metazoa; phylum Chordata; class Lepidosauria; order Squamata; family Dipsadidae; genus Diadophis; species Diadophis punctatus. The sequence goes on from JALIGW010000001.1 coordinate 26,777,136, forward strand.
CTAATCCAACATTTCACACCCAGCTTTAATTGTTAACTGGCAGTGTTTGAAACACTTCAACTCTGTTGGGCAACCTGATTTGTTTGTGAAAATAAAGTATACACATGCATAAATATCCTTTTCTGTGCCTTAAAGGAGTCATAAAAATTTGCCAGAAGTGAGGGCAAGGCAACACTAAGAGTCTCAAAATGTGATAAATACATATCCATCATCTGACAAAAATAAAAAATAGAAATGAATATTTAAAAAAAACTCAAAAGGACAGGCTCAATGGATCACTTGATATTTTTCTGTTTTCTGTGTTTCTATGTAGCAGTAGTCAAAGACAATCTATTGAAAAGACTTAGCTTTGTGATTGAACTCTATATGACATGGCTAAAAAGCAATCAGCAAAGTCACCAGTAGAGGTAAAGTATTCCCACTGTCATAGTTTATCTTGGGAAGTTGCAAGAAGCAGAGTACTTAGCAGCTACTGGATCCTAACTCCCTTTTGTCCCTATATCCTAGGAAGAAGACTCAGTTTATAATTCATGGATATCATAGAGTCGAAATTATAGGATTCTTTGTCATGCCCATATTCCATTCTTACAGTTTCCAAAAGATAGTAGAGAAAATATTACATAGCCATTTAGTGAAAGCACATCTGTGTGCAAAGGGATTATTCACAAGCTTAAAGCCTCAAAAGCAGCTTCTTGGCAAGCATAATGGGCAAAACATAGAATAAAAAATAAATAAATGTATGTCACAGATGTATCTTTACTAACTCTGAGACACGGCTCTGAAATGGTCCACGGGGATGGGCAGGTGGAGACACCCCAAATACCGTCTTGTGCCATAATACCCCCAAATTTTCACCCAGAAAGAGGCCTCCTTTATTCCAAACAGCGGCCCTTGGTCCAAGGTGGACTACAATTCCCATCAGCCTCACTCTTCTCACCATTCGGGTTAGCTGCAATGGGAATTGTAGGCTAATTCATCCGGCGAGTCGAGGAAAGAAAAGTACTGACTGGGCACGGCTGCTTCCCGCATGTAAAAGAAGCTGCTGCGCCGCCGCGGCTGAGCTATCCAAGCTATCCAAGCCCTTGAGGGATACCTCCCGTCGCCTTCCAGCAGCTCAGGGCGTCTCCTTTCCCCGCAACCCCAGCAGCTCTTTCCCTCCTTCGGAAAAGCCCGAGGAAGCCCATCGTCTCACCTTGTACTTATCGAAGCCGGCGAGCTGCTCGGCGCTCACGTAGTCATAACTGGCCATGGTTAGCAGCGACATCAGACGGATCCGCTATGCAGAAAAGGGGCCCAGTCCGTCTTGCCTACCTTTCCCACGCGAGGCTACGCAGGAGCGCCGCCCGCATAGAGAGACACTGTACGCTCGTCCCGCCCGGCTTCGAGAATAACAGGGGAAGAGGAGGAACTTCCCCCCCCCCACCAAGCCCGCTCTAACCCCTCGCCGGTTTCCGTACTTCGCTGCTCCTCCTCCCGCGTGGCAGCTCCAGATCAGCCCATCCGTGACGTCACCGAACGCCTCTTTTTTTTCCCCCCCTCACCTTTGGCGCGTCGCCATCTTGGATGAAGCCGAGGAGCTGGGATTGGTTGTGCCGCTGCCTCTGTTTCAGGCAGGGGTCATTCCCCTTCCAGCCTTCTGCGCTTCTTTTTGAAAAGCAGCTTGCCTTCAGTGTACCGCTGGGATTTGAAAATTGCATTTATTGGACGGTTTATATCATAAAATCATAGGTTTGGAAGTGTTGTCTTTATTCCTCCAATATATGAGGGTGAGTCAAAAAGTAATGCCATTTTCTTTATTTCAGGTGAAGTTTTTGATTAAAAATACCTGAAATTTTTCCCAGTTATAAATGATTATATCATTTACGTTCTGAAATATTTTGTTTCTTTTCAGGTTTTTAGACTCTCAAGGAAAATTCAAAATGGCTGCCCGCTTAGAGTTGCGTCAAAAACAAAGAGCAGTGATTGAATTCCTTGTTGCTGAGGGGGAAACCCCTGTGAACATTCACAGACGATTACAAAATGTGTTTGAGGACAACACTTTAGATTATAGCAATGTATGCAGGTGGGTCCGTCGTCTGAATGATGAAAAGGTGGGAACTGTGAGCATAGCCGATAAACCCCGTTCTGGCCGGCCGGCCTCTTCTGTGAATCCTGCCAATAAAGCAAAAGCAGATGCTCTGATCAGAGAAGACAGGCGCATAACTCTTGATGAGTTGGCAGAAAACCTTGGAGTGAGCCATGGAAGTGCTTACAACATTGTCGAATCACTTGGCTTTGCAAAAGTGTGTGCTCGTATTTGCAACTGAATACATTCCTGACTCTACCCCTCCCCCGTTTCCTCGTTCAGTTCCTGATAGCCTTAGTCTTTTCCACCTGTTCTGCCTAGATTCCTAGAACATCTAATTCAGCGGTTCTCAACCTGGGGGTCGTGACCCCTTTGGGGCTCGAACGACCCTTTCAAAGGGGTCGGGGGGCTTCGCCTGGACGCCGCCATTTGGGTTCTTTTACCCTCTGCGCATGCGCAGAACGCTTTGCGCATGCGCAGAGGGTAAAATAACTCAAATGGCGGTGGCGGGGTGGGGGTCGTGGCGGCGGGGTGGGGCATGGTGGGGTCGCGGGGCCTGGGGTGCAGCATTAGGAAGGTTGAGAACCACTGATTTAATTGGTCCACCAAACACTACTGTAATGCAGATTTGTTGATAGGCTAATAAGAGCATGAGACCCAATTTTTGCGTTTTGCTCTACAATACAGTAATTCAACCAACTTGTTTCTTTTTTTTAATGGGAATTCTTTATTTCCTATAATTAAAGTTATAGTATCTGCATGATGTTTGTGGGAGTTTGTGTGTGCCTGATCCTAATAGGAGGCTGGCTGAACATTGGAAATGTACACTATAGTTAACTATTTAATGTTTCTTTTACTGAAAAGACAATTTTATAAGGAACTGTTAACTGCACAAGTTGGCTTCATAAAATATGCTATTATCAGTTTATTTATTTTATTTATTTATTTGGAGGTTCTTCTATGCCGCCCTACTCCCTAAGGACTCAGGGCGGAGTACAGCATTTTAAGAAACAACCAAACAAATCATTAAAAACAGTTTAAAAACAATTAAAAGACACATATAACACCATACATACATGGGGGGAGACATCAGATGTAAGGTTGTCTCAAAATCACCCCGCCTGCAGGAAGAGCCATGACTCCAGTTGACTTGTGACTCAGTATATTATCCTGTGACCTGAGTCCAAAACTGCATAGATGGTGAGGCTAAATATTGGGCGTAGAAATGAACATCTTTGTCTTGCTAGAGAAAATGTCTAACAATCTAATTCTGCTTCTATTGGTCCAATACTCTTTAACATTTTAATAAATGATTTTTGGGGAGGGGGATAGAAGAGGAACTTATCAAATTTGTAGACAATACCAAGTTGGTGGAAATAATCAACACAAGATAGGCTCAAGATACAAGAAGGATCTTGACAGATTGAACACTGGGCCCTATCCAACAAAATTCAATTCAGTGATGAGAAAGGTAAGGTCTTACACAGGCAGGAAAAATAAAATGCACAGGTACACAATAGGTAATACCTGGCTCAATGGTAGTGACTGAGAGGGATCTAGGTGTCCTAGTGGACAATCACTTAAATATGAGCCAGCAGTGTGCTGCAGCTGCCAAAAAAAGCCAATGCAGTCCTAGGCTGCATCAGTAGAGGAATACCGGTAGTATTAAAATCAGTGAAGTGATAGCACCACTTTATACTGCACTGGTAAGACCACAGTTGGAACACTGTGTCCAGTTCTGGTCACCATGGTACAAAAAAGATGTTGAAACTAAAAAGAATGGAGAGCAACAAAGATGATAAGGGATTTAAATGCTAAACCATACCACGAATAATTGTGGGAACTAGGTATGTCTAGTCTAACAAAGAGAAGGACTAGGGGTGACATACCAGTTTTCCAACACTTGAGGTGCTGTCACAAAGAAGACAGGTCAACCTATTCTCCGCTTTGAAACAGGACAAGAAGTAATGTGTGGAAAATTATTAAAAAGAGATCCAATCTAGAATTAAGGAGAAATTTTCTGGCAGTGAGAACAATTAATCAGTGGAACAATTTACCTCCAGAAGTTACTAGCTTTTCAAGAAGAGGTTAGATAGCTGTTCGACCGAAATGGTAGGGCACGGGTGTCAAACTCATGGTGTCACGTTGCCATCATGTGACACATCACGTTTTTCCCCTTGTGGACTGCAAGCTTTAACCGGATCTATTGAATGATTTGCTAATTCAAACTACACACTAAGAATGTAAATCATTTATTAACAGTGGACAGACAATACAGCTATGTATGACATTGACTCTCCATCACCCCTGAGGATTTCATGGATGTTTTTGACATTGTGAAGTGTTTGATGCCCCCTTCCGTTTTTTTAAAACTTCCCATTCCAGCCTTGGCATTCCTGGGGGGGGGGGAATCTCATGCAAATATTAACCCCAGTATTTCTCCCCTTAGCCTTTTCGAATTGGTACTGCTATTTATTATTTTACATGCTGCCCATCTCACCGATAAAGCGACTATTTAGCTCGGTTGTAGTGAGTAAACCAGCCCGAGGTTTATGAGGTTTGTTTTCCTATCCCTGGAGCTTTCTTGATCCGTCTCCGGTAGCAACCCGTAATTATTCTAGGATAATAAAACATCTAGGACCATAATATTTTGTCCCTTCAGTCCACTCCATCTGCTGCTGAAATCCTGCTTCTCGTTCAGCAGGTGACTCCCCTTTTCCCAGAACGCGCCGGGTGCCCACCAGACAGAGAATCTAGCCACTCCTCGAATTCGTCCTCTGCGTGTCCCGAACCTCCAATTGGTCCGTTCCTCTTTGCCCCGCCCCCGCTTAACGTTCTGTTTACGCAAGCGCCAGCAGAGATTCAAACGGTGGCGGAAACTGCCGCAGTGGTTTGAGACTGAGTTGTATTGGTGAGTGTTTTCTCGTTAACGGTGGCGCATCTTCTCCCGTGAGATTTTTTTTTATCCCTGTCTCTTACCCTGCTAGTTCTGTCTTGAAAGTTTGTGCTTCTCCACGCGCTGAATTAGATGCTACCTCTCTTGGGAAGAGAGAGAGACCCTGACTCTTAACGGTCTAAGAAGGGGGAGCATCTCGCCTAACCGCTGCTTTCTCCAGTCTGCAAGCTCTAAGTTATTAAGTTATTTGATATATTTTATACTGTTTCTTATTAATATAGAACTAATTTTACCTCTGGGTTCCCTAAGCAAAGGGGCGTGCATAAGCGCACCAGCATGCCTACAGTCCCTGTCCTAATGTTCCCTCTTATCAGTACCCATCTTATGTATATAAACAATGTTATATCTATGTATATTACCAATACGTACTTGACAAAATAAATAAATAAAAATAAATAAATAAATAAATAAATAAAAACTTCAGCCAGAGAGTGACCTCTGCTTTAATCTGCAATCGTACATTTGAAAATTCTTCCCACTTTTTCCTGCAGAAGCATCCTTAGCTATGGCTGCAGAAGCTGCTTTCAAGACTCCTAGTAAACTAGAAGGAACAAGGAGGATATCTGGTGAGGCTGTTCTTATTAGTGAAGATATGGGGGAAACTTGAGAGCCATTGGTTAATTTAACTTTATAAATAGATCAATTTATAGTTATAAGCGATCAAACATATTAGGAAAAATTAGGTAAAATCTTTTAGATTCAGAGCAAGGTTTTTGTGTGGAAAAATATGACAGTACATGACTTAAAAGTGAATGTAGTTCTTGGCACACTATATTTGCTATATAAATTATATAAACTTTAACCTTAGACTGTCTACAGTTGACCTCACCCCATTCCTAAGAGGTCTGTAAGGGGCGTGCATAAGCGCACCATCGTGCCTACCGTCCCTGTCCTTCTGTCCTATTGTCTAATTTTAACCTATACATACTTTGCTTTTGTTTATGTTTATATCATATCATATCTGTTATCTTGTACACGTGTTGACTAAATAAATAAATAAATAAATATTCCCCTTTGCATAAGTGAAGTACTCAAATTGATTTGTACTGGGGGGGAAATCTATGCCACAAAATATCTATAAGAAAGTGGTAACTTGGTTCCCACCAGTAACACATATTGCTGTTGGCAGAGGAGGAGGATGCAATGAATGTTTATTCTAAAAGATGAGAGTGATGGATTTGGGGAGGGAATAAATTTGTAAATTTTCTCTAAATGCTCTTAAATGCTTCTTATTCAAATATAGCAGACAAAAGATTTTAGTGCAATTTATTTTTAAATATAAATGCTTTCATATTTGGGAGAGGATAACTTTTTATATATATGACCATGTTTCCATGGCCACCATTTTATGAATCACTCTGCTTCCATGATAGTGAATGTGAAGAGATAATGCTGACTCCAAATTGCCTGATATATGGTTGAAATTGAAATAGGTTTCTTTAAAAAAAAACAAAGTTATAGGACAGATCTTTCAGCACATCCCTAAAGAAAGAGAAAACCACTATGACATCTCAACATATAAAAAATTCAAAGAGTTTTCATCAAATTGTGCAAGAAACACTTGATAAAGTCTCATCTTGGTTACTGAGTTAGACAAACCATTCTTGCAGTTGTAATAAAAATTATGTCATATAGCATAAACAGCATGTGTTTTTTTTTACAATATAGGACAAAGTATTTCTACACTATCTATTCCAGCTTCTCCCTTCATGCGAAAACTGGGATATGGAACTGGTGTCAATGTTTATCTTATGAAAAGGTATGTTATCTTAACTGGTGTATTCCAACATATTGAGATTTCTAAATCATCACCGCATAGGTCGTTTAGCAAAGTTGGAAAAAATGAGTGATTTAACGCTGAGCCTACTAATTGGTTGTTACAAGTATATAAGTCTGGATTTATCTGAAGCGTCAGATTGTCTTATGTCTGCTCTGCAACTCTGATATGATAGCCTGAGTTATTCCTGCTTTCTGCTTGTTATTTGTTACAGTATAAATGCTGTTATCCTGGGATAGCTCATTAAGAAAAGTTTAGATATTATGAGACAGAGGTATACATTAATTATTGATTGTTATTGAACCAGATAATAGAATTGGCTTTGGCCGTGATAAGTGGAGAAATGTATGCTTTTTTTAATGTTTAAATTTCATAATAGTACTGGAGGCTCAGGAAAAATTTGATGATTTGCTTTCTGAAAGTTGAGCTATCAAAGCAAAGCTATTTTAAAATGTCCGATTTATTTGTGCAAATCATTTGGCAGATAAAAAATGCCCAAAGTGCTTCACATAGGGACTGAGAGCTAATTCTCAGCAATGGTTAAATTGCTGTCTGAACTATGCTAAAATAATGGAAATGATATTTCATATACAGTAGTCTTAGCAGCTTAGTTTATCTGGACCCACATTTTTAACTAAAGTCCTTTTTTTCTAGGTCTCCCAGAGGGATCTCTTGCTCTCCCTGGGCTGTGAAAAAAATAAATACTAAATGTAATTCCAGCCAGCAAAGTATTTATCAAAAGAGACTGAATGAAGAAGCTAGTATTCTACAAAACCTTCAGCACCCAAACATTGTGGGTAAGATTAAGTGGGGAAAGTGGAAGATACTTATTCATATTTGTGAGCCTTTTTAGTTGATGTTTCCATGGCTCCATTTGGCTAAATATAGAGAAATGTCCTCAAGTAGACAGAAGCAAACTACTGATGTAAATGACAAGTCCTATTAAGAATGAAGGCAGATATACATGTCCCAGGATAATGTTGCAGGATCAATCTGGGCCAGTCACTGGGACAAGCGGTTTAGTCTTCCGAGCTTTCAGACTTTGGAAGCCACACCCAACCAAGCACCACATAAATACTACTCATAGAGTAGCCCAAAATACACATTCCAGTAGAGAGAAGTTCCCTGAGGATGGGTTCCAGCACGAGTCCAAAAACTTGGAAGACTAAACCTCTGGTCCTGGTGACCAATCCAGATTGGATCATGCCACAAGTCCTACTGTTCTATTAGTCTTTCTTAGGTACCATGGGAGCTTTCTTGAAGCTCTTTCGGCATGATTTAAGAATAAATACTTAGACTGAAAAATATTTGGAGAATTATAAAAAGTGTCCTGGCCCAATTTAAAGTTTGAATTAGGGAATAATAAAATAAATGGAAGGTTGCCTCCGGGGACACTGACAAACGCTAAGTATGTGTTTTTGAAGGGTTTCGTGCATTTGCTGAAGCCAAAGATGGAAGTATGTGTCTTGCTATGGAATATGGAGGGGAGAAGTCCCTGAATGACTTGATTGAAGAAAGAAATGAAAAACACAAGAAACCTTTTCCAGCTGCCACCATTCTCAAAGTTGCACTGCACATGGCAAGAGGCTTGAAGGTAGGCTGAATAAATTGAATGTGACACTTCAGTGTGACCCTTCAAGGGCTGATCAAAACAGAAACAGTAAAGCTTACAATACCCTTTGTAAATAAAACCCTTCTCTTTTGATTTTCAGTATCTTCACAATGACAAGAAATTGCTTCATGGTGACATAAAATCTTCTAATGTTGTCATTAAAGGTGACTTTGAATCAATAAAGATTTGTGATGTAGGTGTTTCCTTGCCTCTAGATGAAAATATGATGGGTATGTTGAATATTTAGTGTTTCTTTATTTTCTTTCACTGAAAATCAGCTTCAGTTCTTATTTCTGTCTACTGTATTGGGAAATTTGCTGTGGTGGTCATCAAGTCAACCTTCTGGCCACACTGCTGAATCCTTAAAGGAATTCTATTGTTAGAGTCAGAGCTGCTTTTGTGATCTATTTTACAATGGACAATAAACAATTTGGCCACCCTCATTTGGAAACAAACCACAGCTGCTATGCCCGTTTCATGCATATTTCCTTATACCTAAAGGGAAAGCAAAATACTTGAGATTATGTGTGAAATATAGAAATATTTTTGAATATTGATTCTCTGAGGTTTCTCAACTTCTTAAAGCTGGAAAAGCAAAAAATGGACTCAAAGCAATGCAGTTCTTTCAGGACAGGAATGTAAGATAAATATTCTATGTAAATTGAGGAACTGGGATTGTATAGCCACATCCCATCCCAGTGCCCAAATCCCTTTTCTCTTCTTGGCTGCTTCCAACTGCTGTGGCACATAGATCTTTACAGGAAGCAGGAAGAGACATTCTCATTCTAGTGTTCTAATTTCCTTGTCATGCGGAAAAGGAATGCAATAGGATGTGGCTATATAAGATTCCTTTGGAAGTATTTTGGATGGATCTGAGAACCTGTGCAGTACTGGGATTAGAGTTGTACATGCCACAGAATTTCCTCCAATCACTTGCTTGTGCAATGGGAGCTTTATAAATTAGTTAGATAAATAAATTGGAACTCTTGCTCGTCACAGTTGTGACTATCAAGATTTTACCAAGCAGCCGTAGTTGCTTGCCTTTAAGGAATTTTAGGAATGAAAGGATTCAGATTCTTTCCATAATGGTTACTATGACACTAGTAACCATTATGGAACTAGTGGTTCCATAATGGTTACCACTAGTAACTTCCTTTTCCTTGCTTTTATACAGCTGTTTATCTTTGCTTCTTGAGAGAATTTAACTAAACCCTAAAGTTGGCTCTTGGTTTGTAACTATAATTTGTTTTTGTTCAGTGAGTGATCCAGAAGCTGAGTACATTGGCACTGAGCCCTGGAAACCCAAAGAAGCTCTAGAAAAAGATGGTATTATCACTGACAAAGCTGACATATTTGCATTTGGGCTGACTTTGTGGGAGATGATGACACTTTCTATACCTCACCTTAATCTGCTTGGAGAGGATGATGATGGTGCGTCTAAATATTCTTGATTTGGCAGGTGGGATGGTGGAGTAACTTAATTTTATTTTTTATTTTAGTCTCAGGCCTGCATTAACATAGTGATGACATCATTGGAATAGGTGGGCTAAAATAAGATGTGGGTGAGATGCAGATTGTGTTACATTTAACAGAACCTTCTTTTTACATCCATATAAAAATGGCCAAGTTGACCTTCAGGGACAAAAGAAATGGAACAACAGAGCTACCTGCATCTTACAAATTGCTCAATCAGTGAATTTACTGATGAAGTTAGCTGCTGAACCAAATCTTATGAGATTTCAGTCATTGGACTTAGGCCAAATATGTTAGAAGTTTAATCCAGCATGGAATTTTTTTTAAAAAAATGTAAGGAAATGTGGAATAATACTGTAGTCTTCCAAAATATTTTAAGTTTCACTTACTACAATTTAGTCTGCCTTTCTGTCAACTTGGCAATCAAGAATAATAGCAAAATAATAATATAAAGGTGTAAATGTCTATGGGAATTCTCCATCCAGTTCATGGTTGTCCCAAAAGTGCTTTTCCAAGAGGCAACTAGACTTTCTTGTTTTTATCTGAAGACATTTCGCCTCTCATCTGAGAAGCTTCTTCAGCTCTGACTGAATGGTGGGGAGTAGAAGGATTTATATTCTTTGCAATCAGGTTGTTATCACTCTTGAAATGCAGATGGACTGCTTGTCCATGGTATGTTAAAATTGAACAGCCTTCTCAACAGAGGGGGAGGAATAGGACACCAAGAGTCCTTTCAGCAGTCCCAAGATGGTTCCACATCCATTTGCAGTCTGATTCAGGTGACCCTGAGGGTATAGATAAATCCTCAAGTGGCCTCAATTATTCCCAGCTAACGACCATCTTCAGAGTGATAATGACCTGATGACTGTAAAGAATGTAAATTCTTTTATTCCCCATCATTCAGTCAGAACTAAAGAATCTTCTTGGATGAAAAATTTTCAAGGAAAAAAACCTAAGAAAGTCCAGTTGCCTTTTGAAAAGCACCTTTGGGACTTGACTAAAAAGGAAAGTTCTCTTAGAAACTGAATGTAATTGGAAGAAACATGGGAAAATACCCAGTTCCGTGTCCATGACAACTACTTTAGTAAGTGAAAGCATCTTTTAAGAGGATCATCTTGTTCTTAATGTTCAGAAACATTCCTATTAAAATCAGCAATTGACATTGCCTTTTTAAAAAATAAAAGCTCAAGATTATCCATCTGAATTTCATTTTACTTGCACAATAATCCTGTAAGATTAATGAGCAGGTGGCTATCACAACTAGGAGGGCCTTTGCACAGCTTTGTCTTTGTGCCAACTGGCACTCATTCCTGAATCAGCAGGCTTGTGCTTACAGTCACTTATTGCCCAGTTACCTCCAGATTGGACTACTACAATGTGCTCTGCATGGAGCTGCTCTTGAAGAGCATCCAGAAGCTTCAAACGGTACAGAATGCATTGGCACAGGCAGTTACATGTGCTCATAGAGCAATGCATGTTTCACCTCTGCTCTACAAGCCACACTGGTTTGCTTCCAGGTCTGATTCATGGTGCTAATTTTAAATTTTAAATCTCTTCATGACATGGGGCCAGACTATCTGAAGGACCGCCTTTCCCCACATACATCAGCTTGCCCCATCAGATTTTGCAAAGAAAGCAGGGCGTAGATACCATCAACCAGGGATCCACATTTGTGCCTTCTCTGCCGTGATGTCCGCCTTATGGAACATCCTTCCCCCTGAAATTAGATTGGCTGCATCCTTTTTGAAATTGTGTAAGGCCCTCAAGACTTGGCTATGTGACTAGGTGTGGGGCTTCCACAGAATTGGAAACTTGGCGAGATGGCTCCATTGTTGAGCTGGCCATTTTTAATTTTTCTCTCCACTTTGACTGAATTTGGGATTGTTAGAATATTACATTTTCATATATTTGTATTCATTGCTTTTTATTTTTATTTTATCTATTGTACGCCGCCCAGAGTTTGCCTTTAATGAAATGGACATCTAAACATTTAATTTAGGAGAGATCTCTGATCAAGAGAGCTCTCACTAGGAAATCAGCAATCAGTACTGTTTCTGGGCTACAGTTTGAATGTTGAATATAATTATTTTCTCTTAGCAATTTGTGATGGTTTCTTGAAACTTTTTGACCCATTTCTCATGTAATTCTAGATGCTTCTTTTGATGAAGCTGACTTTGATGATGATGCCTATTATGCAGTGCTTGGAACTCGGCCACCACTCAATATGGAAGAGCTGGGCCCTTCATATCAAAGAGCTGTTGAGCTTTTCTCCTTGTGTACTATGGAAGATCCAAGAAACCGTCCTGCAGCAGCACAAATTTTGGATGTTTTGGAGTCGGAGGAGTTCGTACATTAGCCAACCCAAATTGACTCCTGCACCATATGGCAGCTTCTCCGTTCTCTTCTAGAAATGTTTGTAGATGCTAACATAGTTATATTATGTGAGAATATTCAATACTTAGTTTCTAGTTCAAATGTATTTAAGATTAAGTGGCCATTTTAAACTATTTAAAATTGCCAGATTATTTTTTTTAGGTCAAGTAAATTATTTCAAACAGTACCTTTTGTTTTCTTATTGATAAGCTGATATAAGAACATGTAGATGAGGATGACTAATTCAGTATTAATATAAATGATTTGGTTGGAAGTAACCAAGTCCTCCAACTTCTGTTGTGTTCTACGTAAGTTACATCAACTGAATGTTACTCAGACCTAGTATTCATAATAATATGAGAATTTGCAATTCATTCAGAAAATGGCTACACATGTGAAGGTCAATTTTTTTTTCAAATTTTCAGCAATAAATTACTGTTTTTGAGCGATGTTACCTATTGCCCGAGATTACTGAAAACTTTTTTTATATGTAAATTTTATTGATTTTCAACATTTTTCTTTAAAATAACAATTTCCATATTTCCTAAAGCATTTCTACAATCATACAGTGTTTTCATTTTCACATATTCGTTATTACAGTTAGATTCTATATCACTTATCTTAAATACACATATAATTTAATTTACATATTTACATTTTACAGTCTATAATTTCACTGTTTCTTTTCTTCCCTTCTTAATTTAATCCATTTGTACCATTTTCCCCAGATATTGTAGTAATCCGAATCACTTTGGCCCCTTAAGTACATTGTTAATCTTTCCATTTCTGCACACTCATATTTTTTTAACTATTACATTTTCCGGAGGTATTTCTGTATTCTTCCAAAATTGTGCGAAGGTTATCCTAGCTGCAGTTGTGATATGGAGGACTAAGTACTTGATATCTTTGCGATAATCTTTTTTAAATATGCCGAGGAGAAATAATTCTGGAGTGAATTCTAATATCTCATTGAATATTTCTGATAACCATTTATGAATTATGTTCCAAATTTTTTTTGTTTCTGAGCACAACCACCACATGTGAAAGAAGGTACCCTGTGTTTTTTTGCATTTCCAGCATATAGCATTCAAATTTGGATAAATTTTTGCAAGTCTAATTGGGGCTAAATGCCATCTATAACTCATTTTATAAAAATTTTCTTTGTATGCTACTGACCTAGATATTTTAAGATTTCTGTTCCATATCTGTTCCCAATCTGCCAAATGGATGTTGTGTCCTATGTTCTGAGCCCATGCTATCATAGGACCTTTTACGATATCTTCAAATCTTTCCTGCTGTAGTAAATAATTATATAATTTTGAGATAATTTTGTTTTCTGGGCCAATCAATATTTTATCTAATGGTTTGGATTCCAATTCAATTCCTTATTCTTCTATATCTGTCTTATATCTAGATTTTATCTGTGAGTAAGGCCACCAGTCTATGTTTATATTTAGTCTTTGTAGTTCATCTCTGTCTTTTAATTTACCGGTTCCATCCAATATGTCTTTATATTTTACCTTTTTACTCTTATCAGTTGTGTTTGGGTATATAATTGCTTCTGTTATAGAAAGCCAATTTGGAATTTTAATGTAGTGTTTTCTGTTTATTTCTTGCCAGGTTGTAATAAGCGCGTCTAATTGCATGTCTCCGGAAAATTTTTGATATATTCCCTTTATTCCATAGGCATGAATGCCATCCCATAAGTAAATCGTGGTCTTCTAAAGTTAGAATACGGTTATTATTTAGATTAATCCAGTCTCTTATCCATACCAAAGATGCTGCAGTGTAGTATAATTTCCAGTCCGGGAGTCCAAAGCCGCCTCTACTTTTACTGTCTTGTAGGTCAATAATTTTAATTCTTGATTTTTTGTGTTGCCAAATAAATTTGGTGGTTATCCTATTCAGATTTACGGAAAAAAAAGTGTTTAATTTGATTGGAACTGTCTGAAATAAATATAATAGTTTGGGCAAAATATTCATTTTAATGATAGCTATTCGGTCTAGAAACGAAATTTGTAGTTTTTCCCATTTTTTAAGATCTAATTCTATTTGATATACCAGTTTTTTATAATTATTATCTTTTATAGATAAACATTTGTTTGTTAAATGAATATCTAAATATTTGATTTTCTTCACTACTTGTAGGCCTAATTCTTTTCCTAATCGTCCCTCGTTTCCTTGTCATATTTTTAGTCAATAATTTAGTTTTTTGTTTGTTTATTTTTAGTCCGGCTACTACTCCATATTTTTCTATTTTGTTGAGTAAGGCTATTCCAGATTCATGCGGATCTTCCAGAAAAAATACTAAGTCGTCCGCAAATGCTTGTAATTTGTAGTTTTCACTTTTGCTATTCGTTCCTTTAATGTCCGAATTGTCCCTAATTTTATTTAGTAGTATTTCCAAAGACATTATAAAAAGTAGAGGCGACAATGGACATCCCTGTCTTACTCCCTTATTTATCCGAAAAGTTTTGGTTACACTTCCATTCATTATTACCTTGGCAGATTGGGAAGAGTATATTGTTTCTATCATTTTTAAAAATTTGTCGCCGAATTCCATTTTTTAAATTAGTAATTTCATGTACTGCCAATCAACGTTGTCAAACGCTTTCTGTGCATCCAGAAAGACAAGGGTCATTTGCCTTTCTGGATGCACTTCGTAATATTCCAAAATGTTTAATACAATTCTCAAATTTGTCCTAATTTGCCTCGTGGGTAAAAATCCATTTTGGTCAAGATGAATAATTTTATTTAATACTTTTTTCGTTCTTTCCGCCATTATATACATGAAAATTTTGTAGTCAGCGTTTAACAACGCGAGTGGCCTATAATTTTGGATCAAATCTGGTTCAGTACCCTCTTTCAACAATGTGGCGATATGTGACTCTTTCCATGACTCTGGAATCTTCCCTTTAGTCAAGACTTCATTGTATAACTCTAATTGTAATTGTTGAGTGGTTCCATTAACTATCTTGTAGAACTCTACTGGAAGACCGTCTGGTCTAGGAGTTTCGTTATTTTTTTGTTTCTGAGTTGCGGTTTTTAATTCTTCTGGGGTTATTTCATTATTTAATATTTGTTTATCTTCTTCACTTATAATTGAAATAGATGTTTGATTGAGATATTCTTCAATCTTATTTATCTCTGTTTCCTCCTTTTTATAGAGTTGTTCGAAAAAATCTACTGCTATCTCTCATTTTTTCTTCCGAGTTTTGTAAGTTTCCTGTTTTATCTTTTAATTGATGAATTATTCTATTCCCTCTCTCTTTTCTGATCTTATATGAAAGCCATCTGCCTGGTTTATTTGCATTCTCAAAGTAAGATTGTTTTACAAATTTAAGATTCCTTACATATTCTCTTTGTTCTATAAGATTTAATTTATGTTTGGATTGCATTAGTAATTCTTCTATCTTTTTATTTCCTGGCTTTTCCTGTGCTTCCTCTTCTAGTTGTTTAAGTTCTCTTAATATGTTATTATATTCTTTCTTTCTTTCTTTCTTTCTTTCTTTCTTTCTTTCTTTCTTTCTTTCTTTCTTTCTTTCTTTCTTTCTTTCTTTTTGCTGTATATGATATTATTAGACCTCTCATGTATGCTTTCAAAGTGTCCCACAGGTTTTGTGTAGATGTTGGTTGTTTTTTATTTTCTAATAAAAATAATTCTAATTCTTTTCCTATCATTTTTGTAAAATATCTATCTTGTATTGAGTATCGAAAGTCCATCTTCTATTGATTTGCCTTGTGTGTTTCCATATTATATTGATGGGACTATGGTCAGCCCAGATATTAGGTGTTATCTCTACTTTTTGTACTGATTTGTTAAGTTCTCTTGATAACAGGGCCATATCTATTCTCGTGTATGTTTTATGTGGGTGTGAATAAAAGGTAAATTGTCTTTCCCTTGGATTGTGGGTTCTCCAAATATCAATGAGATTTAGTTCCTCCATCATTTCGAAAAAGGTTTTAGGTAGTGTAGATTTTTTCTTCTTTTTATCCCCGGCATGATCTTTAATCCCATCAATTATTCCATTAAAATCCCCAATTATACATATATTGTTGTGCTCCGTTTGTAAAAATTTTGTATGTAGTTTTTTGTAAAATTCTTTTTGCTTTTTGTTAGGGGCATAGATGTTTATAATCAAAATATTTGTATTTTCTACTTCTACTTCCACCATTAATACCCTTCCCTTAGGGTCACTATATATTTCTCTGCTTTTAAATTCCTTTTTAATATATATATTGCAATTCCCCTTTTCTTTTTGTCTGTTGATTCAGTATATAGCTCGCCAAGTTTCAAGTATTCTAAAAGTTTTCTATCTTTTCCTTTAATATGTGTTTCTTGTAAACATACAATATCTTTTTTTTGCTTAAGTAGTTTTGCTAGTGTTTTCCTCCTTTTAATAGTATCGTTTAATCCCTGGATGTTCAGAGATATTAACTGCATTTTCCTTAAGTTCTCTTATTTCTGCTCCCGGTACTAGTTTACTTTATTTGCTTTCTGCGCTCTAGTTTGGGCATCCCTTAGTTTTGGTTGTTCTACTTCTTTGGTTTTATCCCCTTCCTCTTCCTCTCTTAGATCCTGTCTTCCCTCCTGGATGTTTGGTTCAGATCTTACACTTGCCTGGGAGTCCCCCTCTACTTCTCCTATCTGTGCAAAGATTTCCATTGCATTATCTATTGTTTCTACTTTGATTCTTTTCCCCTCCCAGGAAATAGACATTCCTTCTGGGGTTAACCATCGGAAGGGAATATTTTTTCTGTTCAGTAGGTTAGCCAAGAATCTATATTCTTTTCTCAATTCCCTTACGCTTCTTGGTATTTGTTTCAGAACTATTATTTCTTTCTCTTTATATGTAATTGTTCCCTCCCTTGTTTCCATATATACCAAGTCTCTAATTTTTTTCCTTGCAAACCTCACATGAATTTGCCTAGGGAGTTGATGTCGTTTAGCATAGCTTGTAAATACCTGGTAAGTTTCATCAAATTCATTTATCACATCATTTTTATCTTTCTATAAAATCTTTGCAATTATTCCATTCATCAGTTCTTCTAAATCTTCATCCTTAGTTTCTATAACATTTTGAAAGTGCAGGTAAAATGCTGAATGGTCCATTTCCAAATTAATAATTGTATTCTCTAGCTCCTTTTTTTGTTTTCATAAAATTCAAATCTAAATTTTCTACCTTTTTTTCCGTCTTATCAGATCTAACTTCTACTGATTGTATTCGTATTTCTTTTTTTTTTGAATCGCACCTTGTATAGTTTTTATTTTTCCTTCTAATTTCTGAAAGTTCATATTTGTTTCTTTCTGAAAACTTTTTAAAGTGGTCCCAACCATTTGCAGCAGATTTGATCTGTTGAGTGCCTAATGAGGAATATGCTTAAGCTTATTTTCTAAACTCTACATTTCTCATGGCTTTTTAGGGGCTGCAATCCCACAATTATTTGGATTGCATTGCATTGCATATTCACTGGCACAGAACAAAACTTGAAATGCTTTGGTTAATCTAGGTCTCAAACAAAATTCAGAAGAATCGGGAGTGATTTCACAGGGCAAGTAATAATAATAACAACAGAGTTGGAAGGGACCTTGGAGGTCTTCTAGTCCAACCCCCTGCCTAGGCAGGAAACCCTACACTACTTCAGACAAATAGTTATCCAACATCTTCTTAAAAACTTCCAGTGTTGGAGCATTCACAACTTCTGGAGGCAAGCTGTTCCACAGATTAATTGTTCTGTCAGGAAATTTCTCCTTAGTTCTAAGTTGCTTCTCTCCTTGATTAGTTTCCACCCATTGCTTCTTGTTCTACCCTCAGGTGCTTTGGAGAATAGCTTTACTCCCTCTTCTTTGTGGCAACCCCTGAGATATTGGAAGACTGCTATCATGTCTCCCCTAGTCCTTCTTTTCATTAAACTAGACATACCCAGTTCCTGCAATCGTTCTTCATATGTTTTAGCCTCCAGTCCCCTAATCATCTTTGTTGCTCTTCTCTGCACTCTTTCTAGAGTCTCAACATCCTTTGCAAGAACAGTTGCTATATATATATATATATATATATATATATATATATATATATATATATATATATATATATATATATATATATATATATATATATATATATATATATATATATAGCAAGTTTCCTTAGTGCAGGGGTCCCTAAACTTGGCAACTTTAAGACTTGTGGACTTCAACTCCCAGAATTCTAGGAGTTGAAGTCCACAAGTCTTAAAGTTGCCAAGTTTGAAGACCTCTGCCTTAGTGTAGTGGGAACTGCATTGTCTACACTGACAGCATCAGTTAATAAACAGTTCATTTTAAATTGCTTCCCAGTTTTTCTAGAAAAAGGCATAATAAAGAATTGCAATGATATCAGATCCAAAACTGATCAATGAGCTTTGAAAGAAGGGCTGTATGTGCAATTATTTGAAATGATGGTTTGAAGTGTATGTTCTTCATATAGAGTGTTATCGTGGGTACCCATAGAACCTGGCTGGCTATGTGGATCAAACAAATTATGCCACAAACTAAGAGACAGCCACTTATGGAAGGATTTTACTGACGGGGTTCCAAGTAACATCCCCACTGAAAGAAAACTCCGAGGCTTCAGTTTCCTCGAAGTTCCACTTTATTAGAGATGTCATATTGACACATCTAGGAAAACCCGAATCTGAAAGCTTCCGGTTTTCTCCAACAAAAAGAAAGTCAAAGTCTCTGCCCCAGCACCCACATGTCCATCACATGGTCCAATCAATGCATGTCCCAACTGGAGATGCCTCCCAGTCACACCCCTCCAGGTGCAGGGCAGCGTGGCCTTGAGAAAGGAATGCTATTTTGATTATATCTTACCAGCTCCTAGAATCCCCCCTCCCAGTTTCCCACAGTCCTAAATGTGGCAGGCCTGAAGATCCAATGCTCAAAATGGATTCCAGGCTTGACATTTACTTTTACAAGAGGCTACTTGTTAAGATTTGGATGTATAGATTCCACAATTTTTTCATTACTTTTTGGTGTGCTAGCAGACAGCCTATTTGGCTGAAGTGGTGCAGTGGTTAAATGCTGCGACTGCAGGCTGACTGCTAGTTCAGCAGTTCAGCTGTTCAAATCTCACTAGGCTCAAGGTTGACTCAGCCTTCCATCCTTCTGAGGTCGGTAAAATGAGGACCCAGATTGTTGGGGGCAATATGCTAAACTCTGTAAACCGCTTAGAGAGGGCTGGAAAGCACTATGAAGCGGTATATAAGTAAAGTGCTATTGCTATTGCTATTTTATGATCAAATGTGTATGAAGGATTCAAAAGTGGAACTAGCAGGACCACTTTTTATGCTTAACCAACGACAATTGATTGGGACAGTATATAATTTTTGTAAACAGACATTCACTATTGCAAATACATACCAAAGAATGTTTAATGCAGAAAAATATTTATTGGAACAGACTTGGTTCAACAATATTTAGTGCAAGAATTGCAGTTGTCAGACATAGTCTACCCAACCTGTAGTCGCCTCCACTTTCAAAGCTAGTTTCAGCAATGTGCTTCCATGAACAGGTGCAAAAATAATTTTTAAATATTAGTTCATAGCAGCATTAATTACTTCCCACTCTTTATTTCCTCCATAAAAATTAGCCTTCCAGATGTTGCTGAACAGCCATAGTCTATATAATCATTGGTAAAAAGTGCTGGAAATTAGCTTAGGAACACATTTTCCACCCCTGCTTATTCAGTCTCAGCACTGAGTTTTTTTTTTTTTTTACTAAATCTGTCATCAGTCTGCAAGAAATGAGTATATTTGCTAGAATATACTGAAGGTAGTACCAATGAAGACCTAGAGTCATAGTTCTTTTTTTTTACCCCTTCTAAATGTTACAATCAATTTCAGAATTTAACTTTCAGACTTAACTTTTTAAAAACAATTCACATACCAAATATACACCTGGTATGCTACTAACTCAAATTTACATTAACACATTAAAGCAGAAAACAATGCAATAACAGCACTGATCACATTTTATAAAATAGCCCTTGCTGAAAGAGATGGGCTCATTAACTCTACTTTGCAGTTGTACAAATTAATCTTAGCTAATGAAATTATAAACAAGGAAGTTGGGTACTTTGCAATATTCTGCTGCAAATAGCTTTCCATCTGGTGTTGGATCTGAAAAGGCGATTTCATTGATGCTTAGGTAACAGCCAAATAAAAAAGTTTGCCTGGAAGAAAAATTAAAAGTATCAAAGCGGAATAAGAATATAATTGTCCTTTTGGAGTTATCTATGTTTACTATATTTATTTAATAAAAGTTTATAAATCAACTATTACAACATTCACAAAAGAAATAAAAGTAGTCCTCGTCTTACAGCAGTTCATTTAGTGACCATTCAAAGTTACGACGACACTGGGAAAAAACGACATGACCATTTTTCACACTCACTACTGTTGCAGCATCCCCATGGTCATGTGATTTATATTTGGATACTTGACAATTGGCCCACATTTATGACGGTTGCAGTGTCCCAGAGTGATGTGATCCCCTTTTGTGACCTTCTGACAAGCAAAGTTGACGGGGAAAGCAGATTCACTTAACAATGGTGTTACTAACTTAAGAACTGCAGTGATTCACTTTAAAAATGTGAGGAAAATCGTACAGTGGAGCAAAACTTGTTTAACAAACTTCTCACTTAGCAACATAAATGTTGGGCTCAACAGTAGTCATACGTTGAGGTCTACCTGTAGTCAAAAGAAATCATCCAGTGCTCAGCTGACTAAAATGGCAAGCCCTGAGTAATTAAAGGAGGGGCCCAATGTCCAAGATGTTCTCAGCACTCTGATATATAGATATAGATATATATATAGCTTTATAGATATATAGATGATAAATGTTTTCTGAGGTTTTCGTGGGTGTTTGTATGTAGGTCTTTGGTTATTCGGGTTTTCTCCCGCGTGAAATTGGAAGTGTCTTGGCGACGTTTCGACGAAGTCTCATTCGTCATCATCAGGCTGGTGTCTTCGGCTTCCTGTTCCTAGAAGCAGGAAGCCGAAGACACCAGCCTGATGATGACGAATGACACTTCGTCGAAACGTCGCCAAGACACTTCCAATTTCACGCGGGAGAAAACCTGAATAACCAAAGACCTACCTAGATGATATACTGTATATATATAGAGATAGAGATAGATAGATATATGGTATGTGCAACCATGCCCCTATCATTTGCTCCATTGAACATGAGTGTATACCACAGGTGCCAAACTTGATTGTGTCACGTTACGTATCGTGACATTTTTGTCTTTGTGGAGTTGGGGTGAGCGTGGCCTGCGCGTGACACATCCGGCCCACAGGCCACCAGTTTGACAAGCCTGGTGTATACCCTCTATAATTAGCTGAAAAACACCTATATTCCAAGAGAAGAGTACAGGTATTCCTCAACTTACAAGTTTGTTTAGTGACCGTTCAAAGTTATGACAGCATTGAAAAAAGTGACTTAGGACTGTTTTTCACACTTATGACCACTGCAGCGTCCTCATGGTCACATGATCAAAATTTGGATGCTTGGCAACTGGTTCATATTTGATGGTTGCAGTGTCCTGGGGACACAGGATCATCTTTTGGAACCTTCTGACAAAAAATTAATGGGGAAGCCCGATTCATTTAACAACTTTCAGATTCATTTAACAACTTGTCACTAAATTAACAACTGTAGCTATTCACTTAACGACTGGGGCAAGAAAAGTCATAAAACAGGACAAAATTCACCTAACAAATGTCCCACTTAACAGAAATTTTGGGCTCAATTCGAGGACTACCTGTATCTGAAAATAAGACTGTTGTGTTATATTTTTTGTGTTACAGAATCTTCAGACCGGACCTAGCACTATTTCCTTACCTCATCATATCCACCAAACGGCTGGCAATGTGCTTCCTCCGCATTAGGCTGAACACCCAAATTCGGCTAATCCCGCAGTAGACCTTTTCTGGCTTTGTTGAGCAACACCAGGCACGCTGATGCTCTAGGCTGCTTTTAGTAGGGGACTCCACTGTTATGGGCTCTGAAAGCACTCGGAAAGCCTGCACAAAAGAAGGGCCAACTTAAACAGTACCTAATTGATATTAAAGGATGGTTTACCGGGCTTTAAAAAATATATTTGCCTCCCAAATTTGATACAGCACATGTTGGGCTGCATCTACCAAAGTATCCTAACTCTTTACAAATTGACCTACAAGTACACACAACTTTCAAAAAAAATATCTTTATAACATCTTCACACCGTTTCTGAATGCCACAATTTTAGGTCAGAACGAACTATCATGAACTCTGATAATTCCCTGCTCCTTGATTGTTTCATCCATGGTGTCCAACACTCTGCTTGAAGAAGTTGAGTCCACAGTCGTTCTATCATTTTGTTATTAAAGGCTCCTGAGAAGGAAGCTCAGGTGGAGGATTTTGCTAGCACTGGAGATGTCCCAGTGCCTTGCAGACTTTTAAAAGCAAGGGTGTCAAACTCACGGTCCGCATGTGTCACGTGCTGGCCACGGCCACCCCCGTTTTAGCGAAGGGGCGAAAAAGTCACGATATGTCACGTGACGACTCGAGTTTGACACCCCTGTTTTAAAGGAATGACACGAAGTCATCCACTGAAAAAAGGCTCACTATCTGAATTAGGATTTTCATACTCCTTGCAAGAGGGAGGGAAACGGACTCTTCAGAAATTGCAGGGAAGCTAAAGTGATTGCCAATGAGGCAGCAGCTCACCCCAGAATAAGTTACCTCCAAATCTCAGTCCAAGGTGTGGATTTGGTACTAAGCAACCACTTTTCCTATCACTTATGGAACAGAGCGTAATACAAGGATGCAAAATAAGAGAACTTCTTTTTGTATTCTTGCAAAAACATGCAGACCCTTTCTTACTAACCTCAACAGAGTAAACCAGTAGATACTACCTCCAAACTCCCCCCCCCCAACAAGATGGTTACTATAAGGAACATTTGTCCTAGAAAGATAATCCTACCTCTCTGCCAAAGAACTCTTGAATATGGATGGAGTAAAATTCAAAGAACTCTTGAATATGGATAAAAGATTATTTGCCCATTAATGTTCATTGATACTATTAGATAAAACTCAAAGATGTTGATCACAGCAAGGGATCAGATTTCTTAAATTCCCTTCTATCAGGTGCCCAGGTCTCCTGATTTCCCAGAGAAATGGGGGCAAACCAGAGGTAGCTGCAACATTGATGTAAAAACTGCAGCCATCTGTTGAAGAGAGAAGAAACTTTCTTTTGGACTTAAGGAGATGATTATTTTCGAAAGCATCTGAAGGCAGGACAAGTCGCAATAGATGGAAACTAATCAAGGAGAGAACCAACTTAGAACTAAGGATATTTTTTTCTGACAGAACAATTAATCAGTAGATGAACTTGCTTCCAGAAGCTGTGGGTGCTCCAACACTGGAGGTTTTAAAGAAGAGATTGGACAACCATTTGTCTGAAATGTTACTGGGTTTCCTGCTTGAGTAGGGGGTTGGACTAGAAGACCTGTTATTCTGTTGTTCTTTATTTCTTCCTGGACTGATTGTTAGATTCCGAAAATTAAAAGCAGTAAAGCTTTGCCCAATAAGAGATCTTCTACCAGATGTTAGGTAGATCAATTTCTTGAAAACAGTATCAAATGTTTTAATACATCATTACTATTCATAAGATTATAAAAGCTACTGTAGATACATCACCTTAACTTTCCATTGTTTGTGTGTGTATTGTAGATATAAACACTTTACAAATCAAGCTTAAATATTCAAGGTATACTGTTTCTTATTTGAAATATTTAACACCTTATTGTTATTATTTCATGTTATAAGTTTCTATTTTAAATAAAGTTTAAGTTATGTTTTAAATAAAAACAATTTAAAAGGATTTGATTCAAACCACTGAACTTGCTCAACACTATATGAACAATTCTAGGCTTGCCCACCCATTTCAGAACAAATGTATTTCTTTCAACCATAGATTTTTCATTCAACAGTACAAATTGCTTACCTGTTTGACTGGCTCAGCAATTAAGCAGCCAACTATCTTTTTCTCATTGGATACAAACAAGTATGTTTTAGTCTGTGATGGATCAGTCTGTACCACATGTTTAAAACCAAGTTCATTATCTACAAGTTTGCATATATCATCAGCCTACATAAAAAAGAAAGCCACAGTAATTTAGTTACATGATCAGATTGGTGTCAACAGGCAACATTTCTAGCAACAATTAGTTCTAGAATTATAAAAAGTGCATTTTTTGCTGGAATTCTATTTGGCCACCAAGACTTTTGGAAAGCAGTAAGCACTGGCTATTTTGTTAACACCAAAAACAGGTGGCTGGGAAGTTGCTCCTAAAAACTGAACACAAGCTATTTTGTTTATAGCTTTTTTAAAATTCATACCATGCAATATATTTAGTAATAAAAGATAATTCCAGAAATTGTTAGAAAATGGGAATATTTCCTTTTGTAATTTCTTAAATTGCAAGATGATTTAACTTGGGCTGAAAGTTATTTAATATTTGGGAGTACTGTATGCATATGTTTTCCCCTCAAAATGTAAGAATTGTGGGACAACACTGAAACTGATAAGTACGGTAACTTTGAAACAAACAAAAAATAGGAACAAGGTTAGAAAAACTCAAGAACGGCACCTTTTTGATGACATATTTTGGATCATTCTGTAGAATCAAGATAATTTTTCCATCCCAGAATTCTGCAATTACATGCTCATTCTTCCAGCTCTACCAAAAAAAGGGCAAAAGGAATATGGAAAACAGATTTAGATTAATACATTTAGCTATGAATAAAAAAATAAAAAAAGAACAGACGCTATGGTATATCTAACTTCTGTCTTACTGTGTATTTTATTCCCTCAATAAATCTTTGATGATACTGGACATGATGTGCTTCATCCTCTGGGTTGGCAACTGAATAAACCATGCCACATGATTTGCAGATGGTGGCACCAATATGCTTTTGACCAGCATCCTGTAAAGGCACAGAATGGATTAACATGTCATATTGTTCACTCTAGGACATTAGGAGAGACCATTAAGCACTTTAATATGCACATTCAGAAACAAAATGTGGCATGCCTGTCAGCTTCGTAAATGATGGCTGCAAGAAGTATACTCACAATGATCATTTGATCCTTCAAGCCTTTGGCCAGTACTTTTGTCTTCTTGTTAATTTTTAGTTTGAAGGGAGACTTCTGCCTTACTGGACTCAATTCTACATGTGATGATGGTTGCTCTTCCGGAAGAATCTGTAGGCTGAAACAAAGATACAGTATTTGCATCTTACCAATAAAGATTCATAAATACAGTATACAGACATTTCATTTCTTAAGACTAATATTAGGGCTATAAGGCCAAGAAGTCAACAAATTTTCTCCCAGCAGAAGCCATGTTAATTTTGAATGTTGCAACATGGACTTTTACATTTAAGAAATCAGTCCCACTAGACCTTGCACTCTTTTAGACTACAACTCTCACCCCTTGATATTGGCCAATGCTGACCAGGGTAATAGCAAACAATATCCAAAACGTAACAGAAAAATAACAGATTGCTTTCTTGCTCAATTCAGTGACATTGTGAACATGAATTCTAATCCTCAGTTCAAATACAGGTAGCCCTTACTTAATGGTAATTTTCATTGTTAATGTGTTCTTAAGTGCCATGTCCCATGATTGCATCACTTGGTGATGGCAATCCTGCCAGTTTCCATTGTCATTGTTAAATGAGTAAAGGTCCTTTAACAAGGATCATTTCCTGCTGGCTTTGACAGATGTGAGAATTAATCTCACAGAGGAGATGTTTGATCTTTTCCCGGACATCAGACATTAGAAATGAAACCGCAGTTTAAAAGTCTAAGTAAAAATATTTATTTCGGTACAAAAACAATAAATCCTCATTTGTTTACATCTCTAATATAAATGTGCGTCTTCTCTCAATGGAAGACAGAAGAAGGATAGAGCAGAGATTGGAATGCACATATGCGTACAAGAACATATCAATCATGTGCTCAGGAATAAACCATTATATTGAATAGGGATGCATCTCCCTGCATATACATGTAACAGGCAATAATCACACCGTGACAGGCTTCCCATAAGCAAAGTCAGTGGGGAAGCCACCAGGAAGCTGCAAGTCCCAAGTGGCTTGCAAGCAGGCTGATGACAGGCAAGTGGCTGCTGCTATATGTAGCACAAGCAAGGCTGCGAAGGGCAGGGGCTGCTACACAATGCGAGAAGGTACTGTAGCGTGGTATAAGCATGACCAGGCAGGTGTGCGGTATAGAATGCAGGAGGGCAACATGCTGCAGGTGGGATCTCATATTCCATAACTGGATCCTCAGGAGAAAAAGACAGCAAGACCGGGAACAACTTGGAACCTTCCCTGCCAGCTTTCCCATTGATTTTGCTTATGGGAAGCTGGCAAGGAATGTCACAAATGGCAATCATGTTACTGCAAGACATTGCAACCATTGTAACTGTGGGCCGGTCATGTGACTGTGAGGATGCTGCGACAGCCAAAATTTCGAAGACCGATCATAAGTACCACTTGTTCAGCACTGTCATAACTTCAAACATTTGCTGAACAAATGGTTGTTAAAAGAGCACTTCCTATACAATATTCCTGTAGCTATTTCTTCTACTTTATTTTTTTACGCGTCTCGTGAGCCAGCTTAGGCTGATATGCAGTGGCCAAGGGACCAAGCTGATTGGAATTCCAATAGGCATCTCAATTCTAGTTTAACACTAATATAATGGCATATAAGAACGCAGAAAGAGAACTCTTAACAGCTGCCCTACAATCTTATTTTTTTAGCATGTTTTGATTGGTTGTAGTATAGTCAGTACATGGGCAAAGTATTGTTTTAGTCTAATGAATAACAATATTTTATTCCATTGCATAGTTTGAAATATTTATATTATTTTTAAGCAGAAATTCTTTACAACCAACCAATAATTGTCCATAATTTTACAACCCAGATGTGCTGTCTAATAATAACAGACAGTACTGCTCTTTCTACTTTGAGTGATTAACAAAACCAAATGATGTAATGCAATGTTCTATTTGTTTTGCCCCTAATAAGCAAGCTTTGCTGGACCTATGAGCTTAAACTTCAGTATGGAAGCATAACCTGATTAATAAGCAGTTCCTCAGATGTAACAATTCACCTGTTAGGATTACTCAGAGACAATAATATTCAGCAAAGAATCTTTGTCCTTTGGCAACCTGAATTGTGATGCCATCAACAGCTAATTAGGTAGCAAAATGCCATTACTTATTATTTCAAGATCAGTACAATTTATGATAGCAGAAATTTTCCGTAACATTGTAGGGAGCCATAGAAATAATCTTGGAGAAGGAATTTAGAAGTTGTTACCTCAGTAACAGCTGCTGGAGCTTAGCTTAGCTCTGAAGTGTTTTTGTGGGGAGGAGAAGGCCAAGAGAATACTGTATGGAAAAACTTGGATTTTCTGCCTTATAAAAAGATTATAAGTAGTCCTCGACCTACAACTATTTGTTCAATGACTGTTCAAAATTATGAAGTGCTGAATGAATGGCGATCATCTGAGTTCTGGCTATCCAGGCACCCCTGAGATCACACAATTGTGATCTGGATGTTTGGCAACCGGTTCACACTTGCAGCCAGCTGCAGCACCCTGCAATCACACTGTCACCATTTGCAACTTCCCTTGCCTGCTTCCCCAGAAAGTCAATCGAGAGGCTGGCAAGGAAGGTTAACAGATTAACAGAGTCGGAAGGGACCTTGCAGGTCATCTAGTCCAACCCCTTGCCCAAGCAGGAGACCCTTACATCTGCCTCTATCTAGGATCGAACGCACAACCTCCTGATTGTGAGGCAAGAGCTCTACCTCTAGGCCACAGCAGCTGGGTTGCAAGTCACTGCGGTAAGTTTCCACTACTCTTCGTGCTTGTACTGCACTGTGCTGCCTACTCGTGCACTTCTGTGCAATCTCCACAATCCTCGCTGTGCCAACTTCTCTTTCCTTGCACTGCCTCCTTCCCTCCCCCACCCAGCCTCAGATACTTACCTGACTCCTGGCCTAGGACTTACTTCTTGCTGTCTTCCTTGCAGATTTGCATGTGTGAAGATGGAAGCTGCCTTGCTCAATGCCCATAGGATTTAGTTAACAACGGTAACTGCAGTTTGCAGAGATTGTCATTGCTAAGTAATGTGATTACGCTTTACGACTACATCGCTTATAGAAATTCCAGTCCCAATTGCCATCATAAGTCAAGGACTTACCTCCATAGGAAATTCTTCATCTGCATTATATAATTACTGAGAATATTACAGAACTGACATACCTTTTTTTGTTGCTGGAAAATGTTCTGAACAAAGAATCGACATTGTCTGCCAAAAATGATATTGGGGAAAAAAATTTCTTTTATTATAAAATAAAATTTATATCCACCCATTTGCATTATTCATAATACTGTGCTTCAGATCTCAAGGGGAAGAATGTAAGCTATTTTTGAGGACCAATATAGCTTGACCACCAAAAGTCATAAGCCTGCAGATTTCTCTTATAACAAGTTCTTCTCCTGCAGTAGATGGAGCACATAGATATCAACTACCCTCCTGAAATTTAGGAGTGAAGGAAATCAGGTCTTCATGCCAAAGGAATATCAAGGTCTGAGGGCAATGGCTAAAAATATCCATTCCCAAGGTCACACCAGATAATATACAAGACCTGGAAAGAGTTGGCCCGCTTTTGTCTGATCAGATTGGAAGAAAATGATCTCTCAGATAACCTTATATATGTCTCGGACCTTAAAGGTGGCAATTGGTACCATGAAATACACCTGGAAGCCAACTGGTAAACAATGGGAGATTAGGATCACCTATAAATAACTTACTGGAAGAGGTAACCTTATATTTGTTTGTACTGTCAGATGGTTTCGCTGAGTTTTCCTCCAAAACCTGTAAAAAAACGACAAAAAGTTTGTTATACAAATTGAAGTGTCCCTCAGTGCTCATTCTATTGGGACCTTGAGCCCTACAGGTTATGAAAATATATGTTCTGGAAGTGGAAAATTAAACTATAATTAATAAACAGTCAGTGCACAATGTATTAAATTATTAATGAGGCAAATGTCATAAAAGGCCATTAAATGATCATGGGTTATTCAATAATTATAATTCTCAGCTTTACAGAAATTTTAAAGCATGAATCTAGTGGATATAACAAATTCAATTCAACGGGAGAAACACAAAAAGTAGGTTCAAAGAATAGTGGGAAAAGCAAGGAGCCGAGGTGGTGCAGTGGTTAAAGTGCAGCACTGCAATTCAGCAATTCAGTTGTTCAAATCTCAGCGGCTCAAGGTTGACTCAGCCTTCCATCCTTCCGAGGTCGGTAAAATGAGGACCCAGATTGTTGGGGGCAATATGCTGAACTCTATAAACAGCTTAGAGAGGGCTGTAAAGCACTATGAAGCGGTATATAAGTCTAAGTGCTATTGCTATTGCTACCTAAGGCAAGTAGTATTTTTCTAACCTCCTATTATCCTGATAAAATCTAACAATCAGTCATGAAAATTGAGTGGCTGAAAGGAAGTAAAGTCATGTGTCTTTGAAAAAAATCATCTTTTTAAATTGTATTCATGGCTTCCAATAGAAAAGAATTCATTGCTTGATCAGAGGTGGGTTGCTCCCAGTTCGGACCGGTTCTTTAGAACCGGTAGCGGGAATTTCCCCCTGCTCGCTGAACCGAGAGCGATTGCCAGTTGGCCACACCCCTGAACCGGCTCTCTCGGTAGTGCCGCGGGCGCCATCTTGTTTTTTTGCATGCGCAGAAGCTTGGTTTTCGGCACTGCGCATGCACGCTGAATTTTACCCAAAATGTAAATATTGCAGAATATATAGCCTCATGCTACATAACTAAGCTCCATTTCATGCTGAATAAACTAAATCATCAATGTATCTTAAATAGAAAACTATCTTTAGATAGATGTTTACTCCAAAAGCGTTTTATTAAAATAAATTTGATTTAAAAAATCCAATTTAAATTTTAATAAATCTGATTAACAAAATCATAGATTTTTACCCACCATTTGAAAACATCTTTACAGTGAATCATCAGTTTAAAAGGCCCTTAGAAATATTTCCTATGTCCTCAAATTAGATTCTGTACATTGAGAACAGAGGACTTAACCTAACTGATATCTATCCAGCTTTGATATTTTCATTAATTTTCTATAGCTCTGATAAATGAACCTGTTTTTCAGTCAGTTTTAACATAGTTTTTGTTAATTGTATTTTATCATTCCTGATTTTGTTAACCGAGTTTAGATGCATCGCATCTTAAAATAAAAGCACATAGCGTTAAAAATAAACGTATGAAATATTTTGGTTTGTAGTTCTGAATGTTGTGCCAAATTAGCATCAAGATAGGGTTGAGATTCGGCAGGACTGCGGGGTCTTTCAAAACACTCTGAAATTCTTAACAACCGGAGATATTTGTTAAACTACAAATTATATGATTGTTCCAAATAAATCAGTCTGTTTATCCACATTATAACCCTCAAGGGTCTTCAAGAGACAAACCCTATCTTTATGCTAATTTGACAGAACATGCAGGTCTATAAATCAAATAGTCACTGAATTAAGGACTTTAATTTCTTTTCAATCAAACTTACTGGACAAATTATTAATGTTCATAAATTATGCATACCTCTTTCCCAGCATCAGTTTCTTTCTGAGCTGGGGACTCCAAAGAACCAGAGTGAGGAATTTGAAGAAGTCTAGAATTTGGTAATTTTACTTCACCCAAAGGGTCCTTAATATGATTTTTATTACATGTCAGTGTCTTCTTATCCTCAATATCAAGATTTTCTTTTGGGGATACATCTGCTTGGTTCTCTTCCCTGCCAGTTTTAGCTGCTTTGCTTTCAGAAGATAAGCGCATTTTGGTATTTGTGAGAAGATTGTTCTGCTTCTTGCTTTCTGTGGTATTGTTAATAAATTGGAGAGATCTTCGTGGGGAAAATACCTTCTTAGAGTCACAGTTCCCTCTCTTTCCAGTGGCAAAAAATGCTGCCCCTGTCTGGAGTTTTAACATAGGTTTGAACTTCATGGTTAGAACTCTAGAAGGACCTTCTATTTTCTTTTCTACAGCATAATTTTTATTCTCCTTCCCATTAAGCTTAGGTACAGCCATTTCTATTTTAGCTTTTTTGATATTTCTTGATAAGGTCTTGGCCTGCTTGGAAACAGCTGAGCGTTTGGAAGTTTTAAGATGTTGAATCTTGGACTGTACCACTTCTGTCTTGTTAGCAATAGGTAAATTTGCACAATCATTTCTGGAATTTATATGACATTCCTTTGCTTGTTTTCTTTCCAGTATACTTTGAAATGTATTTACTTTACTGTAAAAGGAATCGATTGGCACAGTGGAATTATATGTAGTGCCAGACACTGGAGATGTTCTCTGTGGGAATGCATTTGATTTTACTTTTGGTGCATCTGCTGTCTGCAATGGTGAAGTATTAAGTTTCTCCAAGCTGGTTGACCTTTCGAGCAAGTTCTGGTTTTCTTTATCTTGGAAACTAGGTTTTTTTGTTGGAAATGCTTCTTCAGTGAATTCCATCCTCAATCTTTTCGCTGGAGTCTCATTTACCAGCTGTAAACTATAAAAAGTACACATTTACTCTTACCTATCTCAGAAGTAATTCAGCAACCATACTGTATAATAGCTTAAAAATAATACTTGTTACTTAAAAAGGTTAGAATCTATGACATTAAAATAAAACTTCTATTGAATGTACTCTTGTAAATGTA
Organism: Diadophis punctatus similis; assembly: GCA_023053685.1. Taxonomy (NCBI): domain Eukaryota; kingdom Metazoa; phylum Chordata; class Lepidosauria; order Squamata; family Dipsadidae; genus Diadophis; species Diadophis punctatus. The sequence goes on from JALIGW010000001.1 coordinate 26,809,232, forward strand.
ATGTAAAACTGAATTTGAATTAAAAACTTCACTGGGTCTGAGGAACACTGTTCCTTTAAACAGGAAATGTAAATTGAGCTCAATTTTTGCCTTCTTAAATTGGACAATAAAATATTAAATATGAGGAAGAATCTATCACAGTTTAATGTGCTTTATGTACTTAACAGCAGATGACTCCTGTTCAAGTGAGCATTCAGGAAGATGAAAAACGGAACTGTTCCAGAAGGCATTCAAACAGATTCAGTCATGTCTGCTTCTAATTTTGAATTGTTTTATTTGAGTTGTTTTATTTAGTTTTTATGCCTATTGTAAATATTTTAATTATTTTCATTTATATTCTGTTAATTGATGAGGATTGATTATAGTTGATATAAATAAAATAAATAAAAATACAGTATTCTTAAAACTGGCTTTTAAAACTCACCTATTATAACAGCGTTTTCTTTTTCTTGGAGTAACAGCTGCCATAATCTGAGTAAAGAGCCTGTAAGTTACAAATGTATGTTTTAGAAAGTGCAGTTTTTCATTAGGAGATTTAAAATGAACAAAGCTGGCACAAGATTCTGCATCTTTCATTTGTCCTTGCTTGCCATTTTCTTATGCCAATTTATACTGCCTTCACCTACAGAGTAGCAGTTAATTTGGTGTATTCATCACTTCTAATAGCGGTTTCAACATACTTGGTTAAATATAGGCATGCCAAAACAAATTTCGATGGTAAACACCTGCCTTGCAAGCATAAGATTTCAGCTTTAATCTCTGGCATTGCTACAGATGGTGAAAAATGTCTAGGGAAAACCAGTATCATTAAATAAACCAATAACCTGACTCCAAAGAAAAAACTTCAAACATTATAGACATTCAATATATGTTCCATTCAATATATGTTGAACTGTAGCTTTTTGGCAGAGCACTAACTTTAAACATTCAAGATAGGTTTGAATATGCCATGTAAATCTGTAAGTTTCAAGGACCAGTAAGGAGACACTACTCCGTGAATATTTTGAACTTTGGACAAAAACACTCTATATTTCCCAGCTGTCATAGCTGTGACTGAGGGCAGTGGGAGCAGCAGGAATCAAAAACATCTAAAGGCATTGCTGGTTGAGAAGGACCAAGAAATCAGAATTCTCATGAAAACCCCTGGAAAATCCTATTTTTTTCCAGGGTACTACCCACTCACCTAATATGCCCACTACTTAAACACTAAACAAAATCAGAGTTGAGTGTATATTCATGTCATGCTGCAGAATTAATAGAAAATAAGATTGCAGGTGAGAAGTGCTTAGGGTCTAATTTAGGATGTCAAAAGATATTCACCACCCTGTCTAAGCATCTGTCCAGCCTACATTTCCCCACCACCTGCACCCCCACCTCACAGCCTCATTTTTTTTAGGCAGGGAGGTTGGCTTACTGAGAAATTTGACCGAAATTTCCTTTCTTGACTTTTTCTAGGAAGCAAAATCAAAGCGATGAGGAAAAAGCAAGGAATGTGAAGATACTTTTACGAAACCAGCGATCTGGTTTCTGACCGGGGTTCAGAACTCCTGAGATCTCTTCTCACTTTTTCCAGGGAGATTTTTTTCAAGGCTGCAAAAATCCGGACGGCCATTACAGAGCCACAAAATGGCAGAGCTGTTCTCTGTTCCCACCCAGCGATCATCCGGATTTTTTGCAGCCCCGATCGGCTTACAAGCCTCATGGAAACACATCGACAAGGAAGTACATACTCCGAAGTAATTCTCAGCATTTCTCTTCCCTGCCCGTTTCCTTTGTTTCAATCCCCGTCTCGCTTTCCCCGATACCTAAAAAGCCGATCTCTTGATCATCCATCCGTACATTACCTGAGTCAGGAGAGAGCGGCGAGGAAAAAGAAATATCCCACCGTGAAACGACTCCGATCGACTTCACTGGCGCCGTTCGAATTTGCTCCCGCGCGCGCCTAAGCTCCTTCTATTTCCTATTGGTCGGTTCCGCCGTTCCTTAACGATAATTGGCTAAATTGCTAGCCAATGCCTATCCTTGCACGCTCAGAGGAGAGGTAAGAAGTTAGGCTTTCGCATGTTCTTCCCCAGCCTATTAAAGCTGAATGGAGCCGTATACTGTAGTTATAGTAATAAGGAGAGTAAAATATATTTTGGATATTAGCTTTCGGTCTTCAAATTCAGTTGCATAAGTAATTCCGAAATCAGTTGTCTATAGCCTTGTGTATTACCTCAGTGTGTGGTAGCCATGCTGAATGGCAACAAACTGAATACGAATCAAGCCAGCCAATTGGCTTACCTCATTACGCTTAGCGGCAGTCTGCGCTCTTAGCTGATTTGACAGACATTAAGAAAACAGAAATGCTACCTTTTTATTGCTTGCTTGCTTCCTAGCAAGTTTATTTCCAGTGTGAATTGGTTAAATAGTGACTCACCAAATATTCATATTTACTTCGTGTTTAACTCAGCACCCACCCACCTCCTACAGAATGAAATATTTTGGGGAATATTAAAAAGGCAGGATAGAATATTTCCCCTGAAGGAGAAATGCAGAAAAATCAGCCCCCGTCTCCCTGCCCCAAGCAGAAAGTGAGGTGGCCAGCTTTTAGAAATGCAGGTTTGGTAATCCATTCAGAAAGACTGGGTCAGACAGAGACTCAGGATAAGCAACACATTTGGGCAAGCCAAAGGTTGACAAGATTATTCATTCATTCATTCATTCATTCATTCATTCATTCATTCATTTATTGTTTGTTTGTTCTTATAGGCTGCCCAATCCCGTAGGACTCAGGGCGGCGTACAATGGGAATAAGAACAATACAGTAAAAAAGACATGACAATATAAAACACAACAACATTCATTCAGGGGGAATCCGATCTTCTGCTTCACCCCGCCTGCCGGAAGAGCATGTCTTTATGGCTTTGCGGAAGGCCAGTAGGGTGGGGATAGTCCGGATCTCTGGTGGGAGTTGGTTCCAGAGAGATGGGGCTCCCACAGAGAAGGCTCTCCCCCGCGGGCCCGCCAGCTGATATTGTTTGGCTGATGGGACCTGGAGGAGGCCTACTCTGTGGGACCTGACCGGTCATAGGGAGGAATGTGGTAGGATGCGGTCCCGGAGGTAACCTGGCCCTGAGCTATGTAGGGCTTTAAAGGTCAAAACCAACACCTTAAATTGCGACCGGAGACTAATAGGCAACCAATGCAGCTGGCGGAGGATAGGTGTTACGTGGGTGTATCTTGGCACACCCACCATAGCTCGCGCAGCTGCATTCTGTACCAGTTGCAGTCTCCGGATGCTCTTTGAGGGTAGCTCCATGTAGAGCGTGTTACAGTAGTCTAGCCATGAGGAGACAAGGGCATGAGTGACTGTGAGCAAAGCCTCCCTCTCCAAGTAGGGTCACAACTGTTGCAGCCTTAGACAAACATTTAGGATTTGCATTTCTCCTTTTGCCTATAGAGCCAGCCATAGCAATAGCACTTAGACTTATATACCGCTTCATAGTGCTTTACAGCCCTCTCTAAGCGGTTTACAGAGTTCAGCATATTGCCCCCAACAATCTGGGTCCTCATTTTACCCACCTCGGAAGGATGGAAGGCTGAGTCAACCTTGAGCCGGTGAGATTTGAACAGCTGAACTGCTGAACTAGCAGTCAGCTGAGTAGGTTGCAGTGCTGCTTTTAACCATTGCACCACCACAGCTCATAGCCATGACCCCTACATGACCCCATAGGAATCAAGAAGGTATAAAAACCCACCCACTCTCAACTCCATTTGGTCAGCTGTCCCAGTTTATCTTTCTATCTTTCCAATCAGCCTCCATTTTATTCCTGGCTTGGAACTGGACCTTGATTTTTCTTCCAACCACAGGTAGACCTTGACTTACAACAGTTTGTTTAGTGAATGTTTGAAATTACAATAGCACTGAAAAAATGTGACATATGACCATTTTTCAGATACCGTTGCAGGATATTGTGGTCATGTGATCAAAATTCAGATGCTTGGCAACTGACTCATATTTATGATGGTTGCAGTGATCCCAGGTCAGGTGATCACCTTTTGTATCCTTCTGACAAGCAAATCAATGGGGAAGCCAGATTTACTTAACTGTGTTACTAATTTAACAGCTGCAGTGATTCATTTAACAACTGGGACAAGAAAGATTGTAAAATGGGGCAAAAGTACTTTAACAAATTTCTCACTTAGCAACAGAAATTTTGGACTCAATTGTGGTCGTAAGTCGAGGACTGCCTGCATTACCTCACTTGTAGTGCTAGTAAAATGTCATTAGAAAAGAGTGTTAGATAAAATACAGTGATAGGAAAAACACGATGGAATAAAAGACTGCCTTTTTGTAAAGAAGGTTGCAATCCTAATAGAAAGTAAGGCCATGAAGAAAAGTATTCGTTAGCTGATGGAAAGAAATTGGTTGAAGACATTGGGCTTCAGTAAGTGGTTGCAATAGACCTCTTTATTAGGCAATGGGGATGGGTACATCTGGGACAAGCCTCTTCTATAGAAGTTAATTTAATACAGAAAGGAATCAAATTATTGGTGTTTAATATTTACCCCTTGACCCAGGAAAAATGGTGAGCAGAGCCTGAGGAAAGTCAACAGAAGCACTAGGACTTCACTAGGGAAGAATTATTCCTTATTTCTTTGGCTGATGAAATCATGTGGATAGTATATAGACAGAAGGGGGTCAACCTATTTTCCAAAGCACCGGAAGGCCAGACAAGGAACAATGGTTGGAAATTGATCAAGGAGAGATTCAACTTAGAAATAAGGAGAAATTTTCTGACAGTGAGAACAATCAACCAGTGGAGCAGCTTTGCCTTCAGAAGTTGTGGGTGCTTCATCACTGGAAGCTTTCAAGAAGAGACTGGATAACCACTTTCAGAAATGGTATAGGATCTCCTGCTTGAGTAGGGGGTTGGACTAGATGACCTACAAGGTCCCTTCCAACTCTAAGTCTTCATGTGTAATATTTTTATTGACTATTGTATGCTGCCCAAAGTCATTCTTCATGATGGGCATCTACTACAGTATATATAGGTAGTCCTCAATATGTGACTGTGGGAAGTACACCCCAAAAGGACAGTGCCAGAAACCTCAGAGCACCAGAAACCTCAAAAAATAGTGCCAAGAGACTCAAGCCAGCCCTTCCCCCTTTAAGAAAACCAAAAAGCACTAACTGAAAGGAAAACTGAACAGCCTGCTAAAGGCTGTTAAAGGCTGACCACTTAAGTAGAGCCATTAAGATAAGGGGAATCAGGCTAAAAATAAACTCTCCAAGGTAAACCGAAACTTCCTTTTTCCTGCTCCTGACAGGATTAAACCCCAAGGACAGAAAAAACAAAAGACCTGGGATCAAGATTAACCCAGGAAAACAGGAAAACAAAACCCAGGGCAATCAGAAACTCATCAAAACCCATCAAGCTGCAGGAGCGTCAAAGGAATTAAAGGGCTCAGATTCATACTTCCAAGCTGCTTGCAAGCCAGGAACACTCCAGCTGTTTCACTTTTTGCTTCTTGCCTTCCTACATTAAAAGAATTCCACTTTCTGGCAACTGGCTTCTGCATCCATTTCTTCTCAGCATCTGTGGTGTGTCCCAGCTGGGAACGAATGGGAAATTTCTTCCAACATGACCATAATTAAGCCAAAATTTCTGTCAAAGTTTGTAATGGTCATAAAGCAGGTCATTATGTGACCAATTTTACAACCTTTTTTTTGCAGCGGTCATTAAGTAAACTTATTGTTTGCCATGGGCCAAGTTTTGCCCGAGATTGCCTGAGTAAAAGCTGGTTTGCAGCAAAACCATAGTAAATTGCAGTTGTGACTGCAGGGTCCTAACAATGGCTGTAAATGTAGGCATGCTGCCAGCACCCAAAATACAGTTGGAAGGGGGAGAAATCAGAACTTTGAATCCAGGACATGATCAGTTGTACATTGAGAATCAGCTGTATAAATTTGATAAATAGATAATTAACCAACACAGCCATAAACTGCAATGGTAAAGGCACAAATAATCGGGTGTAAAACATTGTGAATCAAAGCAGATAATACTAAAGCCTCATAGCCAGAATGGGGGAATCATAATGTTTAATGCTAGTAGCAGACATAAGAGAAAGATGATGGCATAGAGAGAGAACTACTCGGATACAATTACTTCTAAGGATACTTACAAATAACTGCAATATTTTCTTCTGATTCCAATATAAAATGCACTCAAAATTGAATTGCACTCTTTTGTCTTTTTGTGGATTTATTCTTTATCTCCCTTTCTTTATTTTTCTGCATATACAGTATCCCAGGCAAACTAAGCATGAGTAATTAGCCAAAGTAGTTTCCTCCAATAATGTGATTTACTCGTCCATCCAGTTTTTAATTTGATCCAAGGCTGCAACATTGATCATATTGCCATCTGCCCCACCAATGTTCTCGTCCCACATGCTTCCACTCTGTGCTGCCTAGACCCCAATTTCCTCTCTGCCTGGCTGTGGTAAGCACGATTCCCAAACCAACAATTACAATCCATAAATCTAGCAGATGTTTTTTTTTCCTGGAATGGTGCTATCTCTGGTGATGGACAATTAGCTAGATGCATTTTTACGCTTCCCTGCAATTTCTCAGAGAAACCCACATGAATTGAGCAAAGGTGGTATCTCAAAATAGAGAAATATATAAAAGCCCAGCCAGTTTATTTGCAGCCTGGAAAAAACAACACAGACCTGCTGTGTTAAGCATTGTGTTGAGATGAGTGACAAGAAGATCCTTGTTGGAGAGGGACCCCAGAGACTGGCAGCAAGCCACATCTTTATTGAGACCTCAATAATACATGTTATCTCTAGGGGGTCTCCTTTGTAATTGCATTGGGGGAGAATGTCTGGAATATTTTTTTGGTGCTCCAGAAGAAGCTGATTTTGCACAGTAGCTATCAACCTTCTTGTGGGGTTGAAATGTTTCATAGTCTGAGACTTTGGTGGATACTTTTCTATGACCATGGGAGTGTCCTTGTTTCGAGTGTGCATCTTTAGGAAGAGAGTCTTGCTTATGGTGCAAAATGCCTTGGGCTTGAAAACCAGAAGTAGCTGAAGGATCCACCAGAGTTTGAGAAGAAGCTGCTTTGTAGAGAGATGCCCTAGAGCTCCGCTTTGTGGCAGGGGGTTCTTTCTTTCTCCGCACCTTCGCCCAAACTTTCCTGATGCATAACAAGAGCTTTTTCAGGATGTTGGGAGGCTTCTGTGGGGACTTGGGTTGGTTTGCTTCTGGGACTGGCTTTCGAATTCGTGGCTGGGACTCCATTTTAGGTGAACGTGGAGAGGATCTAGGTGGTGTTGCTCTGGATGGCCTGGAACCAGCCCTGTGCCGTCTGGCTCTCAGGTCAATTGCCTCTGTAGATCGCTGCCTGGCTGGGTGAGATGTCCTCTCTCGGGCCCATGATGGAGGTGCTGCTTCATGGGCATTCCTGCTTCTGCTCCGGCTCCTGCTCCGGCTCCTGCTTTGACTCCTCTCTTGCTTGGAGGGATGTTCTTTGCTGTGTTGCAACTTTGATGCATCCTTTCCTTGCACCAGACCCCATTTGCTGGCCTCATGCCTCTTGATCTTAAGGAGGAAGCCCAAGTTCATGTAAACCTCCCCGTCCTGTACACTTAGCCGTGGATAGACAAGGAGGCAAGGGCCGTGCTGTGGATGGGGATGCGGGCAATAAGGAGCGCAGCGGCCACATAACAAGCAAACAGGATATTCTACACTTGGCTGGCTATGCCCATTCTCCAGACCTTTAGCCAGGCACATATGTAGATCCCGTGTAGCTTGCTCTGTATCCAATGATTCCACAATGGCATGGGCCAGACACTGAGACTTGGGAGGGCTCTTTGTAAGTTTGAAACTTTCCTGATGCAGTTCTATTTGTGCTTTGTGAACGCAAGGCAATTCTAGTTGGTTCTGGCACATGAAAGTAGGGTCTAAGAATGATGTCCGAGCAAAGCTAGGAAAGTCTTCACTCTCTTTGGGGACTTCTGTCATGTCATCAGCCCAGCTCAATCGGTGTGTCTTTCGGTCAAGCATCAGGCTGATCTGAGTCTCTGCCGGCTTGCCCTTGGGACTGCCTGATCTTCCTGCACTTTCCTTGGAGGTACTTGGTTTTTTGTCTTTCTCCTTTTTCTTGGGGGTTCTGGGTCTTGCAGGCTGCTTTGTCAAAAGGCTTTTGTTTTGTGCTAGCAGATTAAGTACCTCTGTTAACTCCTCCTTGGCGGTCATACTACTCAGATTTCCATCTGTCGGTGCCTTGAGACTGCTGTGGCTAGTAGTCTGACAGATGATGAATGGGGGAGGCAGCAAATCTTTGGAAGAATGAGTCTGAGTGCGGGGTCCGGGGCTTCTTGCCCTGACAGGTGGAGGTTTGAGTGGAGTCTGATGAGCTTTGGGGCTAGTTGAAGTAGGTGTGCGTGACCTTTGATCAACGGAGCGCTCCTGACTTACCCAATGCACCACCTCATTTTGTGGGGTGATGCCAATCTGCACATTGGTCGGTGCCTTGAGATTGCTGTGGCTAGTAGTCTGACAAATAATGAATGGAGGAGGCAGCAAATCTTTGGAAGAAGATACAGGAGTCTGAGTGCGGGGTCCGGGGCTTCTTACCCTGACAGGTGGAGGCTTGTGGGAAGTTTGACGACGTTTGGGGCTAGCTGAAGGAGGTGTGTGGCTACGTGGCTTTTGACCAATGGAGACCTGCTGGTTTACCCATTGTACCATCTCATTTTGTGGGGTGATGCCAACCTGCACATTGGTCTCTCTGCTGGGCACCTGAGAAAATGGTGATGCTTCTTTCTGCCATTGTAATGGTGATGCTTCCTTCTGCCACTGTAATGGCGGTGCTTCTTTCTGCCAATATAATGGCAGTGCTTCTTTCTGCCACTGTAATGGCGATGCTTCCTTCTGCCAATATAATGGCGGTGCTTCTTTCTGCCACTGCAATGGCAATGCTTCCTTCTGCCAATATAATGGCGGTGCTTCTTTCTGCCACTGCAATGGTGGTCCTTCCTTCTGCCAATAGAATGGTGGTACTTCCTTCTGCCAGTGTAATGGTGGCGCTTCCTTCTGCCAACGTAATGGTGGTGCTTCTTTCTCCAAATATAATGGTGGTGCTTCTTTCTCCCAATGTAATGATGGTGCTTCCTTCTGACAATGTTTCTTGTGGATGTGCCAGTCAAGCAGCTCCTGCTCTTTGTAGTCCAGAAAACGAATCCTGCCTCCAGGTCTCTGAATGTGAACAGGGCTGCTTCTGACTGTTGAAGGAATCCTTGGCGTCAGTTTGGTCAGATATTCAGATGTTGGAGTACTTCTTCTCCGTTGCTTTGGCTTCTGGTGCTGTTGGAAGTCTATTGGGGGATAAGAAGATGATCTTTGGCGTGACTTCTGGAAACCAATCTTGTAGGGTCTGATGACATGCCCCTGCCACACTGGAATTTCTTGTGAAGCAATGGGGAGTGGGGAAGGAGGTGTTCTAGACTGGCTATAGCAGACATCTCTGCTTGATGAATGGGCCCAGCTGTACAGAGAGGTGATGGAATTCAAAGTGGTATTGGATGCAGAGCGTGAGATTCTAAAAATGGGATGGGAGGCAGGAAAACAAAGAAAAATGGTCAGAGCAGCCATTTCCCATGAAGCTTAATTATGTAGCATCCCATCCCTTGCTACATATTTATTTTTTTGATTTTTTAAAATTTGTATCCCACCTTTATTGTTTTTACAAATAACTCAAGATGGTGAACATATTCAGCTGTAAATTAACCAGCTTAGCTTCCAATACCCCCAGCATTGGGGAGGATGGAGGAGTGTGAAGCTGATAGGTACCATTCCCACATTGAAAAGACCCATATTTTTTCCAGCTAAAATGTACTGTATCCCCTACTTTTGGCAGGGCACGTTGAAGATGGGTCATTAGGAGGGCAGAGAACATACAGTCCAAATGCTATTCTCTTCCTCTGTCAGGATCAGCCCCTGCCTTATGTAGACGAAAGCAGTTGCCTCAGGCCACAAAAGCTAGGCGTTCAATAGTGAACTTAAGTCCAGATATCCTCAATTAACAGTATATACAAATAGTTACAGGCCAGAGGTCCTCTAGCTGACACATTAAAAATGGCTGGGTGACTTTGGGCCAGTCACTTTCTCTCAGCCCAATTCCCCTCATAAGGGTCTTGTGAGGAAAATAGGAGGAGGGAAGAGCATTAAACATGCTTGCCACCTTGAGTTGTATGTGAAAAGGTGGGATTTTTTTTAAAAAAATGGGTGGAGCTTTGATCACATGGTTGTGGCCACCATCTTGATATTTTAAACTCTCCCTGCAGAACCCCTGCCTGTAATCTATGTGATACAGTATTGCTTTAAAAACTGGAAAATAGGTAAAGCTACCCAGGGGAACATTTTTTTCAGTTGTTGTACTTCAGTTTTTGGATTTTCCTAATTAAAATTATTGTTTGCTTCATTCCTGGCCCTTGAATATACTGTGGATGGGTACTAAAATCAGTTACAAATAAACCTCGTGTTTGCTGCCCATATCTAATATGGGAAGAAAGTGACTTCCATATCACTCATTACTTATTCTATGTCATTCATGCCATGCACATCACACACTAGCCTTGGCCATGCCTGATCTCAGTAAGCCCCAGGTCACAAATAAAGAACCAGTATCTATTCTGCCCATATTGACACTTGGGCTGAACTGGCTAAATGCATCTCTCATTAAAAAATTGGTAACTCAAATTTCAGCAACTCAATCAAAACTATAAAAAAGCCCTCAGGACATAGAAATTTACACCTATAAAGAGGATAAATTGGCCTAAAGTGGCAGCCATTCAGGTAAACATTCCTTTCAGGATATGAGATTACACCTATTAATAAACAAAATATTTCTCTGATTTCCCTCAACGTTCTAACCTGTGGGCCAGTGTTTCCCAACCTCAGCAATTTTAAGTAAATGGACTTCAATTCCTAGAATTCACCTAGCCACCATGCTAGTTGATCTTAAAGTAGAAAAATACTGGTGTAGACATAGGGTACAACGGTCACAAAAATGAGATTTGTTTAGCGGTAGTCTCTTTTTCCTTGTTACATTTTCCCATGCTTTGAGGGAGGAATATATATGTAAAATTTGGAGGAAGGAAGCCTAATACTACACCATCAACAGTGGCTCAATACCATCCAAGAAGTGAGGCAGTCACTGACATGAGTTGTAGAAAGTTAGGACCCACCCCTCTCCTAGAAGAATGAAATATTTTAGGAAATATTAAAAAGGAAGAATATTATACCTTCCTGGATGAGAAAAGGAGAAACATGCTCTTGAAATGCAGCCCCCACCTTTGTTAATAGCCCCAGAAAGACTGGGCCATCTTATCTACAAAACAAAAGACCTTCAGCTCCAGGTGATAGGATTAGCCCTCACTCAAATCCAAACCAGGACAAAACTATTAAGCCATAATAGGAATTGCCCATTACCCTTTCAGAACACAAGCCCCTACATTACATCACTCAGCAAGGGTTCAACCAACCTTTAATTCAGACAACCTCAGCTGGACCCCGGATTAACCCCCTGGGAGTCTGACAACCAATAGGATACTTTTCTTGCACAGGAACAGGAAGCTCTAGGGCAAGGCCCAAGAGAGGGTATAAATATATCTCACTCTCCACTCCAGAGGTGGGTTCCTCCCAGTTCAGTCCAGTTTGCCCAAACCGGTAGCAACCCGCTGGTGACATCATGATGACTATCTGAAAGCCTTTTTTATGGTTGGCTGGAAGAGTGTGTGTTTGCTTTTTTTTATCACAGTACCAAATGTTAATAAGAATCAAAACCAGAAGAAAAGGAAAAAGAATGTGAATATGCCTGCTAAGAAGACTACAGCATTATCTGCTGAAAATAGAGTCTCAAGCAAGGAGATTTTTTTACTAATGTTATGCAGTCCAGAACTTTGAATTTCTTGAACAGAAAGAGATACACATCCAGCTACTTGTTCCGACTTTTTCCATCACCATCTACTTATTCACTTAGAAAGCTTTAGCTTACTTTTATATTTAAAAAAAAACACTCCATTGCTTAATAGAAAGTGTCTCCCCTAACCCTAATCCCCTCCCTGCATAGGTCTTCGCTTTCAAGAAGTTCTATCAGGGTCTTACGGTTTACTGATACGTTGCATTTGCCAGGTGAGGTACTCAATTTTCTTGTCCAAAACACACAGAGTCCGATAGAGGCTAAAATTGTTGCAGAACCTGACAAAAACAGGAGAGAGAGGCATATGTACATTGGGGAATAATCTATCACATGCTTATAATCAGTGTCTTCTTTCCCCGTTCTTTTGGTGGGGGGAGGGCAAGCTAAGATGGCAATAGGGCATCCTTATGATATTTTATTTTTTTAATTTGTTTTTATAAATAGCCTTTATTTATAAAGAGCCAAATTTATAAGAGCCAAGGTGGCGCAGTGGTTAAATGCAGCACTGCAGGCTACTGCTAGTTCAGCAGTTCAGCTGTTCAAATCTCACCGGCTCAAGGTTGACTCAGCCTTCTATCCTTCCGAGGTCGGTAAAATGAGGATCCAGATTGTTGGGGGCAATATGCTGAACTCTGTAAACCGCTTAGAGAGGGCTGTAAAGCACTATGAAGCGGTATATAAGTCTAAGTGCTATTGCTATTGCTATTTTTCAGAAAGTTCATTTGGCTCCCCTTCATTACAATTATTTTACACCTATCTTTTCCTCATTCCCCTGTTATTCTGTAATTGCTATTCCCTTCCCAGAATTCATAAAACATGGAAGGCTGCATATTTGAAAAAAATCAAAAAATGTCCTCAGTGTGGGAAAAAAAATCTCTCAAGTATATTTCCTCTTGACATCTTGGCCTTTCCCTTTCCTCTGTGATCCCCTGAAATCTCTCTGTTTAAGATACCTTATATTTCATCACAATTTTGATTCAATGTTTGGCCAAGCCATAAATAAAACATTTCTTTAGGTGTGCCTGGCAAGTATCTATGTCAGTTAAATAAGCAAAGAAAAGGCTACATTCCCTAGAAATAACATCTGTTCATATCCAAAGGAAAAACCATTAACTAAACTGGACATGAAACTCTATCATGCATATCCTTGTATCTTTTATGACTTTTTACCTTATGCTTTTCTTAATTATAGGCAGACCTTCCTTACTTCGGGACCGCATCCTGCCGCATACCTCCCTACGACCGGTTAGGTCCCACAGAGTTGGTCTCCTCCAGGTCCCATCGACCAAGCAATGTCGGTTGGCGGGACCGAGGGGGAGAGCCTTCTCTGTGGGAGCCCCCTCCCTTTGGAACCAACTCCCTCCGGAGATCAGGACTATCCCCACCCTGCTGGCCTTCCGTAAAGCAATAAAAATGTGGCTCTTCCGGCAGGCGGGGTATGAATGAAAGTTCTTTTTAAAATATTGATAGTATTTTAACATGTTTTTTTAAATATTGCTTTTATTGATTATATGTTTCTATACCTGTTGTTAGCCGCCCAGAGTCCTCCGGGAGTTGGGCGGCATAGAAATTTTAATAAATAAATAAATACTCACTGCCTCATACAGTGACCGTTCAAAGTTATGATGGCACAGAAAAAAATAACTTTGCAATTAAGTTATGTTTATTACCTTTTCTGTCTCAATTATGTGTTTAAAATTATAGTCAGTTAGTATACATTGTCCTGTGTCTGAATTTTTCTGCTCCCCCCCGCCCTGGAGTGGAGAGATTGGAGAGGAAGGGATTACAAGAGAGTAAGCAGGTACTCAATGGAGAACACATATCAAAGGCTAGTGCCAGCTATTTGCCTAGAGCAGTGATGGCTAACCTTTTTTGGTTCACATGCCAAAAGGGGGGGCGTGGGGGGATCGTGCACGTGCATACCCACACCCATAATTCCATGCGCCCCCCCGCACATGCGCGCATGCAATGGCACACCCGTTTTTCGCTTTTCCCAGGCTCTAGAGCCTTTCTAGAAGCCTGGGAAGGGCGAAAATGGCCTCCCCCCCCGGAGGCCCTCGGGAAGCCAGAAATGGCCCGTTTCCCAACTTGAAATGGGCCATTTCTGGCCTCCGGAGGACCTCTGGGGGGGGTAGGCCGTTTTCGCCCTCCCCAGGCTCCTAGAAAGGCTCTGGAGCTTGGGAAGAGCAAAAAACGGGCCTTTCCTACCCCGTCCGGAGGCTGGAAACAGTCTGTTTCCTGACTCCCAGTGGGCCCAGAAGCCTGAAAATCAGCTGGATGGCGCACGCATGCGCGCTGGACCTGAGCTCGCGTGCCCACCGATATGGCTCCGTGTGCCACTTGTGGCATGCATGCCATAGGTTCGCCATTACGGGCCTAGAGTCTTCAGGGCTGGGAGCTACAAGGTAAACAGACAGTACTAGCTCATTCCTTTTGCTGTATTGTATATTCCCCATTGTGTACTTGCTTGCCCTCTTGTACATAACTCAACCCTATCCAATCTCTCTGCCCTCTGATGATTAGAAAAAAAAAAGAGAGAAAAATGAGTCAGGCACACTAAATAGGCAGTCTTTTTAGGTACTTTCTCCTGTGCTGGACCCGTTTTCTCTCTCCTCCCCCTCATCCCACTTTGTAGAGCAGGGGTGTCAAACTGGCGGCCTGAGGGCCGGATGTGTCACACACAGGCCACATCCACCCCAGCTCCGTGAATGGGAAAAACATCATGAAACGTCACATGACGGCAACGTGATGCAACGAGTTTGACATCCTTGTTGTAGAGATTGGAAAAGAAGGAATTACAAGAGAGTAAGTAGGTACACAGTGGGGAATACAGATAGAAAGGAATGCCTTAATGCTGACTGTTTGCCAAGTGTTCTTGGGGCTGAGAGTCGTAAGTATATTGAGCAGTCGACAGTAGTGCATTCTTTTCAATGTGTATTCCCCATTGTTTACCTATTTATTGTCTTGTAATTCATTCCTCTCCAATGAATGTAAATTCAGAAAACTATTTCTCTTCTTGCTAATTACCCCAGTGCCAGGGCTGGCATTCCAAAGGGGATGTGGAAAAAAGAAAGGTGAAGTAAAATCATAAGCACAGTTGCGGTCATGAGATTTTCACTTAGCAGCTGTGTTACTAAGCAATCAAGTTGCTGGTCCCAATTGTGGTCGCAAAATGAGGCCCACCATAGCTCTTTTCATGTGTTATGATACCTTTGCTACTTTCTTTTCAAAATACACTCTCTGTTTGCCCTTAAAATCTATTTTTCACTGCAAGAGCTTCTTAGATTCAGTCATATCATAGCCTAAGCCAGTGGTGGCGAACCTTTTTAGGCTCGCGTGCCAAAAAGGGGGGGCGCGCTTGCGCGCGCTCGCATGCCCACACCCATTCCCTCCCCCCACTCATGCGCATAACACCCCCATGCTGCCCCCTGCGCATGCGCACACCCCCCCACCCCCGCGCAAAGGCCTTACCGGAGCCTGGGATGACGAAACGGGCAAACTGGAAGTGCAGAAAAACGCACTTCCGGTTTGCCGGTGAGCTGTTTTTGGCACTCCGGAGGGTTCAGGGAAGCTCCCTGAAGCCCTGGAATGCAAAAAACTACAAAACGGACAAACCGGAAGTGCACTTCCGGTTTGTCCGTTTTGTAGTTTTTTGCATTCCGGAGCTTCAGGGAGCTTCCCTGAAGCTCCGGAGTGCAAAAAACAGCTCACTGGCAAACCGGAAGGGTGTTTTTCCGCACTTCCGGTTTGCCAGTGGGCAACACTCGCGTGCAGTGCGCTATGGCTCCGCGTGCCACCTGTGGCACGCGTGCCATAGGTTCGCCACCACGGGCCTAAGCCATATCATAGACTTTATCTATGGCAGTTTTACTCTGTAATGATAATATTTGTTTGTTCAAATACTGGAAGAAATGGATTGCTTTGGCCTGCTGTATATAGCTGCATGATGTCTATGGCTCAGTAACATAAGGACATGTCAGGAAACTCTCATCCATATGGATAAAGATAACCTATACTTGAAAAGAGAGACTCCATCCAGTTTTGCAAAAGTATCAAATACTTATCAAAACACAATCAAGACACTCCCAAGAAATAGGCTTGATCCTTTGTTAAGTATTCCCCCAACCTCCCAGTAAACTGAATATAGTATGTTTACAACTGACTCTTCCATTTGTTTTAAAAAGGAAAGTTCAAATCAGCATAGTACTTACTACCTATTAATCAGAAGTTAGGAAGCATAATGAGAGTTAAGGCGAGTGAACACAGATATACTGACACACAACCCTTCCAATTTTGTGATGTTGAATGTCATAGACACAGATTACATCTTGAGATTTTAGAATAATCTGTTACCCCACCGTACAGTTTTATATTGCTGTAGTGCAGGGGCGGGTTGCTCACTTACTGATACCGGTGCGCTGCGCGCACATCTCCATGTTTCGTGCGCTTGCATGCTCACTACGCGCGCGCTCCCTTGCATGATTTTGCTTCCGCGCATGTACAGAAGCAAAATCTCGCCGAAATTTTGTGAGGGGACGCACGTGCGCGATTTCAGCGCGATTTCAGTGAGTTTTTGCTTCCGCGCATGCGCAGAAGCAAAAAAGCCCAAAAATTCTTAAAAAAAGATGGTGACGCTTGCGCCGGACCGCCAAAGACGGTACCGGAGCAGTAGCATGCAAATAACACCACCTGCTGGCCGCTACCGGAATGACAGAGTGGACCGCACCGGTAGGAACCCACCATTGCTGTAGTGTTGTTAAAGCAAATCACTTGAGTTATGTCTTTTATTAAGATAATTAATTACCACAACTATTCATAATAATTAGGTTAAAGAATCTCCCTTCCTGTTCTTTTTTCTTACAGACCCAGAAAAAGTAGAGGAAAGCTCATATATTTCTGCTCCGTTTGACTGATGATTACTCAAATCCTGAAGTGAGAATTTAGTTTTGATTTCTTTCAATTTATTAAATTCCCCATGAAAGTATAAAAATACCCCTGCATTTGTCATATCAGAACAGGGATTCCTGCTTAACTTGGACAACTCTTCTCTTACTGTATTTCTTTCATAAAATGAAGATAATCATAAATACTATGAAGATAAGAGCAGAGTCTGAGATATCCAAACAACTTTAGCAGAATTGTTGTGCAACAAGTGTTGTTTCTAGGCAGCAATAATCTATTTTTTGGAACATACAAATGGCTTATTAAGGAAGATATCGAATAGGTTACTTACTTTTGTTCTGTCCTCCCTGGATCTGTGCTTGTGACACTTATTTTTTCCAAGGGTGCTGCAGTAGGAGACATACAGAAGAAAGGCTGCTGTTTCAAGACTCAACCTCCCAATTACTACAGCAATGTTTCTCACCCTTGATATGTGGTAAATGTGTAGACGTCAACCCTCAGAATTCACAGCAAAGGGCATGTTGGCTGGGATTGCCAAGGCACCCCAATGCTATGGGACTAAAAAGAAAGTGAAATTATGTGCATTACTTACCTATCCATGGTACTGTGTACTTGCTCTGCTTTTTATTGCAAGCCTGTAGAAGAAAAAGAAGAAAAGGAACACACATAAGAATTGTTCTTTAGGAAACTATGAAGAATTGTTCTTTTCTGTTCCAAAGGGTACAATTAGATATAATAATAGCAAGTTTGAAGAGAGGGTACAGTTTGACTGAACATCAAAAGAACCTTACAATTTGTCCATTTTGAGAACTTTAAAAGTGAAAACAATTATTTAAAGGAATCATTTTTTCCATCACTGATATTCTTAAAGCAGATATTAGACAACCATATAAATCTAAATCTAAATCTGTTGCGGATGTTGTAACACTGGATGAGGCTAGATTAGATGCTCTACAGCAGGGTTGTCAAACTCCCAGCCTGTAGGCCGGATGCATCACGTGCTGGCCACGCCCACACCTGGTTTAGCGAAGGGGGGGCAAATGCCGATACATCATGTGACGTCACCATGTCAACATGAGTTTGACAACCCTGGTCTACAGGATCCATTCTATCTGTATGATTATATGGTAAAAGAAGAAATATATCACCTGAGATTACTTTTGCATCACCAGTGTTTTCTCTCCCAAGTCCCTCACAAAACAGTTTAAACTTGACCTATAATTATATTGATTTCTGCAAACCTCAAAATTATTAATACTATGAGCCATTTGGTTTTTATTCTCCTTCTCTCCAGCTGGCCAATAAAATAATGTAAAACAAAAAGACTTGTGTATGATGTTAGCTTGCTTCTTAGCCAAAATTTCCCAGGTTTATTTTGTTATAAGTTGGCATCTTTTTCAACATCTGGGCTTCTGGACACCATTCTTGTAAGACATATGACTCAAATTATATATAGTACTCTTTAAAAACAGTCATATTTTCCATAATCCCTTATTACGGAAGACTATTCTAATGACTGCAGGGAAAACCAGTCTCCTATATTACTTTTAAAAATGAGGAAAACCCCATAAAAATGGGTTTCTCAGATTTGCCTGATGCTCATATGCAAGGAAGAAGCAAGTACAGAAATTACATTGGTTTGCTTTAATCAGCTATCATTCTGGCATTCTCTGATCATCAGTCTAGATCAGGGGTAGGCAAAGTTGGCTCTTCTATGACTCGTGGACTTCAACTCCCAGAATTTCTGAGCCAATCATGCTAGCTTAGGAATTCTGGGAGTTGAAGTCCAGGAGTCATAGAAGAGCCAACTTTGCCTACCCCTGGTCTAGATGAAACAAAAGCAGGATATAAACCAAACAAATAATCATGTGGGCAATAGCAAAGAGTGGATGGCACAAAAGACCTTATCCGAATAAAGATGAAGGTGTACTTTCCTCCACAAAGGAATATGAAATGAATTTCCCCTGTGATTTGTTTTTCTCAGAGAAATATTTTTCTCAAGAAAAATGTGAGAATAGAACACTTTTTACAAATATCACTTCTTGACTTTTTTAAAATTATAGTCAAATTATTTCCAACTTTTTTAAAAAAGCTAAACAAACTGTCACAAAAACAATAGAACCAAGTTCTCTTCTCTTTCCCACCGCTTCCCAAATAATTCCACAACTTTATAGAACACAAAATATTTGTAATAATTGGCTAATATGTTCCTGATCCAGTCATCAAACATGATGAAAAGAGACTCTACTATATCCATAAAACAGGTACATAGTCTCCTGAAATAAACCTTTGCTTTCTGTCAGACAGATTATGATCTGGGAAGTTATAGCTGAGGTTTAAGAGCCACTTCTCCCTTAAAACTCCTAAAGAGTTATTATGGATCTTTGTCAATTGAAGTAAACAAAGCATATGACAATAGCTTGTCATATCTAGTATTTAGTAACAGCCTCTACCCTTCTTCATGATCAGAACCAAGACCAGAAATTTAAGCAACTCCCAATGAAGAATTTGATCTTACCTGTATTTTTTTCACCTTTTTGAACGCCCAGATAGTAGCAGGCACAAATATAATGGCAACTAGCAGAAACTGCAGCAGGTGGCAGCAGTCTGAGATGACATTCTGCAGGATTGTCAGCATGGTGCTGGGGCCCAGCAGCTGCTCTGTCAGCCTCTAGGCTACAAGTTCTTAGGGCTTCCCATCTGAGGTCATGCTTGCATCACAAATGTCTTTTGCAGCCCATTTTGCTTGGCTGAAGCCTTTTCTCTGGTCAGCAGACAAAATCAAAATTAACTACATTCAGCCCACTCAACTTATAAACACAAGAAGAGTCCTCCACTCCTCTGCTCGCAATAGAATACCTTATTCCACCAGACTTGAAATATTGGGATTAGACAATTTAGAACTATGTCGCCTTCAATCTGATCTAAATGTAGTTCATAAAATCATATACCACAATGTCCTTCCTGTCAATGATTACTTCAGCTTCAACCGCAACAATACACGAGCACGCAATAGATACAAACTTAATGTAAACCGCTCCAAACTCGACTGCAGAAAATACGATGTCAGCAACAGAGTGATCAATGCCTGGAATGCACTACCTGACTCTGTGGTTTCTTCCCCAAACCCCAAAAACTTTAACCTTAGACTGTCTACAGTCGACCTCACCCCATTCCTAAGAGGTCTGTAAGGGGCGTGCATAAGCGCACCACTGTCCCTACCGTCCCTGTCTTTCTGTCCTATTGTCCTCATTTATCTATATTTCTTTGCTTATGTTATGTTTATACAAATACCTACTATCCTGTACATGTCTGACAAAAATAAATAACATAAAAATAAATAAAATAAACAGCAAAGATATTAGGTATAAACACTAGTGCTGCTTATAGTCATTTGCTTGTTTATTCACTCATTATTTTGACCTCACTTTTTTGCTATAAAATTCTAAGGCATCTCACTGTAAACATGAATCCAATTCAGGTAAGAATTCAAAGCTGAGAATAAAACAGATGTGTGTCAATTATTTAGCCAGGTCTAGCAAATACTTTTTAAAAACCATTTTCAAATGACACTTGTATTAGAGACCTATAAAGTTTCACAAGACAACTGCAAGCTTTTTGATTTTACAAGGATTCCCCACCCCACAATTATTACTACGAAATACAGAAACAGAAGACAACAGAACTAGTTTGGTCTAGTGGTTGAGATACTAGATCACAAACCTGGAGATCATGAATTCTAGTCATAAAAGCTAGCTTTCCAGAAAATAGGAGGAAAAATGAGTATTATGCATGTTTGCTGCTGCCCTGAATTATTTACAAAAATAATAAAGGTGGGATATAAAATATTGTATTAGATATGTAGATCAGCTTTTTCCAGCTTTGTAGAACCAGCCTGGCCACATTTATTGGGGATAATGGGATTAAAAAAAATAAAAAAATAGCAAAATACAAAACAACTAGCATCGACAGAAAGAAAAACAGAGAAATGGATATTATTGATGAGTTAAAAAAACCTAGAAAATGATATAAATGAACATTACTAAAAAAGCAAAAGCTAAGTAATTGAAAGAAAAGATCCATATAGTAATTAGTGATGTACCATTCATTAAATCCTTAGCTGATCCAGCATGTTGCTTTATATTTTCATTCTTAAAACACAGTAACCTTTTGATAAACACAGTCAGATCCATAGCCTGGATCCGTTCCTTGAAATCAGGAAGGTAAGTTTCTTTTGTAAGAAACTTTCCTAATCAATTGGGTGAACATTTTATTTTATTATTTATTTATTTATTTATTTTGTCAAGCATATATAAGATTACAGTAAAAGTATAAACATGTATACATGAGACGGTTTTGAGTACATGGGAACATTAGGACAGGAACGGTAGGCACTGGAAGGCTAATTCTGTCTGCCTCTCCAGAGGCAGAAAATTCTGCCCTACTGGCATCGACGACTACTGCAATGTTTAAAATAAAGAATGCACATTTGCAGGTTATCACTAAGGATATTGCAGAGAGGGCGAAAACTGTCACGTAGACAAGTACGTATCCAGCCCGATTCAGTGGCGCGTAAACCAGCCTGAGCTCATCCATTTCTATATTTATTTTATTTTTTTATTTTTTTATTTATTTGTCAAACATCTATAGGATAGTAGTTATTTGTATGAACATAAGTAAAAAAGTAACGATAAAAGAGGACAGTAGGACAGGGACGGTAGGCACAGCGGTGCGCTTATGCACCATATGTCTCCTTAAAAGTAAAGAAACATTTTTCTCATTAAGGGGTAAGATTTATATAAAACTACCCAACAGAAAGTTTGATTTTTGTTCCGTTTAAGGAAGCAGCACGTCCACAGGCAATGAGGGAACATGGATGAGGGTCCCTGTACCTATCCATAAGCCTATATAGGAGGTGAAACACACGTTGAAAAATTAACCTCTCTGTTGGATTTTCGGAAAGTTCTGTTTCTAACAATTATTACCTCTATGGGAACTATTAACTGACGTCATTTCCTGAGAGCCGCCTCGCTAGAACCGGAAGGCGCTAGTCGTTTGCGAATCTTTCTGGCTTAAATCTCCGGAGCGGGTGAGAAGGATCTCCCGTGGTGTGTTGCCATGGTTTTTTATTTCACGTCCAACGGTAAGAGTGGTCTGGCCACAACTCGCAACTCTTCTCAGATATAAGTGGATGCTTCTATCTGAAACCGCTTTCCCCCGGTTGATGTCACAGCTTGCAACTCTGGTTATCGCCAGCCACTAATGTTTCGGTTGGCGGATGATGGGTTTTTGTGTAGTTATCCGCCCAACCCATCCAGTGGCCTCGTTTATCTCTGCATAATGTTCTGTTATCGCTGTACAAACCAGACAGGGCGGGCTAGCCGTACTAAATAAGGTGAAGGTAACTTCCCCACCCCAGAAAGTTTAGGAAATTTTACAGAAGGCAAATGGAAATGGAAGATGAAACCAGAAGCATCTTCGCTCAGATTTCTGTTGTGGGTTCGTGAAAATTGATCTTGATTTTATTGTCAGTTATGCTCTACTTTCATCATCAACTTTTATTTATTCAACAATGCATTTTCAGCACCATATTTGCACAAAACATTCTATAAACGCAAGTCTATTTTCATTATACATATAGCGTTTCCTCTATATAAGAAATTTTATCACCTTCACATATTTTTCAGAGAAATGCTGTAGTGCAAACTCCTTTTCCCAAATTTTGCTCATTGTCATGTCTACTATGCTTTTCAATCAGAATTCAAACACTTTCTAAGACTAGCAAGCAAATTCCCTTTTTGTATTATTATTAATCTTCCTCTTTGAAGAAGGGAACATTAATGGATTTCCTCACAGGTGAGGTTTTCATACATATATTATACACCACCATTTCATAAGTAAACCACGTCCAGATGTTATCATTTCTTCAACTGTACTGTTTATATCTGCAGCCTTACCAAATCCAGCATTCTCAGAGCATATATTATCTTCTGTCAGCTTTTTCTTAAACACTAACTTTTATGAAATTCTGTCTGGCATAGTACTATAATTTCTAAAGTAGTATTCCAGCATTTCCTCACTTCTAACATAATGTAATCAGTTTCATTTTTAATACCATTCATTCATTGTTTAGCACTTTTCACCAATTTCTAAAATAGTTTTCTTTACCTCTTGTAACCTTAACCATTCCTTGCTCTCTTTAACCACATTTCCCCACATTTTTTAAGAACTTTCCTTTTCTCCCTATATGTATCATAACATATATTTCAGAGACTTATCTGAAAATAATACTGGGGCAACTGATGTTTTTAGAACACAATTTAGTTATTCCTCAGCTTAGGAAAGCTTATAGTAATTCTGACATTGTGATAAGAATACGTTTAATAGTGTTGATATAGATAAACCTTGCATATCTGTGCACAGTTTGATGTAAAACATGGATTACTTTTTTCTTTTCTATCCTTCAGTTGTTCCTTCTGTTTATACAATTTATATGGGAAAAGACAAGTATGAAAGTAAGTAAAACATTCCTTTGATCTAAATCAAAAATATGTGATCTGTTGATAATTTATGCATCTTCTGTAACAACTCTTCTTTTTAGCTTCCAATTGCTTGGGAATTCACTTGCCCTTTCTTTTAGATACCTGCATTTTTTAGAATGGCGGGATGGTTATTAGTTTTAGGAAATCAGTACCCAAATCAATATTGATAAAATGTTGGATAAAAATATAAGCAGACAATCAGGATGATGACAAGAGTTGAGATAAATTTTACAGTTAATGTGAAGACAAATGATTTTAAAAAGTGAAATATGGACAAAAAGAAGAAGCTGATTAGGTGGATTGATGGTGAAGAAGTGAAAGAAGATAAAGTTGCAGAAAAGCCAATTGAATTAGTTTGTCAACAGAAACTATTTAGAGCTTTACTTTAGTCACCAATTTCTTCTTCTAAAACAAAAGTTAAGCCAGATATTTGCTTGTTTTGTTTTGGGTATAGAGCAAATATCTGGCTAATTTTTTTTTCTTAGAAGAGGAATCTTAAGAACTGGTGTATTGTTTAATAAGCAGGATGAACATAAGCCCCATCCTCTGCTGTCAGCCTTACCAGATAGACCACACAGAAACAAAACCAGATAAGTTACTTTAGTATAAAAATATAGTAGTAACACCTTGGAAGTCTGAAAGTAGATTCTCCTGCCCTCTCCTTTACAGCCTAAGAAGCTATGGAGGGTCCCTTATGAGCCTCTTGTTCCACCCTCTGTCCAGCTGCAGTCGATAATACGCTGTTTCTTATATGACTGTTCCCTAGACCAGGGGTCGCCAACCTTGGCAACTTTAAGTCTGGCGGACTTCAACTCCAGGAATTCCCCAGCCAGCAAAGCTGGGTTGCCAAGGTTGGAGACCCCTGGTCTAGACAGCATCGATTCACCCATCTCCCATGGGCATTCCTCACATACCCATTACACTTGCTATATATTTGAGGGAGGGAGTTATTACACAAGACTATTTTTCAAGTATTCCTACCATGGGATTAAATGAGCATTTAATCTTCTTTATGGTGTGAAGATTATAGTCCACTGTGAATAGTCTTGTATATCTACATTCTAGGCTCAATTTGCTTTTCTTCCTCTCTTCCTTGAGTAATTTGATTCCACCTTGTGGTTTAGAACTAAACAATTGACAAAGAGAATAGTGCAGCTTGAATTGGGGCTGCCAGGATACCTCAGGAAAGTAACCCAACCAACTTATTTGAATTGGTAACTTTTCATTTAAGTAGCCTTTACTACTCATGGGAGCCATACAGATTTTAAGGTGAATCAGAACATTTGCAGTTGTGCAATTTTTAGACATCAAATCTTTTGTGTTATCTATGTTTTTCTCAAAACCAAGAGTTCTGTGAGCCATATACATTTGAAATTAAAACCTTTTAGTTAGTATTGAATAGTGCTGATCATTGAACTACAGGAAGAATCCCTTCCGTCTGGTTGGGTTGGTGGCTGCTAATTTTATTTTCAAGAGCAGATTGCAGTAGTAGTCTTGGTTACATACAGTACTTCCTTACCAAGCTTGAGTATCTGGCTGTGATTACTTTTACAGGATTTGATCCAATGTTCACGATCATATGTTCAGCATGACAAAATTCTTTCTGCCTACCCCAAACAATTAGGCTGCGCTCTCTTGCATCTAAAGGGAGGAATAACGAGATCTAAACAATCTGTTAAATATTCCACACCATTAACTGGAATCATTGTACCTGGACGTCTTGGATGTTCTGTTTTGAAAGTAATGTGAAGCTGCAATTGAATAGGCCAAGTGAATAGAATGGCAATAAGTCTCTGGAGATGATGCTAACAGCATAGCAAAAAACTGTCCATTTAAAAGATGCTATTTTTAGATGGCCAAAACTACTTTCTGGCTAACAATATGCATCTCTTGCTTGGCTCTGGATTGCAAAGCAACATTGTCTGAAAGGCAGAAAAGTGGAATCCCATTCAAAAGAGAGTAATCATTTGTGGTGTTGGAGAGAATGATATTGAATGAATGATGTGTAGTTAGGTGAAAGAGCACAATGATTACAGCTTTCGTTACTCTTTGATAACCCTTTTTTACCCAAGTGGTTTCACCAGTAAGACTACTGGGGAGTTGGAGACTACTTAGACAAAATAGGCATCAGACCTGGAGGTTTCCTTTGGGGAAAAATGGCCTTAGACCAGATAGTGTAGTTCTAATAAAACCATTGTTAATATTCTAAAAATATAATCTGAAAACTGAAGCTAATGTTTGAACACAGCTACAGAATGTATTCCGTAAGATTACTATTTTGACAGATCTCAACTTTCTTCCATAGAAGGTTTTTTGCATTACTATGGAAATATAGTACAGGAAATATAATACAGATATGATAATGGTAAAAGCCTCTAGGTGAGATGGGTGATGTACAGTATGTCACAGAAGTGAGTACACCCCCCTCACATTTTGTAAATATTTAAGTATATTTTTTCATGTGACAACACTGAAGAAATGACACTTGGCTCAATGTAAAGTAGTGAGTATACAGCTTATATAACAGTGTAAATGTGCTATCCCCTCAAAACAATGCAACACACAGCCATTATGTCTAAACTGCTGGCAACAGAAGTGAGTACACCCCTAAGTGATAATGTCCAAATGGGGCCCAAGAAGCCGTTTTCCTTCCCTTGTGTCATGTGACTCGTTAGTAGTACAAGGTCTCAGGTGTGAAGGGGAAGTGCAACATGGCACCTCATGGCAATGAACTCTCTGAGGATCTGAAAAAATGAATTGTTGCTCTATATAAAGATGGCCTAGGGCTAGGCTATAAGAAGATTGCCAAGACCCTGAAACTGAGCTGCAGCACGGTGGCCAAGACCAAACAGCAGTTTAACAGGACAGGTTCCACTCAGAACAGGCCTCGCCATGGTCGACCAAAGAAGTTGAGTGCCCGTGGTCAGCGTCATATCCAGAGGTTGGTTTTGGGAAATAGATGTATGGGTGCTGTCAGCATTGCTGCAGAATTTGAAGGGGGGTGGTCAGCGTGTCAGTGCTCAGACCATACGCCGCACACTGCATCAAATTGGTTTGCAGGGCTTTCATCCCAGAAGGAAGCCTCTTCTAAAGATGATGCACAAGAAAGCCCGCAAACAGTTTGCTGCAGACAAGCAGACTAAGGACATGGATTTCTGGAACCATGTCCTGTGGTCCAATGAGACCAAGATAAACTTATTTGGTTCCGATGGTGTCAAGCGTGTGTGGCAGCAACCAGGTGAGGACTACAAAAACAAGTGTGTCTTGCCTGCAGTCAAGCATGGTGGTGGGAATGTCATGGTCTGGGGCTGCATGAGGCTGCCGGCACTGGGGAGCTACAGTTCATTGAGGGAACCATGAATGCCAACATGTACTGTGACATACTGAAACAGAGTATGATCCCCTCCCTTCAGAGACTGGGCTGCAGGTCAGTATTCCAACATGATAACTACCCCAAACACACCTCCAAAATGACCACTGCCTTGCTAAAGAAGCTGAGGGTAAAGGTGATGGACTGGCCAAGCATGTCTGCAGACCTAAACCTGCAGACCTAAACCTGAGCATCTGTGGGGCATCCTGAAACGGAAGGTGGAGGTGTACAAGGTCTCTAACATCCACCAGCTCCGTGATGTCGTCATGGAGGAGGACTTCAGTGGCAACCTGTGAAGTTCTGGTGAACTCTATGCCCAATAGGGTTAAGGCAGTGCTGGAAAATAATGGTGGCCACACAAAATATTGACACTTTGGGCCCTGTTTGGACATTATCACTTAGGGGGAGTACTCACTTTTGTTGCCAGCAGTTTAGACATTAATGGCTGTGTGTTGCGTTATTTTGAGGGGACAGCACATTTACACTGTTATACAAGCTGTATACTTACTACTTTACATTGTAGCCAAGTGTCATTTCTTCAGTGTTGTCACATGAAAAAATATACTTAAATATTTACAAAATGTGAGGGGGTATACTCACTTCTGTGACATACTGTACGCCACCCATCTCGCCTAGAGGCTTTTACCATTATCAGATATCTGAACCTGAAACTACAAAAAATAACCTGAAGGTTGCAAATGACTTATGCTTGTTCCCTAGTATTATTTTTTTTACTAAGGAACAAAAAATTTAAATATGTTATCTCAGAAACAGGCATAATATATTCTTTGTCTTCTGTTTGAAAAGGAAAGGAAAAACTATTTATGTCAACACTATTAGAGCTCTGATCAATCTTTGCTTTGCATTTTTTTTAGATGAAGATCTAATAAAATATGGTTGGCTAGAAGATATTTGGTAAGTACTTAAAAGGGCCTACTTTTGTATAATGAAATCCTTTTTCATATGAAACGAATCTTTCTCCTTCCTAATAATTATTTGTTAGCATCCTTTCTGGACTCAGACTTAAAATATGAGATGAGATCCTATTTCTGATATTATGCCATACTCCAAAAAGTGAGATTCTTTCCCTACCTCTCAAATGTAAGTGCTCTAGCATATCAGTTGTCAATTTTCTAGTTCTCTGTATAAAAATGCTATTTTTTTAAAAAAAGAGTTCATTTCCTGTTATTTTTTTTCTGCTTTTAGAAGTCCCCCCCCCAGTTTCCAATAATAAGTTTCCAACCTCCCAGTTGCAGTTTTGTAGTCTTCCCAAACAAGTTATATATTCTGTCAAAATGTTTTTCCTGTTGGTTTCATGCCTGCTTAAAGACTTGACTTCAACAATCACAAGACTACTGGCAGATGAATATAATTTTAACTCAGCATCAAAATTGATGAGATTTTATATCATCTCATATGCAGACAAAATTAACATGACCATGTTTAATTGTAATGCAGTTACTTTGTTTTTTTCACTGTGTTGTCTGAACCAGATTGTTGTAGTAGTATGGTGTATAATCTACCAGAATGTATGGTTTATCCAAAACAATCATAGCTTAGCAACCCATGACTTATTAAGTGTGTGCATGTGTAATTAATTATTACAGTTATTGTGTAATTATGGTTATATATTTATATATAATCATTATATATTTTATATAAAATATAATTATAATAAATATATATATAAATATAATTCTCTTCCATAGAGAGAATTAAAAATATTCAAATAGTAACAGCTTTAATTAAAAGTTTCACAGTAAGCTTCCAGGCTTCATACAAGCCACTCAAAGCTCATATTGCATTTTTCCTTCATGCTCTCTTATATTCCAAGGACTTGGGAGAATTAGTCTGGGTTTTTTCTTAATACAGGTAGTCCTTACTTAGTAACTACAATTGGGACTGCCAACTCTATTGTTAAGTACCACATTCATAAGTGGAAAATCCCGTGACCGTGATAGGTTTATAACCTCACTTCAAGTTCATTAAGTGAATCACTGTGGTCGGTAAATGAGATATCATGTGACTGCTACTTGTGATTCTACTTCCATATATGAAATATTTGTATTTTGCCTCTTCATACAGATTTTTTAAGATAGCAAACTATGTAGGCTGGAAATGAGATGCACTATTTAAAGCCAATTATTATTTAATACAGCAGCATTAAATCACTAACATTGCTAGTCAATAATATGACTTATTTGGAATGAATTTCAACTTATCAGCCATCACCCATCCTGTTACTGATTCCAGACATCTGCTCTTAATGAAACAGTTTCAGGATTTGACTTTAGTTTTAGTAAGTAAAATTGGTGCTTTATGGCCCTTCAAGTTGAAAAGCATGATAAAACTGATAAATATATAGTAAGATTTTGGCACTTCTGCATATGTATTCATTTCCTGAAGAGCAGAATTCCCCACTCTTGACAAAAACAGATGTGTGGATGTGAACTCCCAGAATTTTCAACATCAACTATGCTGGCTGAAGAATGCTGGGAGTTGGAGACCACACATCTGGAAGTTGACAATGATGGGAAACTGCTATAGATCTTTTGGGCTTAACTCTTAAAGCCTGTGTTTTTCAATTGCTGTGGAAAGTAGCTTGTGAATCCTAAAGTGGAGACTGGTCAGCTCGATGCTTTTGTGTTACTGTACAAGTGTTGGATGAGAAGTAAATTCTCCACCTCCATAACATTAGTTTAAATAATAATATTTTAAGAAATGAAATAGGAAAATAACCCTTGAAATGAGTTCTTTTTGTTACCTCTATTTACTTCTTCATGTAATCACCGTTTACTACGTATTTCTCCAATGTTGGCCAAGCTTCATAAAGCTATCACAAAGCCCTCCACATAATGTCTCTTCAACCAGTCCTTTCCACCACTTGAGTCAAATGGATGCCCAGCAAGGTATTTGTTTTGGAGTCAGGCAGCACCCATGTACATACATACATACATACAGACAAACAAACAAACATCTCAGGGGTTGCCACAAAGAAGAGGGAGTCAAACTATTATCCAAAGCACCTGAGGGTAGAACAAGAAGCAATGGGTGGAAACTAATCAAGGAGAGAAGCAACTTAGAACTAAGGAGAAATTTCCTGACAGTTAGAACAATTAATCAGTGGAACAGCTTGCCTCCAGAAGTTGTGAATGCTCCAACAGATAACCATTTGTCTGAAGTAGTGTAGGGTTTTCTGCCTAAGCAGGGGGTTGGACTAGAAGACCTCCAAGGTCCCTTCCAACTCTGTTATTCTATTCTATTCTAAATAAATAAATTCAGTGTTGGGAAAAGAGAAAACCAAATGGCACCAGATCCGTACTGTACGGTGGATAGAGGAACACAGTGAAATCCATCTTTGCAGTTGCTTCTTCAAGAGGAGTGAGGCCATTTGACATGTTACAGAGAAAGTTCCTACATGTCCTCCTGAATTCTAATTAATTGTTTCAAAGTGACAAAGGTAGAAGAGGTGGAAAGACCTTCAAGTATGGAATTCTGTGATGGGCTTTGATAAATTTGTTCATTGTCCAAGTGTATAACAAACACTGGTGATTATGTGGAGAAGTAAATGCAGATAATAAAAGACATCATTTTAAGAATTGTTTTCTTATTTCATTTATCAACATATATCTAAATTAAAGTTAAGGAAGTAGAGGCGTTACTTTTTATTCAAACCTTGTTAGAGCGGAATGACCCTTCCCGCTTCAGCTAAAAGAGGTGGTAAGCCTCCAAATATTGTTTGCCAAGGGCAACCATGAAGTGATAAAGAAGTGTTCCTTTCATGTTTTTTTTAATGCCTTTTGGAGGGGCTTGCAAGATTATGCTTAGAACTAAAGTGCTGGAATGTGTGTATCTTAGGTGTAATTTCCACTTTTTTCCTCCCCAAATACTTATAAATATTTTGTCTCATCTGGATAGTCTCTGGAAGATAGCATCTGTTTGAGACGATTTATGAATTTGCCTTATTAATTGGTGGAGAAATGGCCACGACAAGGTTAAGCACGGGATTTTGTTTGCCAATATTCAGTGCTGTTTTCATCTCAATCACTGGAGGGAATACTTGACCTTATGTCAGTATTTTTCACCAAAGATTTTGCTCTTTTAGCCCTCTGGTTTCATTTTCTTTGGATTCTCAGTCCTCATTCAGAGATTAACGTGTTAAGACATAATTCTTCTCCATACTATTAAGCGACAGACACCACATGATAACAATATCTAGATGTGTTGTGTCTGTGGGGAGGATACTGAATCACAATTCCTATCAAACCTTTGCACTTTGTCTAGGTTTCATGTGGACAAGCTCTCCTCAGCCCATGTCTACCTCCGGCTACATAAGGTAACTGTCCAGCTTTGCTTGTTTTGCTCAGTTACATGCATCCATGAAAAGTTGTGGGATGGTGCTTTCATAGCTGCATAACAACAATGCACAAAATTATGCAGAGTTATACACCAGTAGCTGTGTACAAAATCTCCCTTTTCTGGTGGCAGAAATTTGCAGTTTCCCAAAAACATTTCAGTGTTCAAGAATGGCCTGATTGAACATTTGCGATAGTGGTTTGATATTTTCCATGTGTGGACCATGTCTAGAATTCGACTTTCAGTTTTGGAAGACTTCCAGAAATTTATCAAACTAAAATTCTTCTTGGATTCAGCTGAGCATAATTTTCATACTAGGCATAATAAGCTATGAGGAGTAAGAACTGAAAAAAGTATACTTGTTTACATCCTTATGCCTTAAAAACAAAGTCATCCAAAGGAGTCTAATCAAATAGTGCTCTGGACTCATGCAGTTTGGAAAGCCAAAACTCTGGGATTTCAATCATGGAAAATATGATCAGTTCTATTCTCAAAACATCTAACCAAAATGTGATAGTGAGCTTTATGTTTTCTTGGTTTTGATTTGTATCATGCATCAGCTTAACAATTATGGTTTGTATGATATGCTTGCATGGCTTATGGCAGTTAGTGAACCCAGAGTAATTGTATCTTTGTCTGCAAACCACGATTTAAAAATGAATGGCTTGGTGTGACATGTGAAATCTGTCATAAACTAATTTAATTGCGTGCAAGAAAGATCAAGGCATATTTACTTATTTTTTTAAAAAAACAATGCTATAGTAAAATTGTTCATTACAATAGCAGCAAATAGTCTTGTAGCATTATATAGAACAACACATTTAAAATGATGCAGTATTTTCCAGGCAGTTCATAATTTGCATGAAATGAGTTCTAGCTCAGGGAAACTTATATCAGAGGTCTTCAAACTTGGCAATTTTAAGACTTGTGGACTTCCAACTCCCAGAATTCTCCAGCCAGCATATGCTGGCTGGAGAATTCTGGGAGTTGAAGTCCACAAGTCTTAAAGTTGCCAAGTTTGGGGACCCCTGGCTTATATCATACTGTTACTCCTTTTAAGACTTTGGCATTTTTGCTGTAGATGCCTTATGTATCTATAAATTCAGTGCAAGGGACTGCGAAACTTTTCACAGCATGTTCTCTGCATTCCCACACCTAGGATGCTCATATCCACCTTGCTTTATTTTAGGGGCAAACAGTGGATGATATTCCTAAGGAGGTTTTGATAGATTGTGCACAGCTTGTGAAGGCCAACAGCATTCAAGGTAAAATTTTGCCTATATGAGAAAGTGAGTCAAAAAAAGTTACAAGGATTTTGAGAGGGGAGTCAAGGAGGAAGGCTTTTGAATGTGGGATTAGCAAAGAATACCAAAACTTCAGAGCCTAGAACAATATGAATCATTTGAAAATTTCAAAATATGAAAAAGATTGTCCTAGCAAAGGCACAGTGGTAATTACGGTAGTTTCAGCCAGGTAGATGTCAAATTGTAATGGAAGACAGGGTAGAGTGTAGCACCGAAATAGGCAATGTTGTAATTGTGGGTTCAAGTAACTTCTAGATCTTTTCCTTAGTGTTTACCAAGTTCCTTATCCTATTTAGTTTTTATTAATATAGATTTTTTTTAAATGGAATGCTGCAAGGTAAAACTCAACCATCATGCTGCATTTACATGCAAGAATGTTGTTGGCTCCTCAGAGTTCCTCCAAAGATGGTAAAGAATATCATGGGGGACCAGTTTGCATTGTGATAAATTTATGTTTTGTGATCAGTTATGTCTCCCATGACAGTCATTTCTATGAACATCTATGCCTACCTTAAGTGTGCCCATTACATGCTCTTTTAATTCCAGGTGTACCCTATCCCCAACAGATTGCTTTGATCTAGCATCTGTCCATCTGATGTACCAGTGTGTTGAACAGAGAAAGCCATTGTTATAGATGGGTCAATGTTTGGGTTAATATTCAAGTAGTTGCCTCTGTAAGCCATCTTCTCCTACTTCAGATCTCATCAGGTGCCCATGGAGATCTTCCTTCCTCCCTCCCTCCCTCCCTCCCTCCCTCCCTCCCTCCCTCCCTCCCTTCCTTCCTTCCTTCCTTCCTTCCTTCCTTCCTTCCTTCCTTCCTTCCTTCCTTCCTTCCTTCCTCTCTCTGCCTGGATCCCAGTGACTCTGCATGTATTTATGGGATTTTTGCCAGTATGAAGTCTTCCCAACAACTTCTAAATCTTTTGTGGACATTGCTGGGGGCAAGGGAGAAGAGAACACAATTCCCCAAGTAAAATACTGTATGTTCCAAATTTCTTAGTGTCTGTGGTCTTGGCCAGCATTGTCCCACAATTTTCAAAAATTATTGCATTATGGTCTTTTTAATGAATGTTTGATTGTTTCCTTCTCCTGTTAGCTTTTGATGGTTCCTGCCATGGGGAAACACTAGATAATTAAGATACTGTCGGTAACTATTGATACCTCAGGGAACTTTAGTAAAGAAAAGTCTTTCCCTTACTCCCTCCTTTTTAACCAGCATAAAGATGACATAAACCTACTCAGCTTTTCCCTCTAATTCTCCTTAGAGAAGTTTTCCCCAGTCGTATGCTCTGCTGATGTGTTGGACTGTTAAGTCCACAGGTTTTCTGTTGACATAGTTCGATACGTAAGACAGCTCTACCTAGGGGACACAGTTCACAAACCCCAAACTACATTCCAGAAGCTCCCCCCCCCACGACTTTTCTGCCGATCTAAATTAGTGGGTTTGGCTTTCTTCCTTTAGTGAGAGTAAAGTCAAAATGCCATGAATGTAGTCAGACTCAAGGATCCGTTTAGGAGAGCCACATTCTATAATTTCAATTAATCGCCTAATAACTAGCTATCCAATATATAATGTTTAAAATAAAATGTAATAATGGAATTAGTATTATGCACCATCTGCATGGGAGCCTTATTCTTTCAGTTGGCTGGTTAGTTCCAGGAGTGTTATTTTATGTTCCCTTTCTTCCACCTGAGCCAGAGGTTCTTGGGTTTCTGGAATGCTCTTATTTTTCTAGTTTGCTCAAAATTCCAGACCTAGAATTTTACAGCTGCTGGGTTTGCCTGCTTGCCATCTAGGAGATATGAGCAGTTGAAAATTGAGGTTTTTACTCTGTTTTATATCAAGAGGGATACTGCATGAAACCTATAACAAATTGAGCCGAATGCTTATATGATCTCCTTTACCATAGGCCACCGAGCATTTCTTAGAGATGTTTTTTAGTCTTGAAAGCTCCTTTCAGCTCTGTGCCTTAGATTCTGCAAACTTTTCTTGAGGAAATATTAGGGCACCATGGGCGTAAGATTAAAAAGAAGCCTCAGTGCTATTTCATACATTTTAAATTCTTTTATCCTGTTGTATCTGCATTCATTGCATTGACTTGAATCACATCACAATAATTGGAGAGGGCAGGGGTGCCTAGGGCATGGGTGTCAAACTCAAGGCCCGGGGGCTGGATTTGGCCCACGGGGCGCCCTGGAAATAGCAAAGGACCAGCCCGTGATACCTCTTCCAGCAAAAATGGAGCTCGGGAGAGGCGCATGTGGCCCCCCGAGCTCCATTTTCATTGGCAGAGGGTTGCAGGAGGCCATCGCAGCCAAAAACGGAGCTTGGGAGCCTGTTTTCTCTGGCAGAGCACTCGGGCCACGACAGGCGCCCCCTGACGCAAGTGATGTCATGTTGGCCATGCCCCTCCCCCCGAGGCCAAACACAACCTGATGCGGCCCTCAATGAAATCAAGTTTGACACCCCTGCTCTAGGCAGATACAAAATGGGTTACAGAGTAAGTGTTCAGAAAGGCCCAATACAGTATTAGGGAATCAAACACAGGACTGACATTTCAGAGTCCCAGTTTCAAATCATCATTCAAAAATTTCATGGGCTGAATCATAATTCAGGTCTTTGAGGGCTAAGCACAAATTTATTGTTGAGCTTTTGGGAGGAAATATGGATAACACTAAAATTATAAAGTAGTAAAGAATATGGAGCCTTGTTAATCCAATTCCTGTCATAGTAAAACAGTCTAAAATCCCCAAAGAGCTTGCATGCAGCCTCCAAGATGGCTCCAAAATTGCCATCAAATTGTATAGTGATTTTTAATAGAATAGAACAGTGGTTCTCAACCTATGATTCACGGACCCCTGGGGAGGCTGCGATGTCACAGGGAGTCTGCAAATATTAGATACAGTCTAGTGCTTTAAATGTTGAGTTAAGTCTTGGTGGTCTGTGGCTATGCTCCATGGCCACAAAAAGTATTTAAAGGGGGTTGGTGGTGAAGAAAAGGTTGAGAACCACGGGGATAGAAGAAAAATGTTCAATAATTTAAATTAAACCTAGTCTTTGTCCTGCAGTCATTTTTGAAATGCAGACTTTGGTATGCTACTCAAAATATAAATATATCCTCAAAAAATGGATATGTGTGGAACAATAAATGTTGCATTATTCAGAGTTCTTTTCAATTTGTGTCAGTTTTGAATAAATAAACTCCATGCTTCAAAGCTAGAGATTAACAGAAAAATGTGTAGGGCTACATGTGGAGGATTATAACTGTTGAATTATGACTTATATTTAGATACTCCTTTCATGCCTTGACTATATCATGGGAAGCAGATGGTTTGTTCAGTTGTTGTCTTTAAAAACTTCATCCCGAGAAACTTGGAACTTCTCTTTAATTCTTGGCGTTGCTTCCCTGTTCCTGCAGGAATTAGACAGATGAAAGATTGAGAGTCTCTAACTAGTACCTTTTTGGGAACAACTGGAACTAGTAGTCAGTTGCTCTGAGCCTCAATTTTTAGCAGATGTGATATAGCATGATTGGGTAGTATTGTGGGAGCTGATGAGATCTTCCACTCTTACTGCCTTTTTTACATAATTGGAAACACAAAAGATATTTCAAGCTTCTTGGAAAAAGCTGTAGATACTGTATTCTTACTATGTAAATGTTTTTGATCCTAATTAAGGCATTGAGAAAGATGCCCAGAAATGGGCATAATTACTCTTTTTCTGTATAATTACTCTCTCTTTTTAGGCTGCAAAATGAATAATGTCAATATAGTATACACCCCATGGGCCAACCTAAAGAAAACAGCAGACATGGATGTGGGCCAGATTGGTTTTCATAGACAAAAGGATGTAAGTATCTTATTCCTCCCTGACCTCTCCAAAGGTTTCAAGCTACTTTCATCCATCAGACCAAGAAGCTAATGGGAGACTTTGATAATCGTCTGTAAAATGCAGAAAGAGCATGTGGGAAAGCAGAAGCATTTTTGGCTTCTTCTCTCACCACTAAAGTTAAAGCTGGTATAGTCCATGAAAAGCCTGAGGCTGCTTTGGAGATCTGATATTGATTGGAACCTTTGCAAGTTGCAATGCAAAGGGGTCAACCCCATTGCCCCGCTGTTAACTATTCAGTTCCCTAATATGATGTTCAGCTAAACTCCCAATGAATAACATTGTGTGAGTGACGGATAGGAATTTTCCTATCAAGAGGTGATATAGGATCTTGCTTCCCTGAAGTCATTCGTACTTAGAAAATAAAACTGAGATTCAATTCTAATTAACAAAATATTTATTTCAGTACAAAAGTAACAAAAGAATATAAACCTTTAATAAGCTACATTTTCTCAGCTAAGAGTTCACGTCTGCCTCGGGCGAGGCTTCGAAGGAGAAGGAAGGTAGGAGGAGACAAACTCCTGGAATGCACACATGCATAGTAAAACATATCACATGTCTGCTTGATTAGGAAATACAGTAAACCTAGAAATAGTAGAGATGCACAACTGGCAATCTTCACATCGTGACAGTGAGAAACATTGCCAATGTTTAAACTACTGTATTTTTCGGAGTATAAGACGCACCGGAGTATAAGACGCACCTTAGTTTTGGGGGAGGAAAACAAGAAAAAAAGGCCTCTGCCTCCCAGCAGTTTGCCAAACAGCAAACAGTACAGATGATATACACTGTTTGCTGTGTATTTCTGTGCATGTGTGCCTGACCCATAGAAATAGCAAAGATTGGAGAAATGTACATAATGCCAGAAAGTTTTCTTAAATGTAATCACACTAACTCCTCTCAATTATTTAAATAGATCTACTATATAAACTAGGGTTTAACTTAGCTGCCTTATCTTAATACTAAACAGAACACTGTTACATTTCAGATTATACTTGTACAGATCTTTAAATTTGATGTGGCTTTCTGGAAGTATACATTCTCTGCTATTTCAAAGAAGATACAAAAGCACTGGGCCTCTTCAGAGCAAGCATTTATTTTAAAAAGCTTCTTCATTTTATTAAGTTGTCTAGAACAATAATAAAGCAGTCTTTAAAAAATAAGTCTAATAATTTGAACACTCTACAAACATTTATAGTTATTAACTTACCTCCTTCCAGTTTCAGCAGTCGAACATTGCCAGCAGTCTATCTCCCAGCAATTTGTCTCCTTGCAGCTACCGTAGTTAGTTTCATTTTAGCACATGGCTTGCAAGCCTGTCAGCTGTGGGTCGGGAGGCAGATAATCACTTCCTTGTGCTAATAGGCTCTGTTCTGTTTGCTGCAAAGAGGTAAATTGCTGGGAGGCAGAGGCCAAAGGGTGGAGGTGGCTGGGTGTATAAGACGCACCCAAGTTTTCACCCTCTTTTGGGGGGGTAAAAAGGTGCGTCTTATACTCCGAAAAATACGTATGATGCCTTTTGTAGCAACTGGTTATACATGGCTTCCCTTTATTTCTAGTAACTTGATTGCAAGATGATTGTCTTTGAGTTCTAATATTCTAGTGCTATCCCATCTGCAGTTCCTATGTTTAGAATAAATTGTGCCGATAAAATTTAAAAATACCACAGTTCACTAAATTTGGCTCTTCCAGTTGCAAAAGATAAAAGTAGAAAGAATTGGTCGTGGTAAAAAAAAATGAAAAGAAGGGACGAAGCATCTCATGCACATGATCTTGGGGAGACAATCATGTGAAGGGTAAAACAAGAGTTTACCAATGAAGCTCCATCCCAATCAACTTTGGCTAGTAGCTATATTTGCTGTTATAATCCCT
The DNA here is from genome assembly GCA_023053685.1 of Diadophis punctatus similis. Classification (NCBI taxonomy): domain Eukaryota; kingdom Metazoa; phylum Chordata; class Lepidosauria; order Squamata; family Dipsadidae; genus Diadophis; species Diadophis punctatus. The sequence continues at coordinate 26,847,439 of JALIGW010000001.1, forward strand.
ATAGTTTCAGAAAGTTATCCAAAACTGCTGGGAACAGTGCTCTTAATGGATTGTTATGATCACCTTTGTATACCTGGGAAAGGAGAAGTGTTTTGGTGGGAAAACATATGATTTACACATACAAGGTCTTCCATCAGCTTCTGCCTTCCTAGATTAAAAAAAAACCTATAGAATTAGGTTTGGGAAAGGCTTCTGTGTTACTCCCCCAGCATGACTTAAGGACCAGTGAAATGATTTAAATTGGCATTTTCACTGTTTTTCTTTGCCTTTAGAGACTTAGAAATACATTTTTGAGAAAGAATGAAAAATAAAAGCATGAAAGAAATTTGGAGGAAATATCTCCAGCAACCATAGTAAAATGAATGCCATACAATAATTAGGAAAAAAATACCGTATTTTTCAGAGTATAAGATACACCTTTTTACCCCCCAAAAGAGGGTGAAAACTTGGGTGCATCTTATACACCGAATGTAGCCCCACCCACCCACCCACCCCCACCCTTTGGCCTCTGTCCTCCAGCAATTTATCTGTTTGCAGCAAACAGGGAAGAGCCTGTTAAGGCAAGCAAGTCCTTAGCAGCTTTCCGATCCCCAGCTGATTTGCCATGTGCTAAAATGAAACTGAAACTGAAACTGCAAAGAGGCAAATAGCTGGGAGAGACACGCAGATTTTTATTTTCTGCTGAACTGGATTGCAAGGGGGTAAGTGAATAACTATAAATGTCTGTAGAATGTTCAAATTATTAGACTTATTTTTAAAGACTGCTTTATTGTTCTAGAGCCAGGGGTCTCCAACCTTGGCAATTTTAAGACTTGTGGACTTCAACTCCCAGAATTCCACAGCCAGCTTTGTTAGCTTTGCTGGCTGTGGAATTCTGGGAGTTGAAGTCCACAAGTCTTAAAAGTTGCCAAGGTTGGAGACCCCTGTAAATCTAGACAACTTAACAAAATAAAGAAGTTTTTTTAAAATAAATGCTTGCTCTGAAGAGGCCCAGTGCTATTGTATCTTCTTTTAAATAATAGAGAATAATGTATACTTCCAGAAATTTTAATTAATTTTAACAGCTCTGTACAAATATAGTCTGAAATGTAACAGTGTCCTGTTTAGTATTAGAGTTAAATCCTGACTTACCTTGGAGTAGATCTATTTAAATAATTGGGAGGAGTTAGTGTGACTACATTTAAAAAAACTTTCTGGCATAATGTACATTTCTCCAATGCTTTGCTATTTCTACGGGTCAGGCACACATGCACAGAAATACACAGCAAACAGTGTCTCTCATCTTTGCTGTTTGCTGTTTGGCAAATTGCTTGGAGGCAGAGGCCTTTTTTCCTTGTTTTCCTCCCCCAAAACTAAGGTGCGTCTTATACTCCAGTGCGTCTTATGCTCCGAAAAATACGGTAGCAAGTATCTTTCCAATAGGAAGACTCATACCTTTAAATTTGCTGTTTCTCCTTCAACTGAGATTTCCAAGCTCTTTTTAAAACATCTTTAAAATGTATGTGATCTATCACCTTTTGAAGCTTTTATTTCTACATATTTATTTCTCTTGGAAGAAATCCAGTCGCTGAATTATTCTTAGCCAACCTTTGGGACAACCATGACTTGGTTGACTGAGAATCTCCATAGACTCTTAGCCAACTAATTTTAGGAAAGCTAAGAACATTGCTGAAGGACTTGGTTGTACCACTGAATTTTTTTAAAAGGCAGAAGAATCTGAAAAAATTCAATGGAAAAAATTCCATTGAGAGCCAGTCATTACAGAACATAATACAGAAGTATAATGTTTATTATTTTCTTGAGAATAAATATGGAGTTAAAGTATTTGTCAATTACATGAATATGTGAAATTTGGCTGAAACCACACAGACATTCTTGGGCTTCTTCCCACCTATTCTGGAACTATAAGCAATTATAGAAGTAGAAGTTACAAAGTTTATGAAGCTTCAGTCCAGCAGCTATCTACAGGACCTAACATGTTCGTGTGACACCAATTCAGGGTCATTTAGACCCGGAGTTAATGGGGTCCATGGGGCTAAGGACAGCAAGTATCCTTTTTTCCAAATGGGAACATACATGCTGGCTATTTGGCATGTTGGCTACTTTGAAGACTTCCTACATTATTTTCAGCAAGTGATCTAATATCTTGAGTCTGGAAAAATAAGTCCTTTCCAGTGGCATCAGAGGGCTGTGAATGGAAGATGCTAACCAAATGAAAGCAGAGAGTTACTGCCTTAATGTTTTTATTTGGTGAACTAGGTGAACCTCAGGATAGTGTCCCGCTGTTCTAAAAGAACATCTGTCACTAACATTTAGAAGTGAATCCAGGACAATCAGAATATTCTGGTCGATATGAGCATGGGTTCTCTCCCTTTTTTAAGCCCTCACAAGTAGAACAGCCTTCAGAAATTTTCTTTTTTCCTGCCTGTCTATACTTCGATAACTAATAGTGCAACCAAGGGAACTCATAAGTTTCAGAATTTTCTCTTCTTTAATTGGATTTCTTAAATTAGCGATTGCTCTCCAATGTTCCAAAGCTCTACTTTGAAAGGCAGAAACAAATCATATGGATGCTGTTTTCAGAGGGTTTCTGACAGTGGCTTCTGGAAGCATTAAAAACCCGATCCAAGTTTCCTTATCCCAATCTCAAATTCTCATGGTTCTTTTCTTTTCCTTTATTTTGCAGTATGGATAGAAAACATTTCAGTGATGTTGACATCAATCCTATATCTATGGTGCCAAACACAATTTTAGTCCATAGTCTGAGAATCAAAAAATTGCACAGTTGGAAGTAACTATTTAAATCATCAAATCAAAGTTCTCTGAATGATTGCTTTACTTTGGTGACTTGGTGCCTGTAACTGTCAATATATAGTAAAAACAAACATGGCGACAGGTGTGGCCTTTCTGTGGTAATTTTTTGTAGTAGTCTTGTTTACACCAGGATCAGATCAAAATAGTATCTCTTAAATGTCCACTTTCTTAGTACCTGTAAAAGTATTGGCTGTCCAAGTAACCTGACCATTTGAGGTGCTTCTACATCAGTGTTGTCTCAGGGAATAGAAATCTGAGTGTTATTCAAAGTTAATTCAACTACATTTTTATAAGAATCACAGTTCTTTCCTGTTCCAAGGTGAAGATAGTGACAGTGGAGAAGAAGATAAATGAGATTTTGAACCGATTGGAAAAGACCAAAGTGGAGCGATTCCCAGACCTGGCTGCAGAGAAAGAAGCCCGTGATAGGGAGGAGAGGAATGAGAAGAAGGCCCAGATCCAAGAGATAAAACGGAAGGAGAAGGAAGAAGTGAAAAAGAAAAAGGAAATGGAAGATCTTAGGTGAGTGAGGAAATGGGTTCCTTTCTTGCTATCCCTAGAATGGGCAACTAGGGAAGGTCTGATTGAACTGATAAGCACAGACAGTATCCATAAGTTTGGATGTTCTGCAGGTCATGGAAGAGTTTTGTTTTAAATTGTGAAGGGAGATGATTTGGCTTCTTCAACATCTTGCTTGGATCCCAGCCCAACTCTTACTTGATTTCTCTCCTGTGCCCCTAAAGTTCCAAATAACTTTGAATAAAACTTTCTGATAATGGTAGTGTAATGCCAAGATTTCAGCTTCTTCCTAATGATGTTAACAGTTTGTGCTGTACAATCAGCAAAATGCTCACACACAACCTTGTTACAAATGTAAGTTTTAATGTAAGAAATGTAAGAACTTATTTATTTATTTATATTTATTTATATTTATTTTATTTATTTTATTTATTTTATTTATTATTTATTTATTTAATTTATTATTTATTTATTTATTTATTTATTTATTTATTTATTTATTTATTTATTTATTTATTTATTTATTTATTTATTTATTTATTTATTTATTTATGAGATTTATATACCGCCTCACAGTGCAAGCACTCTCTAAGCGGTGTACACCAGTAAGCAATGTATATTTATATTGCCCCCAACAATCTGGGTCCTCATTTTACCTACCTCGGAAGGATGGAAGGCTGAGTCAACCTTGAGCCGGTGAGATTTGAACTGCTGACCTGCGGATCATAGTCAGCTAAAGTGGCCTGCAGTACTGCACCCTACCCGCTGCGACACCTCGGCTCATATAATTTCCTAGGGTGGAATGGATTGCAGCCTGTTCTAGCCATATAGTCCAGTAATCAAAATATTCTTTGCTCCTTCCTCCCTTTTTCTTCTTGATGTTCTTTGCAGGCAACCAGGGTGGCCAGTTTTTGTAACTGTACAGTATGTAGAACGGTACTGGTCCAATTTGATACTTTCTTGCTGGTCAACTACATTCTGCTATTTCAGAACAGTTGTCTCAAAATGTATCCTATCTGAGAAATTGTCAGTCCTTCAAGAAAGGCCAGGAGTGGTCAGGAAACACACATGACACAAATGATTCTAACTCTCGTTTATTTTTATATCGTATAACAACAGCATCTTGGAAGCCTAAGAGAGTTTCTCTTTCCCTTCTTTTATGCCCGAGAGAGAAATCCTGAAGATTTCAGCTCCATTCCTGCAGCCCCACAAAGGACTTCCCTCCTATGCCAGAGGGGAGCTGAAATCCTTTGGCAGACTACAGAATGTTTAAGAGTGAAACGGGTACCAGCTGGGAGAGTTTCAGCTCTGTGTGGAACTGAAATCCTTTGGCAGGCAGCTCTTTCATTCTGTCTGCTTAATGAGCCAGGAGATCACTTAACAAGTGTACCCAGGAGTGCTGGGGATTGTGGTTGCTGAGCAAAGCAGTTATGTGGGGATTTCGCTTAACGACTTCTTCGCTCAATAACTGAGATTCTGGTGCCGATTGTGGTCATCAAGCAAAGGACTACCTGTAGTTTGTTTTTCTGTATTGCAGCTTTGTGCCTTTAGCGTTTACAGGAACCTTTTTAGGTTGTTTTGTTTGAGAGATTTTGAAGGTAAATTCAGCAAGAGCTGATATTTGTGTGTGGTTCAATCAAAAGACACTGCCAGCATCAGTTTCTAATTGGTCATATTACAAGCAAAGTTTTAAAGTTCAGTAAATAAGCATGCCAGTATCTTAGCAATAGCACTTACACTTATATACCGCTTCATAGTGCTTTACAGCCCTCTCTAAGCAGTTTACAGAGTTCAGCATATTGCCCCCAACAATCTGGGTCCTCATTTTACCGACCTCAGAAGGATGGCAGTCTGAGTCAACCTTGAGCCGGTGAGATTTGAACAGCTGAACTGCTGAACTAGCAGTAGCCTGCAGTGCTGCATTTAACCACTGCGCCACCTTGGCTCTTACTGCCCATTGTACAAGTCTTATGCTTATCATTCAAACCAAACCACTTTTGGATTTGTGGAAACTGAAATCTGAATTCTAGTCATGAATTCTAATTGTCACAATTCTATTCTAAACTTACCTTAAAAATTAAAATGTATTTGTTTTCTTTTTACAGAAGTTACTCTTCCTTAATGAAAGCAGAGAATATGACTTCTAACCAGGTGTGCTTTTAGATACTTTTGTGATGAGACTAGATACTATGATAGTCCTCTTTGAGTTCACCTTCCATGTTAGGACTTAGCAAGTAACATGTACAGTAGAATGACATAGAATTAAATGCTTCTTGCTTATCTAATTGAGTCCTAATTTCCCCTGATACTAGGCTACTTTAGTGGAAAAATCTGTAGTCTTGAGATCTTCACTTTCTATCTTGGTAAATGCAGTCCATCATTCTCTTCCCATAGTTAAGTCTTGGATAAGTCATGCATAGCCATTATGTCTAATAGTAATTGATAACATTACATTCCATATAATTTTCTAAAGTATCAATCAGTCTTTTGTAAACAAATGCCAGTTTACCAATGTACTTGATTAAAAAATGTGATATCTTTTATTTGTCCTTGAATTTCCTCTAATTAGCTTCCTTGGACAATCCCCAAATTTTCTTATTATAAGTGAAGGAAAGAAACTTTTTTCTATCCACTTTTCCACATCATTCATAATTTTATGCAGCTTTGTCATGTTAGGTGTCTTCTTGTCTGCACTAAAATTTAATTTAATTTAATTTATTAGATTTATATGCCGCCCAACTCCCAAAGGACTCTGGGTGGCATATAAATTTAATAAATTAAATTTTAGTGCAGACAAGACGACGCCTAACATGACAAATGTTTCAGATATTACAGCCTTTCCATACAGAAGAATGCCTCCAATAAATTGACATTTGGGCGGCCATTTCTGCATGTGATGTGTGCTGTGAGATGAAAATGTTTGCAAAACTCTGCTTTGGGATCATAGGAATGGAAGAATGTGATTTCAATATTTCTTTCTCTGAGGAAGTCACAACAGTTAACTGGAAGAAAAAGAGAGAAAAATGTTCTGGTATTAAATCTGTGGTGCTGAGCGGCTTAAAGTATTAAAAATCATAAAATATCCCTTCTGACACATTTTTTGTCTTTCCTTTCACAGGATGGCAATGACTCCGATGACTTCATGTAAATCTAGGCACCCTTCGTGTGGAAGATGAAGATGAATTTTGACATCTTAGCCTTTTGCTCTGGATGCCAAAAATAAGCAAATGAAATTGGGAGTCTCTTTACTTGTTTTATTGTGAGCAGCGAGTATCTGTTCATTTTCCTGGGCAGATCATTCCAGTTAAAGTTCTGAAACCATCAGTTGTGACTCCAGAGCTATTAGGATGTCTTATTTCCTGGAGAGGCTGGATTTGGGGGTGTCTACATTTCCAGGATAAGTTGAGGCGGCGGCTACACTCAAGAGGCTTTGAGCCAGAAAATCAGTTTCTGCCTTAAATTTTCCTGGGGAGCAGATCTGGAATGTTTTGCCATTATTTTTGAATATGCGTCATTGAGTTCAGAAATATTTTTATCTCACAGTGTTGGAGTTTGATTTTTTTTTCAGTCTCCTTGGTTATTTGGGTACCTGGTTGCACCAATTACAATTTGATAGCTCTCATCCCTTAGAAATCTGAATTCAGAACAGCTGTCTTTCCATGCTTATTATACTTGGCTAGAATCCAAAACATCGTTCACCCAACAATCAACATTGCTTTGCATTTGTAGCACGCTGCAAAACCCGGTGCCGTCTTTCAAGGAAAGAAGTATGCACTTTTGGGCTGATTTTGTTATGTTTGGGTTCCTTGTGAGCCTGATGCAGAACTTTATGTGGGTTTTTTTTTTGCCTGCCCAGAGTTTGCATTGTAATAGTAGAGGAGCCACGAAAGCTGCCACCGTTGATTCTCCATTCAAGAGGGCATTCAGAAGGTCTATTTCTTAGGTTCTCTTCTGACCAGCAACATATAATATTTCTTTGCAGTGAACGTCAACCTCCCCCCCCATAAAAAACGAAAACTAAAAAAAAAAAGGTGGTTAAGCTGCTTTCTCAATGTAGCATCTTAGTTTGACATTACCCACATTTTTCTTGCTTGGAGATTTTGTCTGTTTTCTGTCTTATGGTGTCACCGGGGCATCTTCTGAAATGTAAAACTTATTGCATATGAAGTCAGGATCTCTAGATATGAAAACTGTTTGCTTAGCCTCAATAGGGAAAAATATAATGTGAACTTCTTTATCTGAACAAGTGCCTCAGTATAAAGATAATTATGAGGGAAAATGGTATTAGCTACAATCTCTGTAGAGTCCACAATCTCTAAACTAGAGAGCTTCTGACAGGATGTCGGAGAAAAAAAGTAGGTTTGTTGAGTTACCATCTTTTACTGTGTTTGCTTGTTTTCTGCAGTGTTATCACTGAACATGCAGAAAAAGTTAAAGGCTGGCCTTGACTTCTCAACGGCTCAAATTCCCGCTGCTGTCCCTGATGCAATTTTGTAAAAGTTCTTAAATAATCTTGGAAAATGCCTTCAAATGTTCAGCATTAAAATTCGGTCACATTAGAAGTTACAGATGCTCACTAGGAACTTCCAAAATTTAAATTAAAAAAAAACTACACTGAAATTTGGATCTGTATGCCTGTGTAGGGTTCCATGCATCTGCTACAATGGTTTCTCCAACTCTCTCTAAAGCAGAATTTTTGAGCATGCAGGAAGAGAAATTAGTGCTAACAGAAATCTAGCTATGCAGCATTGGACCTTACTTCCAAGATGCATTGGGTCTGCAGATGAGGTTTCAGCATCTTGTTAAAGAAAGATACATACTAGTCAATGTGTTTACACACAAAAAAAATCCCCAGAAGATAAGCTATGAGAAGGGTAATACTGCATACACTGAACATAATACTTTTATTGGCAACTTTGTCTTACTACAAATTACTCAGAACAAAGAGTATTTTTTTCCACAAAGAAACAAAAACATGTATCTAATCATTGATTTCACAGAATGTAACTGATCTTCAGCAGTTTGAAATTGCTGAATATTACATTATCAGTGATAACTTGGCAGACTTCCATTGCAAATATAGTTTGTTTCCTTCTGAGATGTTACACAAAATTTGGCTCGACATTGCTGTTCTCATTCTCTTATAAAATCATTCCTTTTTAAAGAGTTGCAAATAGCATAATCTCATTGATTAATATTAGCCTAGATAGTTGACAAATGTTTATATATATAAAAGCCAAGCTAAATAGTTGGCTATAGTTCCTAACACAGCATCATGCCCCAGTTTGTTGTATTGTCTCAGATGGTCTGGCTGCTTAATACTATTTTTGGAAGGTGAGACCTAGGGTAAAGAGCACTTATCTCCCTCCAGGAAGTTCCAGTATTTTTAAAAGGTGGCTTCTTTAGGCTTCTAACCATTTGAGCTTTGTAAGAGTGATAATCTTTTACTGTATTCATTGTACACTGTGACATGCTTGTAAAATGACTACTTTGATTCTGGAGACTAGCACGATCAGGATTCCAGTGCAGTCTGGGACCTTTCTCTTTGCTTTGGAACATGGGTTTCCTTCTTTGTTCTCATTGACTTTGGGAAAGTGAGAGGATCAACAACAGAGGTCTTCAAACTTGGCAACTTTAAGACTTGTGGACTTCAACTCCCAGAATTCTCCAGCCAGCATAGCATAGCTGGCTGGAGAATTCTGGGAGTTGGAGTCCACAAGTCTTAAAATTGCCAAGTTTGGAGATCCCTGATCAACAAAGTGGGGGAAATTACTCCAAATAATTTCTAAACATTCAGTATAAATCTTCCATTTTTTAAATTCAAGATAACTTTAAACTTCAGGAAATATCAACTTTTCTGCAACAAAGAATTTTAAAGAGGTGACTCAGGATTCTTCTGAATAAATAGGACATCTGTAACCAATTAGAGGACATGTGTATTGTTTTTTGTTCTTAATGTACTATGTTATTGGTTTTGGGTTATATCCTGCAACTAAATTGTTGAGCTGTTGCTACCCTTACATAAATGTTCATTGCTGAGACTGCTGTTATTTCCTCACTGAAAGTCATCCAGACAGTTTCCCAAGTTCAATGATTTTGTTCTTCTGAAGGATTCAATCGTCTGTATATACCTTGTATTCTGTCTTCACCTGAATCTTGTTCTAACTGACACATAAACTATTTAAACCTGTGACTGTCTATGGGTTTTTTAAATTTTATTTTAGATAATTTGGATTCCTCTTACATTTCTGAGGCACATGGACAAATTATGATCTGCAATGTTTCTCTGCATGTATTGGCAGAATTGTACTATTATGATATTCGTATTATTCCCCTTAAATAATGCATTCCCTGTTTTCCCCTTTCCCCATCTTTTAAGTCATAAGACATGGGCTTGAACGTTGTAAGGTCTGTTTAAGCAACCACACATGTAGGACAGCAGAGTGATAGGGGTGATGAGAAATTGCTTACCTGGCAAACTTCAAGTGACCATCTGTTCAGTTGCATAACTTTCTTGCCTTCTCTGAATAGTACCAACCTTTCTCAGAAGTGTTGAAGGAGGTAATTTCAAGATAGTGAATTGGGATTAATGGGACTACTATTAGGTATCTTTTTATTACATATGAATATGAAAGTGTGCTGGCGTTAGCCAAAAGCAAAAACCAGCATTCATACTATAGCTGACTCAATTCTAGTTATCTACTTTGATACACAGTAGGAATTAATACTCTATTAGGCTTCTAATTTTATTTAGTTGCAATATCATTGTTGCTTGGTGACTTTGATCAGGGGTGAAATCCTCCCGGTTCGCCCGGGCCAGTCCTTCGGCTTATAGCCGATGGAACTGGCGGCGGTCGCGGCACGGAGCTTCTCCCGCCCGCTTTCCCGGCCCGGCTGAACGCCGCCATTCGGGTTATTTTTCCCTCTGTGCATGCGCGCGCATGCACAGAGGGAAAAATAACCCGAATGATTGTGTTCAGCCAGGCCGGGAAAGCGGGCGGGAGAAGCTCCGCGCCGCGACCGCCGCCAGTTCCATCGGCTATACGCCGAAGGACTGGCCCAGGCGAACCGGGAGGATTTCACCCCTGACTGATGCATAGAATAACAATTATGAAAAATTAGAATAAACCAAAAATTATAGTAATAGTTATTGGACTTGAGACAATCATTCTGTCCCACATCTCAACTCTTATTTATTTCCCTTAGCATCAATAAAGTTAGGGAAATGCCCTAATTAGTACTCTCCAGGAATACATTGAAACATTTTAGATTTAAGATTAAAGTTTTGAATTTTTGCAATTGGATTAAATTTAATGAATTCATTTGGATTAAAGGAAGTTTTGGATAGCTTTCTGTTGCATCCATCCAGCTAACAATCTCATGTCTATAAATCCTATTTGTTTTGCTTCCTGCAGTAGTCCCACATAAGTATTCTCAGAAAAGTAGCTACCAATAGACAATATCAGTTAAATATGTATTTAGATTAAGCATAGATTTGTCTCTGGGGAATCTTACTCTGATTCTTTTAATTTACAACTAAACATTTTCCGCTTGTTTTGTGAACTAATTTGGGTAAATTGCATATAAAGTGATGGTAAGTTTGTATATATTAGATTGTGAATGATTGATTTTGATATTATTTGTATTTATATTTGGCGGGAGCTAAAGAAATAAAAGAGGGTGTGATGGCTCAGCATTAAAGACACCGAGCTTGTCAGCTGGAAAGCTGACACCCCGGGTTTAAGACCCTATGTGCCACTCAACGGCATGAGCTTCAGTTACTTGCCCCATGAAAGCATGCAAATGCAAGTAGATAAATAGGTACCACTTGGTGGGAAGATAACAGCGTTCCATGCACCTCAGTGCACAGTCATCCTGGACACATAACTACAGAAATGTCTTCGGACAACACTGGCTCCCTTGGCTAAGAAACAGATGAGCACCGCCCCCTAGAGTCTGGACAGGGGAAACCTTTAAAGAAATAAATTTCAGTCAGAATCAGTGGCTGAGAACTGCACAACCTGTTTAAAGACTTGGACATTCAGGTGGCTTGGTGAGATGGAGTTTGGTCTTTTGTCAGATCAGAAACGTTGCAACATGAGAGTGAAAACTTATTTAATGTAGCTGCAGCTGCTCAGGTCTTCCAAGGACTGTCTCACAGAAGAAAGAAAAGAACAATTCTCTGCTGGGATTGCATCTTGAAAGTCACAAACCTGTACAAAAATAGATTTCATCTGAACTTTTAAGAATGGCCCAATTGCAACCCACGCTGTCCCAAAATGCACGAGGCTGAAATATTTGGGCCCATTTTTCAAGGTGGGGAATGTAAGGGATGAATTAGATACCTTAATCCTTCTAGAGATTTGAATCTGATTACTTGTTTGAATACCAAGTCCCGTAAACTAGATTGGGTTTTTTGTTATCTTTTTAAATAGTTTATAGATAGAGACTTTGCCTCTTAAAACCTCCCATCCCCAAAGCTCATAAAACTCCACTTTCCACTACCTGGGGTTTTTTTTTTTTTGAAAGCTGTAGTGTTTCGCTTTTATCGGTAGAGGGAGCTGTATTGCTGAGAAACATTTCCGTATCTGTCATAAATGAGAAGAATGAATGATAGCATCTCCTGGCCCACTTTAAGCTTGGAAGCTCCACAGTGTCAAACTTGGCTAGTACTTGAATGGAGGACCATCCAAAACACCCCAGAAGATAGCAACAGCAAAATACTTACATAATTAAACAAAGTACATGAATGTGCCAACCAACCAAGAACTCATTAAAATCATCTATAATGAATATTCTGAATGCCTTTTTATTCTACTGCTCTGCCTCAGACCTTTCTATGCTTGAAACTGCCTAATGGCTGAATTCCTTCATAATATCTTTTCTATCTTTCCTGTTTTGTTTTAAATTGGAACACAAGTACCGTATTTTTCGGAGTATAAGACGCACTGGAGTATAAGACGCACCTCAGTTTTTGGGGAGGAAAATAGGGGAAAACAATCTGCCTACCAGGTATTCATCTGGCTAGCATCCTTAGTCTGGTCAGCTTCAGCACATTATTTTATCCCCTGGTTAGGACTTTAAAAAACCTTCTTCTGAGAGAATAACAATGAAAGAACCTGCAAGCCAGTAAGAGCTGGGAAGATAGTTAGCACCTGGTTAGGGCTAGAAAAAAACTTACTCGGAGCAAGTAGAGCAATGAAAAAAAATTTGCAAAAACTTAGGGCTGGAAAAACATTCTTTGGAGAGAGTAACAATGAAAAAGCCTGCAAGGTAAGAGCTGGGAAGATCTGTTAGCACCTAGTTAGGGCTGGAAAAAAAGCTACATTCGAAGTATAAGACGCACCCAAATTTTCAGCCACTTTTAGGGAGGAAAAAGGTGCGTCTTATACTCCAAAAAATACGGTATATATTTATGCAAGGTATTTAGTTCAATACATTTTTCTGTTTCGTCACTAAGCTTCCAAATTGGAACATATTAAAACAATTTACTGATTCCATTAATGCATCTCATTCTGAACAGATTCTCTCACATACTCAACCTCCTGCTTTCCTGTTCCCAGAAACCCCATCTAACATGATTCCCCCCCCCATGGGAATTTTGAGTATCACAGCACTAACATGGGTATCATGTTGGGGAAGGTGGCATCTAAAGCTCCAGAGAAAATAATCAGGACTGGCCAGAAGGAGATTTGGGCATCTGTTTTTGGAACATTTTAAGGTTGAGCTCAACAGTCTGGAACAATTTTTGTTTTCCAGGCTGGTTGGTGTTTGTTGGTTACCATCAGCAGCTGCATACAAATGAGGCTATTGGGTGGAGGCCTCTCCTCTCTTGCTTGTTCTGGAGGCCTTTCCGGAACATTCTGAGACTTTCCGGTTGGGCTGGTATTTCTTTGCTCCCCTGGTCGGTCACCGTCTATCTTTTTACTGGAAGTCTGCTAGGAACTGTCAGGTTGGGCCACTTCATGAAAATCTAGCAGAATGCTGGCCAATGGGTTTCCTTGAACCCTTGGCATGACACCAAGATTTGTCTTGACCTGGACATCAAACTCAGTTCAGTGGGATTGGCAATGTCTCAGTGGAAAATTGGACATCTGTACTATCGTTTTGCAAGTCTCTGTATGAAAATGAAATATACTGCTGATAAACAGCATTAATCCTGAGGGACGGAATACTTTTAGATCAGTTTGGGAATACTGTTATTGTGTTTCTGGCAAATAAAAAAAGAGCTGTTTAAAACACAGAATGTCAAGACCTGATACAGATACAGATTATTAGAGTTGGAAGGGACCTTGTAGGTCATCTAGTCCAACCCCCCGCTCAAGCAGGAGTTCCTACACCATTTTAGCCAAATGGCAGTCCAATCTCTCCTTGAAAGTCCCAAGTGTTGGAGCTCTCACAACCTCCTCAGGCAAGCTGTTCCACTGGTTGATCGCTCTCACTGTCAGAAAGTTTCTCCTCATTTCCAGGTTGAATCTCTCCTTGGTCAGCTTCCATCCATTGTTCCTTGTCTGGCCTTCTGGTGCCTTGGAAAACAGCCTGACCCCCTCCTCTCTGTGGCATCCTCTCAAATATTGGAATACTGTTATCATGTCACCCCTGGTCCTTCTCTTTGCCAGACTGGCCATGCCCAGTTCCTGCAACCGCTCTTCGTATGTTTTAGTTTCCAGCCCCCTAATCATCCTGGTTGCTCTCCTCTGCAATGTCTCTAGAGTTTCAATGTCTTTCTTGTAGTGTGGTGACCAAAATTGGATGCAGTACCCTAGGTGTGGTCTAACTAAGGCTATATAGAGTGGTATTAGTACCTCCCTATTCCTAGATTGTATCCCTCTATTAATGCAACTTAGAGTTGCATTGGCTTTTTTTGCTGGCTCATATTTAGTTGGTTGTCCACTAAGACTCCAAGATCCCTCTCGCAGTCACCTGATAGAAGAATGACAGTTTATATGGAAACTGGCTTCCTCAGCTTTCTTTTAAGAACACTCGAGAGAGAGAAAATGCACGTTTGCCTACCATCTCAACTTGGTGTTATCTAATGCAGTTTTAAACTGGCTTATTCCGAAGGAAACGGGGGCAACTAGAGACTTTTCCACACGGCTTGACTCGCATGCATAAATCAGCTAGAAATGGAACTGGCCCTCAGATTTTAGCCCCTTCCTCCATGGCGTCTGGGGAATTGTGGGAGGTGAAGGCCACACATCTTAAAAGTAGCTGAGGTTGAGAAATTCTGATCTAGGACACCCTGCAGTTGGAGCACTTCAGTTACAACAATCTGCAGAACAGTCAATCCAACCAACCAGATTTATGCCAAGAAACCTTGCTTTGCCAGAACAGCCATGTTCAATATGAACCTTTGTTTTGCTTCGGTACAATTTTTAAAGAGCATAAAGAACCCCCTCCCTTTGACCTATTTTCTTTGCTTTTTCCTTTCATATCCTTTCAGATTGATACAAGATGATGAAGAAAATTGCCAGTAACCAATTACAAGTTGACACGAGCTAACTGCAAACAATTACTTACTCACACAAGCAAAGAAATTAGAAAAAGATAACAAAGCTATTCCATGTATGTAGACTTCTGGAGGATCCAGATTATCTGGAGCTTTATCTGAGTTTGGATTCAGGCTTTGTTATCCAATTGAAACTGCATTGGTTGTTGTTTGATAACTTCTGGTGAGATTAGGATAGGCCAGGGGTGTCAAGCTCGCATTGTCATGGCATCGTCACGTGACGTATCGCGACTTTCCCCCCCTTCGCTAAACCGGGCGTGGGCGTGGCTAGCATGTGAGGCATCTGGCCCCCGAGCTGCGAGTTTGACAGCCCTGGGGTGGGGGGAATGTGACCTTTCTGGTCTTGCTTACTTTATCATTGGCATTTGGTCTTATTGATCTTGGTATCCTGCTGGACCAGTTGCAAGTGTTGGGAATGTGGGTGTTGTGTTGTTTCAATTGGTGATGGGTGGGAAAAGAGCAAATGATGGTTATTCACTTCTGGGGTGCTGCGGAGCTTGGATCCTCCTCTGTTATATGAGCTTCTAGGTTTGACTTAATGATGCTCAGCATGGGATGAGTTATCATCAGTATGTAGATTACATATATCAATTGCCTCTGGCTGAATAGGTGAGGTAGAGATGCTGACCTCCATCTCCACCATATATTAAAGTCAAGATGGGGAGGAGCAGAGTAGAACTGAATAGTGGGTACCAAAGCCCTCTGATTATAGTGATATAACATATTTGGTTCTGGATGAAGTTGTGTTCCCCCATGCAGAGCTGCCTCACAATTTAAGGGTTCTTTCTAGATTCATGGTTCCTGCTGAAGCACTATGTAGAGGCTGTGACTAGAGACGCTTTCACATACCGTAATTGCATCCCGTGCACCAATTGTGACTCTTCCTGGATCAGGAAGCACTACGTACTTTCACTTAGAACTTTGTCCTTATAATTGGGATATTACAATTTGTTCTATAATAATAATGATAATGATAATGATGACAACAATGATGACAACAACAACAACAGAGTTGGAAGGGACCTTGGAGGTCTTCTAGTCCAGTCTAGTCTTGTCCTGCTTAGGCAGGAAACCCTACACCATTTCAGACAAATGGTTATTCAACATCTTCAAAACTTCCAGTGTTCTATGAAGGGCTGTCCTTGAAGGCCAAGCACAAACAAATTGGTTCAGCATGTATCCAAGAGATTCTACCATGAAACTATACTGCCTGTCTTGGAGCAAATAACTTTAAGTCTATTTACCCATGTCTCCTTTGGATCCAAATGAATTAACTAAATGTCTTCGCTCCTTCCTTGTCTCCTACAGTGGCTGAGTCAGTGTGTGGACTCATGTCAACTTTAGGTTATAATCTTCAGATCTGCCCTGCCCTTTGCATTTGGATGAGTGAAAACAACATGGTGACTCAACCATGGGTATATTTATATTGCCTAGTGCAGGGGTGGGCAAACTATGGTTCTTTGAGGACCTGTGGACTTCAACTCCCAGGAATTCTGGGAGTTGAAGTCCACAGGTCCTCAAAGAACCATAGTTTGCCCATCCCTGCCTAGTGATACGGTTGGTCTATAGCAGAGGTGGGTTCCTGCCTCTGATTGCCGGTGCGGTTAATCGCTGAGTTCGGTGCAGAGCCGAAGACGCTGCTCCCGTTCGCGGAGCGGGAGCTTTCCCCGGGCGCTTTCCCCGCCCGCATGGTTGCCGCCAATTGCGTTCTTTTGCCCTCTGCGCATGCGGAATGCTTTGGGCATGCGCAGAGGGCAAAAGAATGCAATTGGCGGCATCCATGCGGGCGGGGAAAGCGCCCGGGGAAAGCTCCCGTTCCGCGAACGGGAGCAGAGTCTTTGGCTCTGCGCCGAACTCAGCGATTAACCGCACCGGCAATCAGAGGTAGGATCCCACCTCTGGTCTATAGGTGTAGGAAATAACTGAATGGAAACAGACCTGGGAGATGAGGTCCAGAGGAACTAAGAGAGCAGCAATCCAAGTTAGCATATTGCAGGCATAAAAAGCTTTTCTATAGTATTTTGCTTGCTGTGATGAACCCAGTGGATATACTGTATATATAAGAGGAAAAAAATGATAAAATACTTTGTTTGTTCAACCCACTCTTCCCTTCATCCTTGATTTCTGACTGCAAGAGCTTGGCTCACCGTTTCAGTTGCTACCATCCCAGTGGTGGCTTCCCAGTCACAAAGTAAGTAAGTTCACTCTAACATCTTTATTCAATATTGTATCACACAGCTCCAACCTTTGCAATGAACCTGTGCAGGCATCTTAGTTGCACAGACTATGCATTTCACCTGCTACAGCCTTATCCTCTTGCTTCAATTAGTATTTACACTGAAAGGCTCCTTGTGGTCTGGGAGTGCAGCAGAAGTGAATTTTTAGAAAATTACTTAGTCGTCAGAATCAGGCCTGTCAGCAGCCCCAACAGCTGCAGAACTGTTGACCTTGGCTAGAGATAATGGAGTAAATGAAAAACCCCAAAGTCTTGGACTGGGCCTCGGTCTCTCCTTTTATGCAATGGCTTCTCTTCCTACTGAGTCAGCAGCAGCCAAGGAATCCATGGCTGACTGTGAGGTAACGCAAGGCTGAGGGATCATACAATCCATTTCCTCATATGTGATTTCAAATGTCTTCTAGTGTCACTTAATTATCATTAATGTGACATAAATCTTGTCCTTATCACCTGTATATCAAAACAACAATGGTTGGGTAATACTGGAAGATTCTGTAAATCAGAAGTGAGCAAATGGCTTTTATTCAGAATTCGATGAAGTTCAAAATTGATTTCTTTAATGTATTTAATAGTCAAGGAGTGGACAACCTAGTTCTTGATCTTCTTATTGATCTTGTGCAGTAATGCTAATATGGATCTAACTCTGGGCAAAGTTTGGAGAGAGAGGGTACAGGTTCTGTTAATGTTCTGATTTATTTTAGGAATACCTTGGCATGTTTGGAAGAACTTTTAAGAATTCAATGGGATGCATACATACAACAGGGTCTGGAGACACTCTACACTACTGCAAATCACAAAATTAGCTGATGTCTCTTTACAGCAAGTGGACAACTGATAGTTGATAGGAGTCATCTCAACATCTGAGGGCTGAGTGGAATTTTATTTGCTTACTAAGGCTATTAGAAAGGTTGGTACAGATTTCGTGCGTTTCCCATAAAAAAAATGAGAATAAATTATGTCATTGATCAAGGGGGACTAGAAAAGTAATTACATCCACTGCCACCTCTGTTCTACTTTGACAGCAGCTCTCCAGAATTGCAAACTTACCTTAAGTGAATATGTCTGAGGTTTAACTTTTAAGCCCATTCCTGCTGCTTAAATTCCACTGTGCAGATGTATATGAATATACCCACCATAAAAACCTATATGTAGGGAAAGTATTTCTTCCTTCTGTCATCTTGTTTTATCATATACTTAGCATCTGTCAATGTCATGGTGTAAAAGTGTTATCAACAATTCTGGTAGTTACATCTGAAAAATTCCTTTGCCTTGCCTGTCTTCTTATGTAGAGGACAACTGGGTTAGCCCCAGGTCAATAGACTTGGCTCAGGCTAAGTCTAATATAAAGGCAGGGGAATAGGCTGGCAAGCTCAGCCTATGATCATTTAGTGTCTGAAGTAGAAACACAAACTAACACTTCCAATTTATGAAGAGCCGAGGTGGCGCAGTGGTTAACAGCAGCACTGCAACCTACTTCAGCTGACTGCTAGTTCAGCAGTTCAGCTGTTCAAATCTCACCGGCTCAAGGTTGACTCAGCCTTCCATCCTTCTGAGGTCGGTAAAATGAGGACCCAGATTGTTGGGGGCAATATGCTGAATTCTGTAAAGCGCTTAGAGAGGGCTGTAAAGCACTATGAAGCGGTATATAAGTCTAAGTGCTATTGCTATTGCTATGATGAGGGAGCCTCCTCCCCACCTGCTGTCTTACACAAGAGAAGTTCCATATGATTGAGCCTCGGGTGGGAGGCCTTTTGTAAGGGCAATATGCTGACTCTGTAAACCTCTTAAAGAGGGCTATAAAGCACTGTGAAGCAGTATATACCGTAAGTGCTATTGCTATTTAAGTTTAATGTAGTTTGGGTTGAAATGTTTGAATAGTTCTTAGAACTTTTGCTTTTGTGCGCGTCTTCTATTTCTATTTGTTCTCTTTAAGAAAATCAATATTTTATTTATTTGTTTATTTATCCCCACCCACCCATTTTGCAACATGACCCCTGATGCTAGTGAGTCATTTGGGTGCTCTAAGGGATTGGGCTTCATTCCCAGTGACTGGATAGCTCTTTTTCATGCCAGAGCCTCACTTAATGGAAAACTCACAAACCCAACCAAAATAATCACTGAAACCTCTCCCTTTCCTGCTCCAGCCCTGGAGGAGGAGAGCTTGGTACTAGTTAGAATCGGGGGTCTATTAGATCTTGGAAACAGGCAGCAAAACGGTGCCATTCCTTGGTTTCTCTCACTTTTCCCTCTTATCACGGAGGGCTTGAACTCCTGCCATGCCATTGAGACATCTGGCTCACCCTTGAAAGACAAAAGTCTTTTCCCCCAGTACTATTTCTTTCAATATTCCATTGTGAATCCTTTTCCATTGTGAATCGAGCAACTGCTCTCCTATATTGGTTATCAAGTTCCCATGGAGCAGCAGTTAGAAGTGGAATAAATACAGTGGTGCCTCACAGATGAAAAAGCATCTGGAGCAGATCTTAATGACATTGATTTTCTAGAGTGCCAGTCTGGTGTCGTGGTTAACCAGGAGACTGCGAGTTCTAGTCCTGCTTTAGGCATGACAGCCGACTGGGTAGTCTTAGGCCAGTCACTGTCTCTTAGCCCAACTCACCTCACAAGGTTGTTGCTGTGGGGAAAATGAGAGGAAGGAGGAATATTTGTTGTGTTTTCCATCCTGAATTACTTATAAAAATGAGGTGGGATTTAAACAAATCAGGGGTGGGTTCCACTTACCTTCGCCACCGGTTCGCATTGCATCGTTTTGCGCGCTTGCGCTTGCTCCACTCACGTGGACACGCACGTTCCCTCGTACAATTTGGATTTCGCGCATGCTCAGTAGCTGAAATCAGCCCGAAACACAGCTGAGGAGCTGATCAGCTATGCTTTGGGCGAAGGAATAAAGGTCAGTTTAAACCCGGGAGCGGGCGGGAGGGCCCTTTTACAAGCGGCAGAACAGGAAAAACCTTCAAAACAGTAAAAAAATTCGCAAAAAATGCCAAAAAAAAGAGATGGCGGCGCCCATGCACCGGCACCAGCCGAGCCAGTTCAGTGACGTCACCAGCAGGTCGCTACCGGTTCAGGCGATCTGGTCCGAACCGGGAGGAACCCACCCCTGAAGCAAATGAACAGCTCCGTACCATGACAATAATGACCCCAGATCATCTGAGACTGGAAAATGAACCCCCAATTAGTAGAGAGGAAATGCACCATTCTCCCTACTGTAATGAGGTAGCAGTGCGCTCCACCTATATTACTCCACATATATCTCTCCCCCAGCAGTAGCAATGCCACACTCACCCTCCTGCTGAATCAGTGCTTTTGGATGGTCCCCAGAATGACACCACTAAGTACTGTAGTTAGTGAAGCATGGGGCCCTGTCTACAACCCACACTATGAGGCAGTTGCTTCAGGTGGTAGTGGATGATTGTTTTCTTGGTCTGGATTTTGGGATAGTTTGGTGATTGTGTTTACCTTTTAAGCTCCAAGGTATGGGGGATCTCCAAACTTGACAACTTTAAGACTTGTGGACTTCAACTCCCAGAATTCCTCAGCCAACCATGCTGGCAGAGTAATTCTGGGAGTTGAAGTCCACAAATCTTAAAGTTGCTAAGTTTGAAGACCCCCTGCACCAGTGGTGGGTTCCGACCGGTGCGGTCCACTCTATAGCACTGGTAGCGGCCCGCTGGTGACGTCACAGTACCGGTGCGGTCGGTTGCTGGTGCCTGGGCGCCGCCATTTTTTAAAAAAAATTTTAATTTTTTTTTTTAAATTTCTTCTGCGCATGCCCAGAAGCCGAGCTTCCGACACTGCGCATGTGCTGCCTTCCTACCCCACAGTGAGTCCAAGCAGGGGAGGATGGCTGAGGGAGCGCGTGAGACGCTGAAAGAACGGGCGGCAGGAGCTATCTCCATTCCCCTCCCTTCAGCAGTCCGAGAAGCCACGAATGCACGGTAATGATCCTAGGCATTTTCGCACGTTCGAGGCTTCTCGAATTGCTGAGGGGAGGGGGAATGGGCGGCAGGACCTATCTCAGTTCCCCTCCCTTCAGCAGTCTGAGAAGCCACGCCCACCCAATCACATAGCTGGCAAGCCACACCCACAAAATAAGCCACACCCACAGAGTGGTAGTAAAAAAATTAGGAACCCGCCCCTGCCCTGCACTAATGGACAGTTCCCAACTGTTTATACATTAAACGGAGGGAAATTGTGTTGTCAGTTTTCAGGAAGCATAAAGAACATCTGGCCTTAAAAAGACTCAGAAGTCACATATGACTTTAAGTTCCAAGTTTTATTTCTCTCCAGCATAGCCTTCACAAATGAAGATATAGATTTGAAGCAAATTTTACCCAGCAGCTTAGTAAGCCAGGTTAGGACAAGAAAACTGTCATCACAGCAGTCAGTAGTATAGCAATAGTAATAGCACTTAGACTTTCAAAGTGCATTATAGCCTTCTCTAAGTGACTTTACAGAGTCAGCATATTGCCCCCAACAATCTGGCTCCTCATTTTACCAACCTCAGAAGGATGGAAGGCTGAGTCAACCTTGAGCTGTTCAGGATCGAACTGCTGGCAGTCAGCAGAATTTGCTTGCAATACTGCAATCTAACTACTGCGCCACCACGGCTCAGTGAAAAGAAAAATGGGGTTTGGTCTGAAAATAGTATCAGGAGGATTGCTTATGTTATGTGCTATGTATTCCACAAGTAAAGTAGCTATATTACAAGAATAACACTCTGATAAATCCACCCTCCAATTTCCAGACGTCTAAATCCTGGGATTAGACACCAAATGCTGTTCTCCTCTTCTATAATCTGTTTACTGAATCACAAGATCCACAGAGCACCAATTACATTAAAATTAAATTGATTCACTGAGAGCCAAAAAGGAACCATGTAGTTGCTTGAAGCCTTTCCATAAAAGATTTTGAGGTTTGTTAAATGTTCAGGTGTAGCTGGTATTTGGGAAGCTGGTCGAATGCCCATTCTGGCACATAGCCTCTCCCCTGGGGCCAAGAAGCAACAAGAGAACAAAATATTCCTCAAAACTGGAGCACCAGCCAAAGCCTGGATTATTGGCATACATACCTTGGGGCCTCTTTAAGAAGGCAAGAGACTTACAGCAGGGTGAGAATGGAAAGATCAGCATAATCCACCCTGTGAATTGCTCAGTGTTACCCGATCGATCATTGAGGAAGCCTCGTGCCATCCCTTGGCAAGCTTCACTCAACCATTGGTTTCTTCTTCTGGTCAGTCCAGAGTGGTGGGACATGCCTTATGCTTTGCTGAAGATTTATTCTGCCTTTTCATTAGTTCTGTTAGCAGAAAAAGCCTCTTGTTTTCCCACATTTTTCTGTTTTTCTCATTCTTCTAATCTTTTCCTATTATCATAATTGTTCCAGGGCAGGAGGGAATTAGTGTAGAAAAAATAAGAAAAGGCACAGAGATGGGAAAAGACAAAAAGCTTATATAAATTCACATAAATATATCTAAAGAAGCAAAGGAGCTTTTTTTTTAAAAAAAGAAGGCAACTGGATTTTGTTTTTCCTTGAAGATGTTTTGCTTCTCATCCAAGAAGCTTCTTCAGTTCTGAGGTGTTATAAGGAAATATCCTTTTAGGTTCAGTTCCAAGTGGGGAAAAAGACACTGGATTCATGAAGGTTGCTTGGAAGGAAGGTTTAATGGTGGACAGGAGCACATGGCAGGAGCCCCTGTACAGAAAAGGTAACTTACATGGTTGTGTGGTGAAGAGAAAAAAGAGAGAGAGATATGCTGAGTTCCTGGTTTTTATAGTGTAAGTTGGGTCCCACCTCTTAGATTTCCTTTTCCTGTATAGAAATGTATCCCATTGGCTCTCAGACCCCCCAGGGGCATGCTGGGGTGGCTCTTGGCTTTTGTCTAATCCAGCTTTGGCTGAAATGAAAGGGCCTTGGGCTAATCCTATTATGGTTTTGTCATGCAAAAGACTTTCAGCCAGGTGAGAGGAATATGTGAGCTTAGCAGGGGTGGGGGTTTCCAAGAGGAGTCTTTTGTTTGTTTAAAAGCATGTTTCCAGATATATTCCACATAATATTTCCTACATTTTAATATCTCCTAGGATATCTCATTTCCTAGGAGAGGGGTGGGTGCTAACTTCCTACAATCCCTCATTTTTTTTTTCAAAACATGTGAGTGCAACACATGTTTTGACACAAGCTTCAAATTGATCAGGTCAGGGAGATTTTATGGGTGCTTTCAATTTTCTCTGATGCAGAGGGGAAGACGTTGAAAGAGGCAGTTGAAAGAGGCAGCAGCAGGATTCCTTCAGTGGCTCCCAAAAGGAGAGCTTTCAACCATGATGGTCAATGGCCAGGGCAAAAGTTCTGGCAATAAATTTACAGTATCCAATTTTCCATGCCAATTATGTTCAGATGTTTGATAACACTTTCGATGAGCTCCCAGACAGGTTTCAAGCAAGCACAGGCCCCACAATATTCCCACAGCCATGGTTTACCTTGAAATCACAGGCTGCTCATTTCCAAGGGATGGTTCTTGAATCTGCCCTAGCTCTTACTTTAGTGCATCTAGGATTTGTGAGTCCAAATTGAAATTAGCCAGTGTGCAATCTAGGCTTTTCCTTTTTTTTTTTTTTTTTAGAATGAGCCCTGGGACTCTTACTCCTGAGACCACCAGTGCAAAATACCTTGCTTTACTGGGCAGCAGTCAGGCCTTGGGTTTTCGAAGATCCTTTCTGCTAGCTCTTCAAGTGGGGAAATTGCCTGAGGGGATCTGTCCCCTTCCCCCATGGAATTAGCAGGGAGATATGACTGCCTGGGCTTTAATGCCACAAAGCAGGAGTCAAAACAACAACAACAAAAAAAACCAGCAAGCTAAAAGCAGCTTTGGGTGGGGGTAGGTGAAAAAGGGATAACCTCAGTCTAATTCTGAATGGCGTGTCTCTGTGTGTTTGTGTATGCAGCTACAAATTTACCTCCCACTAGACAGAAATCTAAAGTGTACAGAACTCACTGTGGCAACCACTCCCAATACAATTCTTACATGAGTACATTAAACTGATTACAATATAGATGAGACAAGAAAGAGAAACGTTACAATGAATTTCAGTGAATGAAGCAAGGAAAGAAAGAAAACAAAGAAAAAAAACTTTACAATGAATTTCTGTGACTGAAGCAAAGAAAGAAAAACTTTACAATGAATTTCTGTGACTGAAGCAAAGAAAGAAAGAAAAACTTTACAATGAAGTTCTGTGACTGAAGCAAAGAAAGAAAGAAAAACTTTACAATGAATTTCTGTGACTGAAGCAAAGAAAGAAAACTTTACAATGAATTTCTGTGACTGAAGCAAAGAAAGAAAACTTTACAATGAAGTTCCCCCCTCCCCCCTAGTCTTTTCAGCTGTCTTCTGAGGATTGAAAATAGATGTTTGGTCTTTATTTGTCCATCTCAGGGTCCTTTCATTCATGTCTGCTGGGTGGCCTTAGGTGTTGGTGGTAAGGCTGGTCAGTCAGGCTTGGAAAGATCTACTCCACTCTGGTTGATGTGATGACTAGAGGACTAGATTCAAACCCAATTCTGGCTCAAATGGATGGAATGTCTTTACTGGAGGCAGTGTCTGAGCCCATTTGCTCTGCTTCATAGGCTTCGGGATCATATGTGCAGGGCTGAAAGACATAAGAACAGGGTCCCTTCCCCCTTTTGCTGGTAATTCTACCACGAGAGGCATTTATTTATTTATTTATTTATTATTTATTTTGTTATTCTTATATGCCGCCCAACTCCCGAAGGACTCAGGGCGGCGTACAACAGGAAAAAAATACAAGAATAATCAAAATGCAAGTGATTAAAAAAACAAATACAAATTATTAAAAACAATATTAAAACAGCAACATTCATTCGATATCATACATACTTGGGGGGTGATCTCAGGTGGATTAAGCTATCCCCCCCACCTGCAGGAAAAGCCATGTTTTAACGGCTTTTCGGAAGGCCAGCAGAGTGGGGATGGTTCGGGTCTCTGGGGGAAGTTGGTTCCAGAGCACGGGGCCAGCCACAGAGAAGGCTCTCCCCCTAGGGCCCGCCAGCCGGCATTGTTTGGCCGACGGGACCTGGAGGAGGCCAACTCTGTGGGCCCTAACCGGTCGGAGGGAAGTATGAGGCAGAATGCGGTCCCGAAGATATCCTGGTCCTAAGCCATGAAGGGCTTTAAAGATGGTGATCAACACCTTGAATTGGACCCGGAGACCGATGGGCAACCAATGCAGCTGGCGGAGTATTGGTGTCACGTGGGTGTACCTTGGCACACCCACCACAGCACGCGCAGCCGCATTTTGTACCAGCTGAAGTCTCTGGATACTCTTCAAGGGTAGCCCCATGTAGAGCGCATTGCAGTAGTCCAAACGCATTGTAAGTAGTCCAAACGCATTGTAAAAGGATTAGAGATTTGGGGGGGGGGTAGATAGCTTGTAGGCAGGGTTTGAGGAAAACAAACAACACATCAGTATCGCAGTTAAATCAATTATAACAAAATGGAGACATCACCGGGGAAAAAAATGAACAGACATTTCCATCTTAGCAGAGAATTGGTATCCATTAAACATCACAGAAGAGCAATATTAAAACTGTTTGCATGTACATACAGTAAATGTGAGAATGGAATTTTCCTGTAAATTAACTTAAAACATTGTCCCTTAAATTTTGGCTTTTCTTAAAAACACCGAGAGGAATAGGAAAATTGAACTCTGTTCCTTGTCCCAGATCAGGTTGGCCAGTCCTAACTGGGCAAAGACATTTTCCTTTCTTTTTAGTGCTTTTAATTTTCTAACAATTTGAAATTCATATCTCTAGGAAACAGAGATATTTTACAGTTGCAATTACCTCGAGTGCGCACAAGACAAGACAAAGACGTACACAGACACAAAAACATGGACAAAGAGGATGACAGGACACACACACAAGTCCTTCCTGCCATAAATCTCAGTTAAAATTAGGGAAGGCACAAGTCTTAACAAACAAACCACGTGGTTACATATAAGAGAGAGAGAAGAAAAGAGAGAGAGAAGAAACAACAAACACCTCAACATTTTTCCTTTTCTGTTTTCTTAAGTACCTTTATTTAGCCAAATTGGCTGTTTTGTTTTGTTTTGTTTCTCTGTGTCATCCCTCAGCAAAGCCCATTTTCTACACAAGTTTCCTGCTTTTACTTTTGCACATTCCTGTAATACAGATATATTCCTGGCGTCCCAGGTTCCAAGCCCACACAAGGGTCTCCGCCACCCACGAACTAGAGCTTCCCATGATCCTTTAAATGTAAGGTTCACTTTGGCTTAGCTAGTGACGCGCTCAACAGTTTCAGAGACTAAAAAAACTCTGGGAAGGACTTCCGATTCTCTCGTAGAAGTAAGGCCCCCTTCCTGTAGGGAATCTCTCTAGGTTTATCAGATCCAAAAAGGGGATCTGCGAGGACTAGCCGCCCCTGTACAGCTAGTACTAGGACCTCCACACTCACGGGCTTCACATTTAGAACTGAAAATTCTGGGGTTTGCTTTTGGGATGTGCACATAAAAATGACAACAACAACAACAAAATTTGCTTTCCCACCCTTCAGTCACATACATACACACACACACACACACAGACATTCTTCCTCCTCCCCTAACAGAAGGTCCTGTGCTCTGTAAACGCTAAACAGAACTTACACAAATCAAAACAGAGAAAGAGAAGACATTGACACATAGGCTGGTAGATGAGAAAGAAACTCTATACTACCAAATGAGGATAAACAAAAATAATTCAATATTATGAAAAGCTGTATGAGCAAGAAGTTTCAGAAAAATAAAATTAAAGAATATTTGGAAAAAATGGAATTGCCTAAAGTACCAGAAAAGGACAAAAACTATTAAATGAATGAATATCAATGATGGAATTATCAGAAGCAGATCAAGAGACAAAAGAACAACCAAGCACCAGGACCAGGTGGGCCAGTGGCAGAATTTTACAAAGATTTTACATAATGAGGTATTGATTGATGTAAAGGTACCACATTCCTGAATGGGAGCAAATATTACTTTGATTCCAAAATAAGATTCAGATTTAATGCAGATAAAACTATAGGCCCATCTCTTCACTGAATGCTGACTATAAAATATATACTTCAATAATGGCAGCAAACTAAAAGGTTCCTAAATGAATTTATACATTCAGCTCTCTTAAGCTATTTCTAAGAGACAGATTAAAAACAAAATGAGAATGATTTTAAATACATAAAAAAAAGGCACAAGAAAAGGATGCTATTGATTTTGATACTGGAAGTGCTAAATATAAATATTATGGCAGACACAGAAATTAAAGGCATGGAAACTTTGAAAAATAATTTTGCACCAAGAGAGAAATAAAATATGTTAATAACCAACCTTACTGACAATTTTGTTGTCCAAAAGGTAGAGAAGAGAACTAGAGTAGATAATTAAGTCCATACTTGACTTTAATACTTACAAACAAAGAAGAAGTTGTAGAAGGATTTGAAACTGCATCATTAACATAACAAAAACGATTCAACACAATTGAACACACTAAAGTCTTAGATTTTAAAATAAAGCTGACCTTAATAAACTCAAGAGAAACTTGAGAAAGATTCCTTGGATGAAAGTCTTAAAGGAAAGAAGCAACTCAAGAAGCTTTGTAAACTCTGAAAAAACTTGATTATAAAAGCCAATTGCACAAAAGCAATCAGGAAAAAAAAAAAAACCAGAAATCCAAGAAACACCAGCATGGCTGCACAAAGACCTCACTGACAAATTGAATGAATGAAGGACAGATACAAAAATGGAAACAGGGACACATAACTAAAGCAGAATATCAGCAGATAGCAAGAATCTGTAAAGAAAAATCAGGAAACAAAAGCCTTGAATGAACAACGACTTGCAACAAAGTGAAAGATAATATAAAAGATTCTTCCAATACATAAAAAAAAAAACAAGAAGAAAAATCAAGGAAACAGTTGGACCACTAAGGAGAGAAGGCAACACAGAGAAAGCCATGAGTTGCTTAACTCATTATTTGCATGTCTTCTTGCAAAAAGAAATGCAACCCAACTAACCAGAAATATAACTGGAAAGGAAAAAATAAAACAGACTGTAAACTAAAGTTAAAATAAGCAAAAACAGTAAGAGAACACCAGGTCCCAGAGTCCTAAAGGAGCTGGTAAATGAAATCTCAGAACCACTGCACATCTTAAAAAAAAAAATCTTGGGACACGGGGACTACCTGAGAAAACTGGGAAAAAGCTAATGTGGTTCCCATCTTCAAAAAGAAAGAAAAAAAAAACAACAACAAAATTCTGAGTCCATGGTTCTAAGGCAAAGAAAGGTTCTAAGGCAGAGAACATGGTTCTAAGGCAAAGAAAAGTAAAATCCTACCCCTAGGTAAGGAAAACCAAAAATATAGATAACTATTATAAATTGGTGCAACAAATTAAAACAGATTTGGAGAAGTGGAAAAGAACCACCATAAAATGAGTATCCTGCAATGGCTAGCAGACAAAACAGGGCTGGGGGGGGGGGGGAAGGGGGGGAAGGAAATATCAAAGGATTTAGGAAGATACATTAACTTGGTTAAACAAAAAGCATGATTATTTTTCCCTAAAATGATTTGTACCCAGACAACACACTATTCAATTGAAATTGGAATTTATATATGCCATAGAGTATAATTAAAAGCAAAAATTACCCCCACACACATACACACATGCAAACACACATTTCCCAGTTTTCTATGGTTTAAAGTAAAATTTAGAGGTAGGTACTCACCTTCTTTCCAAGCAGCCCTTGAATTCTGAACTCAAAACCCCTTTAAAACCTACTTCCCAATGGCCAAGGCCTAATAAATTTATTTAGGCCAGGATCATTGAAGAGGCTAGCTTGGAAATCCAGCTGGCTCGCCAATTGTTATAAGGAAATATCCTTTTAGGTTCAGTTCCAAGTGGGGAAAAAGACACTGGATTCATGAAGGTTGCTTGGAAGGAAGGTTTAATGGTGGACAGGAGCACATGGCAGGAGCCCCTGTACAGAAAAGGTAACTTACATGGTTGTGTGGTGAAGAGAAAAAAGAGAGAGAGATATGCTGAGTTCCTGGTTTTTATAGTGTAAGTTGGGTCCCACCTCTTAGATTTCCTTTTCCTGTATAGAAATGTATCCCATTGGCTCTCAGACCCCCCAGGGGCATGCTGGGGTGGCTCTTGGCTTTTGTCTAATCCAGCTTTGGCTGAAATGAAAGGGCCTTGGGCTAATCCTATTATGGTTTTGTCATGCAAAAGACTTTCAGCCAGGTGAGAGGAATATGTGAGCTTAGCAGGGGTGGGGGTTTCCAAGAGGAGTCTTTTGTTTGTTTAAAAGCATGTTTCCAGATATATTCCACATAATATTTCCTACATTTTAATATCTCCTAGGATATCTCATTTCCTAGGAGAGGGGTGGGTGCTAACTTCCTACAGAGGGAAGAATTTATATGCCTCTGATCATTAGCACTCTTTCTGAGAGTCATTGAGGCCACTTGGAGGTTTATCTGTTCCCTCAGGGTCACCTGAAAAAAGCACCTTTGGGACAACTATGATAACTGAGAATCTCCGTAGACATCTAAAGAAGCACTTGCAGAAGCTATGCTGAATCTTCAGCCAAGGTTGTCCTTTTAAAATATATCATCCATTTAATCCATGAAAAGTTGTGAAATGTTTCTGTTGTACACAACCCTTGTTGCTTTTATCTTTCATTGCTTTCACAAATTTACCCTATTGCAATTTCAAGAATCTCTCCTAGTTTGTTTTTTTTAAGTTGACATTATATTTCATTATACTTACCCGTCTTCTGACATAGACGTTTATTTTTCAGAGCTGTCCTCTTTGTATTTTTTTTAAGATCTGCAATTTTGTATGAGAGTTATTTCAGTAATCTTGGACTGGCTTTCTCTGCATCCAAAGATTTGTTTGCTTTCAATTTGTTAATAAGATCTAGAATGTAAGGTCAGATAAGCAGCTGGCTGAGAGGGTTATGGTGAATATATAATTAGATATGAGTCAGAAAAATCTGGCAGCAGACAAAAGAAGGACATGTTTTCCTGGAAATTGATTAGCCCAAGATCTTCAAACAGTTATTTTATTTAATTTGTTTATACCTTGCTCTTCAGCTGGAGGGGCACCCAGAGTGACTGACCAATCAATAAAAACAGAGTGTTCCTGTGGTTAGGCAACGCATTTAAAAGGGCTGGAAAAGGAAAAAGAAAAAACAAGAATTTATGACATCAGCCACATCTGCCAATGTCTGCTGTAAACTAGCAGAATTGGCTTTTTCAAAATGTAAATTTGGATTGGATTATGAATGTCCAGCAAAAAACATGAGAGCTTCTAGAACAGTTTCCTTTAATTAGTTTTCGGATGCAGTTTGCATTCATCATAATTACCCTGGATAAATCCATTTTCAGGGTTTGCATGACAATCATAAAATTAATCAACGGGACTGGGTACACACAGTATACTGAGCCACAGACACACAGACACAAAAACACTTGGAAACAAACTAAAAAACAAGATTAGACCTAGTGATGTCTACTGGAGTGGTGCGGTAGCCTAAAGGTGGAGCTCTCGCCTCACAATCAGGAGGCTGTGAGTTCAATCCTAGGTAGAGGCAGATATTTCTCTCTCTCTGGGCACACTGAGAATATATCTGCTTAACAAAACTCTGCATTGGTGACAGGAAGGGCATCTGACCATTACAACACTCTGCTAGCTCCAATCAGTTGGCCAGACTCCATCCTGCAAGGGATTATGGGGTTGTTAAATGAAGATGATGTCTACCTGTCCTGGTAAGTCTAGTCCAGTGATGGCGAACCTATGGCACGCGTGCCACAGGTGGCACGTGGAGCCATATCTTCCGGCACGCGAGCTGTTGCCCTAGCTCAGCTCCAGCATGCATGTGCGCGCTGGCCAGCTCATTTTTGGCTGGCGCGGAGGGTCTTGGAGGGCATTTTAGGTTTCCAGAGGGCCTCCGCAGGGGCATTTTCGTCCTCCCCAGGCTCCAGGGAAGCCTCTGGAGCCTGGGGAGGGAGAAAAACGGGCCTACCGGGCCCACCAAAAGTCGGGAAACAGGCCGTTTCTGGCCTCCAGAGGGCCTCTGCGGGGGCGAGGGAGGCGGTTTTTGCCTTCCCTAGGCATTGAATTATGGGTGTGGGCACTCACACGTGCGTGATAGCGCACGCGCACGCGCTTTTGGCACCCGAGGGAAAAAAGGTTCGCCATCACTGGTCTAGCCCTTTGAATAGAGAATGAATAGGTAGAATAGTCTTTGTTTTAAAGCAGGGGTGCCCAATCCTGGCAACTTTAAGACTTGTGGACTTCAATTCTAGAATTCCTCAGCCAGGCATATGGACTGGGGGATTCTGGGAGTTGAAGTCCACAAGTCTTAAAGTTCCCTGCTTTATAATATGTTTTTCCACATTCACAACAGATGATGTGATGCTCTCTTGATTCCTCATCATGCATGCCAACTGTCACAACATTGAAAGGGCTGTTCTGACTGATTTCTATCTTTCACAGTAATGGCTTCATGTACACCATTGCTCAAGGCTCCGTATGCCAAATTGTTTAATAATCTGAACCAGGCTGTGGTGTTAAGGGAGATGGCTTCCATTCAACAAAGTGAATAAACTGTCACTGAGAATCACTTTTTAATGGACACAACAGTCAGCAGTTTGATTGTTGTTATTATTATTTTTTGAGTTCTCCAGGCAGTGTTGTATTCAGAGTGTCTTCGCCGCTTTCCTTTGCAAACAACAGTTGTTGAGTTTCATTATATTGTGCTTGTGTAGGAGGCAATGTAGGAAAGCAGAAAGAAATCCCCAGAGCTACTATTTACGTAAAACAATAGTCAACCACAGCCTGTGTAACAGAGGCTCAACATTTCAGGGTGTGGACATGTGTTGATCAGACTTAATGCCTAAAGATGAATTTGTCCTGGTATCCCAGGCTGTAGGAGGGGCAGAATGGGGAAAGAAAGAGAGCTACCTCCAGTATGAGTTGTTTCCCAAAACATTCAAAGTCTTGGTTAATCTACCCCAACAGTTGAGTTTCTGTATTTCTAGGCTTATAATAAATACCAGAATCTTTGTTATTATTACTGAAAACTGAATCCTGGCCAGTTACCAATCATTTGGGCAGTTAATTGCAATGCTCTTTACATGGGATTGCCCTTGAAAAGTATCCGGAAGCTTCAATTGGTTCAAAATGCGGTAGCCCACATGGTTTTGTTCCAGCTTAGATTTGCACACAGGAGCTGCATTGACTGCAAATTTGCTACTGGGTTCACTTCATGGGTTGGGACCAGGTTATTAGAAGGACTTGACTTTTCCCAGTCGCATTTACCTGACCCACCAGAGTGGGATGGCAGGGAATGTGATGGGTCCCCATTTTTAAGGAGGTTCATCTAACGGGACCAAGAACAAGACCTTTCCTGTGGTGGCTCCCTCCCTGTGGAGCATCATCCCTGCAGAGATAAGATTGGCTCCCATTTTGACACTTTTTTCGCAAAGCCCTGAAGACAAGGTTCTACCAACAGGCTGGGGACCCCAGAGTTATATGGAGCCCATCAAATGGTTTGTCTCTTTGTTGTTGCTGGGGTGGTGGTGGTGGTTATTGCTTTTCGTATTAGGGTTTTATCCTTGTAAGCTGCCCAGAGTCACCAAGAGTGAGTTGGGCAGCCATATCATTTTTTCTTTAAATAAATAAATAAAATAATTTCCAAAATTACGATGAATGTATATTTCTACAGCTAGGTAGACTTTTTCTTTTCTCCTTCTCAGCTTTTCCTTATGGTCATCTGATAGCCAAATGTGGCTGTTTTCCCTAGTTAAAAGCTGTAGAGCAGGGGTGGCCAAACTATGGGTCTTTGAGGACCTGTGGACTTCAACTCCCAGAATTCCTGAGCTAGCCATGCATGCATGGCTGGCTCAGGAATTCTGGGAGTTGAAGTCCATAGGTTCTCAAAGAACCATAGTTTGGCCACCCCTGCTGTAGAGCTTGGGTTGGGAAGCCCACTGATGTTCCTGGCTCCTTTATGAAGTCTTGCTATTCTGCCTTAGGAAACCTCCTTTTATGTGAAGCTGGTTGATCTATTGCAGAGAGTGGAAGGCAAACAATACACCCACTCCTCCTTGCCTGATCAGTCTTTTCCAGATCCCAGGGGATTTGTGGTTTTATTCAACCCTTAATTTGATTTGAAAACAGTCAGCACCCTAGCTATTTTCCACGGTGTTTTATCTGGAAGTGCAGCGGTGTTTGTGTGTGTTTGGAAAAAGGGGGAGGAGATGCTTTGTTTTAATTCCACCCTGTGAGCAGACCTCAGCACTCATGGCGTCTCTCTGGCCCAGCAGGCCAGAGTGGGTTGCAAATATTGTGGGATAGTTTTGCAAAGCAGAGATTACATTTCAGGGGCCTCCAGCAGTGAAGGATGGAGAGCTTGTATGCTCCTATCCAAAAAATGACCTGCTTCAAAATCTTGCCAAGTACATTTTCATGAAACATGTTATGGTTCTCTTTGAGGAAGAGACAATTCTCATTAAGCTGGTGCCAAAGAATATAATGCTGATGAGAATAAGAACATATTGTGTACCCATGGATGTTTTATATTCTATTTATATTCTATTTATTTTATTTTGTCAAGCATATATGATTACAAGCAAAGTAAAAACAAATAAAGACATGATTGTATATATATATATATATATATATATATATATATATATATATATATATATATATATATATATATATATATATATATATACAGTGTTTCCCCGAAAATAAGACCCTGTCTTATATTTTTTTGAACCCTGAAATAAGCACTTGGCCTTATTGCCATGCACTCAAAAGCCCGATTGGGCTTATTATCAGGGGATGTCTTATTTTTGGGGAAACAGGGTATATATATATATATATATATATATATATATATATATATATATATATATATATATATATATATATATATATGTGTGTGTGTGTGTGTGTGTGTGTGTGTGTGTGTGTGTGTGTGTGTGTGTGTGTGTGTGTGTGTGTGTGTGTGTGTGTGTGTGTATGTGTATGTGTATGTGTATGTGTATGTGTATGTGTATGTGTATGTGTATGTATATGTATATGTATATGTATATGTATATATGTATGTATGTATGTATGTATGTATGTATGTATGTATGTATGTATGTATGTATGTATGTATGTAGGTCTTTGGTTATTCGGGTTTTCTCCCGCGTAAAATTGGAAGTGTCTTGGCAACGTTTCGACGAAGTCTCATTCGTCATCATCAGGCTGGTGTCTTCAGCTTCCTGCTTCTAGGAGCAATGTGAGATTGCAGCTGTTTCTTCCTTTTAACTGCCACTGGGGGTTTGAACTGATAGGGTGGGAGCTTGGCTGTGTTCTGATTGGGTGGAGGTGTGTTCTGATTTGTTGGGGGCTTGGCTGTGCTCTGATTGGATGGGGGGTTGGCTGTGCTATGATTGGCTGGGGTGTCAGTTTGCTTCATGTATGGAATGGAGGGGTTTAGAGTGGCTAAAGATGCAGCTATGGTCTGGCTTCTGGTTTGTGGCCGTGCCTCATTGGTGTGGGTTTGGGTTTGCTTTTTGCATGGGTGTGTGGTGGTGACATCCTGTGTGGTTTTCGTGAGTGTGGGTCTAGTGTCATTCTTAGTGTTAGGGACTCGTTTGTCAACAAGTGCGGGTTTCCAAATGGCTGGTAGGCGGGAGGTGTCATTTGTGTCATTCCAGCCATTTGGAAACCCGCACTTGTTGACAAACGAGTCCCTAACACTAAGAATGACACGTGACAGGCAGGCTATATGTTGTCTGGCCCTGTTCCAGTACAGGATATACTGGTCGTCATTTTGTTTAATTATCCTAGGCTAGGATAACATAGTACATGCTACAACTCCCATCATTTGCAACCAGCATACTTGCAATCATGGAACCATGAGTCAGAGGGAATGTGATCTAACATATATATTCCTTAATTTGGAAGAGCAACAGGTTGAGAAGGGTTGGCTCAGAAATTTAGATTTTTTTTTAAAGTTTTAAAACTTGAGACACTTCCAATCTCAAGTCCAGCAATGTCACACTAGGCATCTTCAGGAGGTGAAGTGATGGTGGTAAAAAAAGTTGAGATGAAGGCCACCACAGTGTGATCAAAGGTGGCCTGTGATGCACACCAGGGGTGGGTTCCACTTACCTTTGCCACTGGTTCACATCGTGACGCTCGTGTGCGCGCGCGTATTCCCGTGCAATTTCACTTCCGCGCATGCTCAATAGCAGGATTCAGCCCGAAACACAGCAGAGGAGCTGATCAGCTGTGCTTCGGGCGAAGAAATAAAGGTGAGTATTAACCCAGGGGGCGGGAGGGAGGGAGGGCTCTTTTTCAAGCCGCGGAAGAGAAGCCATCCAAACACGGAAAAATTCACCAAAAATTCCCAAAAAAAGATGGCGGTGCCCATGGACCGGCACCGACTGAACCATGACGCCATTGTTGCGTCACCAGTGGGTCACTAATGGTTCGGGCGATCTGGTCCGAACCGGGAGGAACCCACCCGATGCACACCAAAAAAAGAGGCAGAAATTCAACTGGTTACAGCTGCTATCTTGCCTTTTTTCTCCACACACATATACAGCACATAAACTCCTAGATTCAGGAAATATAGATTAGAGTGGCTTTTTTTGGTGGTTGTTTCAATTATGGCTTTCCTCTTCCTTTAAAGACCAATAGTTTTACCTCATTTGCACTTTGCTTTGCGTTGTTGAGGTTTGCTATTTGTAATGTATGGAAATGAATACAGACTTGACAAAAGAGCTAGCTAGATATTTGAAACAGTGTTTTGGAGAGTAAAAACAGAATACTTTATTTAATGCTTAGACAAGGATAACTCCCCCCCCCCTTGTGATTTAAATAGCTTGTGCTAACAAGCAAACTGAGCTAGTTGATCAGCAAATGTCTGATGGATTTAAGGAAGGCTCAGCAAATGAGAATCAGCAGCATACGTGTGACTTAACCACAGAAGGAAAATAGATTTTTTTTTGTTTTTTTGTTCAGCTATATTTAGAAAAACCCTAAGCTCCAGTAACATTTGAGGATATGTCACAATTGCAGGACTGATCTAATAGCATAGCATAGCAATAGTATTTAGACTTATATACTGCTTCACAGCCCTAAGCGGTTTAAGAGAGTCAGCATATTTCCCTCAACAATGTGGCTCCTCATTTTACCCACCTCGGAAGAATGGAAGGCTGAGTCAACCTTCAGCCTGGTGAGATTCGAGCTGCCAACTTGCAGTCAGCCGGCAGTCAGCAAGAATAGCCTGTAGTACTGCATTCTAACCACAGCGCCACCTAGAGCTGAAGTGGTGCAGTGGTTAAATGCTGCAACTGCAGGCTGACTGCTAGTTCAGCAGTTCAGCTGTTCAAATCTCACCGGCTCAAGGTTGACTCAGCCTTCCATCCTTCCGAGGTCGGTAAAATGAGGACCCAGATTGTTGGGGGCAATATGCTGAACTCTGTAAACCGCTTAGAGAGGGCTGTAAAGCACTATGAAGCGGTATATAAGTAAAGTGCTATTGCTAAAGTGCTATTACCTAATAGAATTAGGTTCTATCTCACTCTTCTCCGATCCCACTCCTCCAGACCAAAACCCTGGATAATAAGGATCTGCTTTTAAAAAAGCTGTCCTAATTAACTTTGGAGGTAGAATAAGAACCAAACTATATGTGGTTCTCAACAGGTTATTGATTTTTTTTTTTTGTAAATTAAAGGGAGGATGTAAAACTTACCGGGAGATGTGATTTTGAGTAAAACAAGGCAGTGGAGAAAGGGCCAAGCATTCCTCTACTATCCACACATCCTTCTCTGTTTGTTCAAAGAAGCAGATTGTTTTCCGAAAGACCAATCAGAACCTCATTACAAGCTTTTGCCCATAAAACCTAACATGTCCCTTAAGGATCGAGAAAATGCTAAATAAACCACATGCCATCATTGTGAAATAATTCACATTATTGTGAATGACAGTATTATTGCTCTCCCCCTGCCCCCCATGAAGCTCATTGCTGGAATTTAGGGAAATCAGAGTCAATTTTCATCAGGTCCTTCCTAGGCACTCACCCAACTTGTCATTTCTCTGGCTTGATTATATGATTGTTTAAATATGTGGCATTGCGAAAGCATTTCCAGACAAATTTTCCTCCTGGTTCTTCTTCTTGATTTTATCTCGGCTAAAGAATTTGCTTTTCTGCCTCAAAACAACAGATTAGATACGGATTGGAAAATTTCAATGGCTAAGATTTTAAATAACTGAAAGTGAGGGAAAGCAACTACACCACAGGGATGTCAAACTGTCGGCCTGTGGGCCGGATGTGTCACGCACAGACCACACCCACCCCAGCTCCACGAATGGGGAAAACATCATGAAACAGCAATGTGACACAGCGAGTTTGACAGAGAGCCTGAAGTGAGGGAAAGTATTTATTTATTTATTTTGTCAAGTACGTGTTGGTAATATACATAGATGTAACATTGTTTATATACATAAGATGGGTACTGATAAGAGGGAACATTAGGACAGGGACGGTAGGCACGCTGGTGTACTTATGCACGCCCCTTACTGACCTCTTAGGAATCGGGTGAGGTCAACAGTGGACAGTCTTAAAGGTAAAGTTTTGGGGGTTTGATGACGAAACCACAGAGTCAGGTAGTGAGTTCCAGGCATTTACCACTCTGTTGCTAAAGTCATATTTTCTACAGTCAAGTTTGGAGCGGTTCACTTTGAGTTTGTATCTGTTATGTGCTCATGTATTATTGTGGTTGAAGCTGAAGTAGTAACTACAAAGAGTTCCTTCCTTGCTTCCCATCAGTATTTCAATCCAGTGTTTTCACCTGCAGAGAAAGCTTTCACTATTACTGGGAAGTAATAGTGGAGAAGGCATATTGCTCTCCTGTACATGCTTGTAAAGTGGTTGAACTGGTTGGTCACTGTGTGACAGAGCAAACTGGAGTAAATAGGTCATTACAGTAGCCTGATTCCACAGGATCTTTCTTTGGTCCAGACAGTCAGTGACTGTAAGCGTTACATAGGTGCACAATGGTATGTGAAACGGGAAAACAGAACAAGCTTAAAATAAAAAATGAACAAAAAGAGTTTGGAGTAGGAGAGAAATAACAGTTGAAAAATATAAAAAATGCAGAAATCTAAGCCAATTGACTTGCCAAGATAGGATTGCTTTTGATTATGCAGATGCAGAGCAAGACTCAGTTGAGCATCCTAAGGGGGGAGTAGGTTGGTATGGGAAGCAGCGGTTCTTTAGCTAGCTCAATCTAAAACCACCAGAATTTTAAAGATGAAAGCCAGCATTCTGAATGGGCCTTAGAAACAAAGTGGGAACTTTTGAAGATGCTGTAAACTCAGGAAGAGATGATAAAAAAGTAGGCTTCTGTCAGCGCTTTTGCTGCCACATTCTGTAAAATCCATATAATCCCACAAAATGGTGAAATTATCTAGAGCAGGGGTCACCAACCTTTTGGACCTCAGGGACCACTAAATTCATAATTTTAAATCCCGCGGACCACTAATACGAATTTTTTAAAAAGATAAATAGTATTTAGTGCAATATAAAAAATGCAAATAATTTTTCTGTGGACCACCAACATTTTCTCACGGACCACCAGTGGTCCACGGACCACTGGTTGTTGACCACTGATCTAGAGCACTGCTTCTCAGCCTTCACACCTTTAAGATTTACGGATTTCAGCTTCCAGAATTCCCCAGCCAGCCCTGAAATTCACACATCTTAAAGTAAGTGCCAAGTCCGGTCTAAACACCTGGCTGACTATGCAACCAACCATAACAACAAATACCCTAGGCCTATATCGTCAGTTGTTACCTAATACTACTTCATTCCTTGGTTAGGATTTCAGTTATTAAACTTCTACCAGTCTTTGACTGTGAATCGAACTGTAGATTACTACTGCTATGACTACTACTTCTACTAATAATTGTTTAAACTTGGGTGCTGCCCAATGCTCAGTGACAGATGATCTCTGATGTACTCTATTTCTTTCATAAGGAAAATAGCAGGTTGTCCAACTGATTGCCAGGAAGAATATACCACCCAAAGAAATAGAGACATTGGAATTTGCAAGCTTTACAAATCTCTGCTCCACCACATACAAAGAAGACAAGCAATTTCATCTCACCTTTACATTTTTTTTATTGTTTTGGATGTATATGTGTAGCGGTTATACCATACATGTGTAAGAGAGATACAGATGAAGAGATCAGTGACACAATCTAGTTGCACTGTGGAATGAATGCACAAGCATATAAGCCAATATCTCATATGAACACACTTGCGCATGCACACACCCATATATACAAAAAGCATGGCAACTGTGTAACACGAAGATAGGAAGTTGTTATTGTTTGAGTCAGCCCATTTATTCATTTAGCATGGGTAAATTTTTATTTATTTATTCAATTTCTATAGCCACCCACTGAACCAAGTGACTCTGGGCTATATTAAGTGGTAATATCTGTCCAGGGCTTCAGCCCTCTATGGAGATGTTAGAGACTGAATTTAGGACCATTTACATGCATACCATGTATTCTAATAACCAGTGATTGCTCCTCCTACTTACTTTGCAGCTGAAGTTCCCAAAATTAAGGAAATCCAGTGACTTGAAGCAATTTTTCAAGCTTACCCCTAAGCTGCTGAAAATGGAATTTGACAGTGCAGAATAAATGACACCATCCATTCCCCATTATCTTGATGCCTTCCTGGGGAGGCATCATGTCTGCAGTGAAGAGCTTTTTTTTTTCAATTTTCCACATTAAACCTTTTGAGGGGGGAGAAAAAAGGGAGAATTTACATTCCTGGAGGTCCTGGGGGTCCTGGAAATCCACGCGGACCTCGTAATCCAGGATCCCCCTTTTGTCCCATCAGCCCTAAAGGACCAGGGACCCCGGGTTTGCCTGGGCCGCCTGGTTTCCCAGGTGGGCCAGGTAGGCCACGTGGGCCAATGGCCCCCTCAGGACCTGGAGATCCAGGATCCCCTTTGGGGCCTGCCCGCCCCTTGGAACCCCCTTGTCCAAAGCTACCCTTGCTTCCTTTGAACCCAGTGGGGCCTTTTGTGCCCACAGCGCCTCTCTCCCCTTGGGGTCCAGAAGGTCCGGGAGGGCCCAAGGACCCTTGTGGCCCAGGAGGGCCCAGATTCCCCATGTCACCCTTTACTCCTCTGCTTCCAGATGGCCCTTTTATGCCAGGGTCTCCTCTGAATCCTCTGGGGCCAGGAGGTCCAGGAACACCTGAAGAAAGAGAAGAGGCAGGGAAAGGCTAAGAGAATGGACAGCAATACCAGTTTTTTTCAAAAGGTTTATATTGTTTATTATTAAAATCATCCCTGAATAGTATGCAAATAATATTTGCATACTATAGTATGCAAAATAAAATTATTACACATCATATAATCATTTCCGTTAAATAATGATAGATAAAGCCCAGGAAACAAGCAGAATAGCTGAAAAAATTGCATCTTCTGATTCAATGGTAATCTGTAGAAGATGACACTAAAAACAATCTCCCTTGATGACCCTAAGGATCCTCAAGTAAGGATACTATAGCCCATGGTGCCACAAGCACAGACTGTGGGCCCCATATGGCCTGCCAGTAACCCTTTATGGATTCAAATCCCCCAACAGTGGGCAAGTAAATATTTATCCCATTTTTGTGGTGTTGGATTTTTGAGGAATTTTAAGAATAAAACAGTGTGGTTGCGGGGTTTAAACCTGGTTGAGGGGTGCCCCTTTCATCACTTAAAACTTTCTCAACTTCCCCCAAACATTTTGGAGTTTTGGGGAAAATTACTTTGGAGTACAACCCCAACCCTGTAGTGCCTGGCATAATTCCTGGCATGATGAAATGGACATGAATTGATTAGAAGAGCAGCTTAAGAACTGAAGAAGCTTCTTGGATGAGAAGTGAAAGGTCTTCAAGGAAAAAGAAAGTCCAGTTGCCTTTTGCAAAAGCACCATTAGCCCAACAGCTTAAGAGCTTGCTTAAGGAATGAGCAATGGACAGAAGTGGTGCATTGGGTGGGCTCACATAAATAGCACTTAGCACTTAGCCTTATATACCGCTTCATAGTGCTTTACAGCCCTCTCTAAGCGGTTTACAGAGTTCAGCATATTGCCCCCAACAATCTGGGTCCTCATTTTACCGACCTCAGAAGGATGGAAGGCTGAGTCAACCTTGAGCCGGTGAGATTTGAACAGCTGAACTGCTGATCTAGCAGTAGCCTGCAGTGCTGCATTTAACCATTGCGCCATCTCGGCTCATAAACCCTTCCGCCATCCTATAATCCTGTGTAACTTCAAGACATATTTTGGACTGCTCTGTTTTTGTGGCGGCACCAATTACTTCATCCTGCCTGAGACACAAAATAGCCTGACTTAGGCCCAAGGCATATCAAGTGCACTAAGGCATTTTGGATTTGCTTGCCTTCTCATTTTTTGTGATGTTTGTTTTGGCATGTTTTTTTCTCTGTTTGCAAATGTACCAGTAATAATTATAACATCATTTCATATGCATTTCGTGCACTTTCTTCTTAAAGCACATATTTTGCATTTGTTTCCCTCTTAAAACAACAGTTTTATACCTTTTCTTGTATATGTAATTTTGTAGGTTATAATTTTTTAGGTCAGTGATGGCGAACCTTTT
This sequence comes from Diadophis punctatus similis, assembly GCA_023053685.1. NCBI lineage: Eukaryota > Metazoa > Chordata > Lepidosauria > Squamata > Dipsadidae > Diadophis > Diadophis punctatus. Next base: position 26,889,299 of record JALIGW010000001.1, read on the forward strand.
TTTGCTCGGGTGCCAAAAGGGCGCGCACACACGCGATGGCACAACGGCGTGCCCACACCCATAATGCAATGGCCTCCCCTCGTGCATGCGCACCCCCCCCGCACTGCCCCCACGTTTCCGAACGTCCGGTTGGCCTGTTGGTCCGTTTTTCGCCATCCACAGGCTCCAGAGGCTTTCCTAAAGCGTGGGGAGGGCGAAAAAAGCCCAACGGGTGAAAACAGCCTCCCCCCTGCCCTCCAGAAGGCCGAAAATCAGCTGGCCAGAGTGCACATGCATGCTGGAGTTGACATAGGGCAAAGCCTCGCGTGCCCTTAGATATGGCTCCACGTGCCACCTGTGGCAGCCATGCCATAGGTTTGCCATCCCTGTTGTAGGTTATAAAACAAGAAATTTCACATAGATTTAAAGAAACTTTCAAAGTATCAAGAGCTTTTCTTTAAATATTCTAGGATATAACCTAATTAACTAGTTAAAAAAGGTACAGCAAATAAAAGTAAACAGCGGACCTCTCTGTCCTGTAAAGGTGACCAATGAGCCTCTGGAACAGCATTGAGAGAATCAAGGTTATTTGTCAAAATCCAGGCACACCCTACTACCTGTGCTCAACAGGTCAGCCTTCAGAGGGAGGAAAACCTCTAGGCTGGGAGATAATGGAATGGTGATTTTCTCTTTCTCTCTCTCATATTCACTTCTAAAAGGAAGTGGTGACTATTCTGCTCAAAATTTAATACCAGTTTTGTGGCAAATAACATAGATTAACATCTCTTGTTCCCTACAAGGTTTTTCTTTCTCAATTGTATTAACACGGTGGAGTATCCAGTTCTGTGCATGTGTGTTTAGAAATGTTCCATTGAGTTTTCTAGGGCTCATTTCCAAGTAAAAGGGCATAGAATTTGCTCTACTGTGATCAATAACAAAAGATGGACTCACAAATTGCAATAAGCTATAGTTTGTTTTAACTCTGTTACACTGAATTGGAGAAGATGCTTGACTAATACATAATGTCTTAATGTCTTAACATAAACTATGTCTTGCAGATGAAAAAGACTGTATTCATACATTGCTCTAAATTAAAAGACCAAACAAATTAAGGCTTAACCCAATGTGTGAATCCAACCTTGCTTCCAAGTCTGATAGAGATGTGTTAATTGGGTGCAGACATCACACTATGCCATAAGATAATTTACTGCTTCACATTTATAAAGCTGTAGGATCCACTTATTGTGATGTAGTATTATATACAAACCAAAACATATATAAGAACTTGTTTATTAGACCATGGATAGATAATGTGTGTGGACATGTGGTTTTTTTTTTGGGGGGGGGGATGTCCAAATTTGTGACAGAAAAAAAAATAATTTTGAATAAGTTCCTCTTTAACCTTTGCCTCCTGCTTTCTTCACTAATTCACATCAAAATTGTAAATCGTTACATGGAAACAGTTTTTACATAATTAGAAAAGTAACTGACATTTTTAAAGTCATTTTGTGTACCCTGTCTGCTTGCTTTTCGAATTGAAAGCTTTCTCTAGACTTTCTATAACATCCCTGGGTAAGCTCAAAGATACCCTATCTTTTAGTTTATGAGGTTTTTTTATTCAGAAAAAATATATTTCTAAGAAATTATTAATAGACTTTCCCCCATTCTCACAGTTCCATTAAATGGATGAAATGATGCTACATTAGGATGCTTTTTTAAAAAATTTGTCAAGCATATATGATTAAAAGCAATGTGTAAACAAAGTATAAACATGATTGTATATATATATATATATATATATATATATATATATATATATATATATATATATATATATATATATATATATATATATATATATAATAGTACAAGCATGATTATGAGTACAAGAAGTATGAATATATAGGTACATTAGGTCAGGAACGGTAGGCACAATTGTGCGCTTATGCACGCCCCTTACAGACCTCTTAGGAATGGGGTGAGGTCGATGGTAGATAATCTTAGGTTAAAGTTTTTGGGGTTTGGGGAAGAAACTACTGAGTCAGGTAATGTGTTCCAGGCATTGACCACTCTGTTGTTGAAATCGAATTTTTTGCAGTCACCTTTGGAGCGCTTTACATTAAGTTTGCATCTATTGTGAGCTCCTGTATTGTTGAGGTTGAAGCTGAAGTAGTTATTAACAGGTAGGACATTATGGCAGATAATTTTGTGAGCAACACTATTTATTTATTTATTTATTTTAATTTATTTTAATTTATTTTAATTTATTTTAATTTATTTTATTTTAATTTAATTTAATTTAATAATACTTTTATTTGGGAGATATTCACCTTGGAAACCCAATCCTGCCATTTGTTTACCTTGTATGATGGTGACGTTCTTCAGGATCTCCCCATGTCGGATGTCAACAGCTTTCATCTCTTCCATGACCATCGAAAGGTTGCGAATGTTAAAGTTTAACTGGGCATTGAGCAGGCTAAAACGCTCCCGCAGAACATCTGTGAAGCTTATCACGAGGCTGACCGATTTGTTCAGGTAGTAAAGCTCTTCAGCATGTGTGTGGAAGCCCAGTGTGCAAGAGAGTCGCACATCATCCAGGTACTTGAGCATGCTGTGGACATGGCTATCCGTGGCATTGATGTTGGTAAAGATTGTGCTGATCTCAATCTCATGGGATGTCATACGGCCTTCCAAGGTCTGAAAATGCTCAGCGGTCCGATTTTGTATGTATTGGGTATGGTATTGAAAGTCATGCATGTTCTCCTCGTGGTCATCCAAGAAAGAGGAGATGTTGTTTAGCTGCAACTGTAAACTTGTTACTTGGAGTATGAGGTCATGCATACTCTCTGAATTCTGGCTGATCCTTTGCAAGGCAAAAGCTAAATTAGTTTGAATATTCTTGACCAGATCAGCTGTTTTGGAAGAGGTGGCCTTCAAGCTGCCAAACAGCCGGGTGTAGTTCTGCCACTCAGTCACAATCTTCTGTAGTGTTAGGGTCTCCTCATTTGTTTTTCTTTGGATGGTCTGGACCCAGTCTGAGGTCTGCCTATTGGTAAAGTTTATCTGCAGCAAAGCAGTTTCAACATCAAAGTGTTCCTGGGTTAGCTCCTTGAGTGAGCTGCCTAGCTGAGAAGTGGCAGCCTGCCAGCCCATCACTTGGGCCAGAAAGAGGCTCAAACTCTGGTTGACCTGCTGAACAGCAAAGAAACATCTATCTACTTCATCAGTGATCTTGCTGCTGGAAGATGAGAGCTGCTGGTGGGCTTGTGCAGCTCGATCAAGTAATACATCCTGGGCCAAGAGCTTCTTCTGAATCTCCTCCAGCTCCTTTTTCAATTTGCTAATTACCTGTCCAAGTTGCCCTGTGTCATGACACAAGGAGCAGTTGTCCATTGATTTCTGATCTGAATGAAGGAGCAGAAGCATATCAGTTTAGTTGATAATTCTGTTTTAATGCTGAAGTTTAAACAATAAGCAATTACACTTGGTTCCTTCCCATGACTAAATTATGAAGAACGTATTAGGAAAATAATGTGCCTGCACAAAAATAAATACATGTTATAGAATCCAGTTTCACTTGTTGCATAATTTAAGCTAAAGTGATACCCAATAGCTTCCCAATGTGATTATCTGCAAATCACATTGGTCCAGGAAGCTTGGTCCTTGCTGCCTGAGGATGATGTAAGCTGTTGTTAAACACAGCTGGAAACAATAAGTTAGGGATGGCTGAACCAAGCACACAAAAAGCTGGAGGCACTGGTGGCACTGCTTAATTTCTTGCTACAAGGTCCTTGATCTGGATTTTTTCCCCATCACAGTAATCTGCAAATACCTGAGAAATGAGAAATGGATCACAGGTCTTTGACATCAAGTTCTCATTTGAACTTCAGTTACCAAAATGTTGTTGAATAAATGAAAAAACAAGTTCTAGCCACCATGTTTCTAAATTGTTCTTTATGGCAAAACATATACTTTAAGTTGTCCCAAGGCTATAGGATTCAATAACACATAAATCCAATCATTCAATGTAATGCCAAATATACGCAGAAGCTTACTAACTGGATGATTTTTCCTATGCTACTTTTGGAAGAAATATCCAGGTCCAGGTCCAAGCCGGGAGAAAGGCACTGGACATAAAATGGAGGCTGGAGGCTGATTGGAAAGAGGGTCCATTTATTGATGAAGCAGAAGCACATGGGTGGTTCTGGGCAGCTGACCACATGGAGTTGAGAGTGGGGGGGGGTATTTATACCTTCTCTTAGGCTTTGCACTTGAGCTTCCTGTTCCTGTGCAAAAACATGTATTCTATTGGCTGTTGTCAGACTCCCATGGAGCCATGTACAAATCCTAGGAGTTTGCCTGAGCTCCCAGGTTTGGTTGAAGCTTGGCTGATGCAATGTCCTTAGGAAATTGTGCAATGTAGTGAGCTCTGCTGCTACTGGGTTAATCCTATTATGTCCTGGAGAGTCATGTCTTAATCCCATCATACTGGAGCTGAAAGTCTTTTGTTTTGTAGAAAGGATGGCCCAGTCTTTCTTAATGGGCAAAAAATATCTGCTGGGGCTATTAAGGAAGGTGGGGGGCTGCTTTCCAAGAGCATGTTTCTCCATTTCTCATTCAGCAAAATATAATATTCTGCCTTTTTAATATTTCTCAAAATATTTCATTCTTCTGGGAGAGGGGAGGTCTTCCCTCACTACTCTACATAGCTAACCAGCATCTTATCATACATGACTCCAAATTTCAAGATGAAACCTCCAAAGAAAGAGTAAAAGATCTTAACAATGTGGTCTGATCCCAGCTTTCCTATATAAGATGCCTACGCCCAGGGGTGGGTTCCACTTACCTTCCCTACTGGTTCACATCGCAACAGAAGTGCGTGTTTTCCCCTACGTCACCTCATTTTCCCCTATGTCCCCTATGTTTTCCCCTATGTCATGTCGGGGAAATGACCCTCTGTGCATGCTCAAAAGGTTCTTTGCCAGCTGCGGCGACCGGAGAACCGGTTCAGGGGCATAGACAGCTGGCTATCACTGCCGGTTGGGAGAACGGGTGCAAATTTCCACCAGCGGTATGGCCGAACCGGTCCAAACCAGCAGCAACCCACCACTGCCTATGCCAACTGGAAACTAATTGGAGTAGGCATCCAGGTGCCTACATGTCCATGTGACATAATTGTGTATGGATGGATGATATACTTCATGAGACGTTATAATTCTCATAATGGGAAGGCCAGTATAGCACCAGAGAGTAATAACTACTAATTAAAACCAGTTGTGTGTAAATAAGGTATTTCAGTTAATCCACAATCCTCATATACCCATCCAGTCTCAAAATCATCCATGAAACCATCATCATAGAAATGTACCGTATTTTTCAGAGTATAAGACGCACCTTTCCCCCCCCTAAGAGTGGCTGAAAATTTGGGTGCGTCTTTTACTCTGAATGTAGCTTTTTCGAAGCTTTTTTTTTCAGCCCTAACGAGGTGCTAATGATCTTCCCAGCTTTTACTGGCTTGCAGGCTTTTTTTCATTGCTAATCACTTCAAAGAATGTTTTTTCCAGCCCTAACAAGGTGCTAACGATCTTCCCGGCTCTTCCCGGCTTTTTCATTGCTACTCTCTCCGAAGGAAGTTTTTTCCAGCCCTAAGTCTTTGCAGGCTTTTTTTCATTCCTACTCGCTCTGAATAAGGTTTTTTTAAGTCCTAACCAGGGGATAAAATAATATGCTGAAGCTGACCAGACTAAGGACGCTAGCCAGATGAATACCTGGTAGGTAGATTTCCACCCCTCCCTATTTTCCTCCCCCAAAACTAAGGGTGTCGTATACTCCAGTGTGTCTTATACTTCGAAAAATACAGTAGTTCATGCACACTCCTTTCTTCCAGTAGAAACAGCACGAAAGAAAAGAAGAAACAGGGTGCAAGAAAATGAGAGAAAAATGTAAATATATTGGAAAGAGAAGAAAAAGGGGAACAAGACTAGATGGAGATTTCAAGGGGTGGGTATGAGCCAGGGAGGTAAATTCCATGAAATTCTACAGAATGTTTATGATTGGATTAAAAAAAAGAGAGAGAGAGAGAGAAGGTATATGTAGGCAAGGAGTCTGTCCCAACAATAGCTAATTTTTGGATTGATTTAAAGAAGCAGCTTTATTTGCAATCTTTTGTACCTTTTGCCTATTTGTTTTAACAGGTTCTTCTGTTCTCTTATAAGCACACGTAAGAAGAATAAAAGAATGGAAGATAACCTGATGATCCAGACTAGCCTCTGTGTGAATGTACCTGATCTGGGAGTCATAGCAGATGGGAAGGTGTTTAAGTTTTAAACTCCCAGCTGCTGGCATGAAAAGATGGTTCCTCTGGACCTAGAAAGGCACAATAGAAACTCCCCATCCAATGAAAATCATTGCCTTGAAAGAGAAAATAGGTGAAAACTTATTCCCTTGTCCATACTGAAGTGGTAGATACAGGGGTGAAATGCTCCCGGTTTGCTTTTACCTGTCTGTCGGTGGAGAGCCGATCGTGCAGGTAGCGCGGCGCTCCGCCCACCCACTGGGACACCGCCATTTGAGTTCTTTTACCCTCTGTGCATGCACAGAACGCTTTGTGCATGCGCAGAGGGTAAAAGAATTCAAATGGCAGTGTCCTGGCGGGTGGGCGGAGCACCGTGCTACCTGCGCGATCGGCTCTCTGCCGACAGACAGGTAAAAGCAAACCGGGAGCATTTCACCCCTGGGTAGATAGCTTCTGCCTTTTAGGATCAACCATCAACAGTAAAGGAACAGTCAAGAAATAAGCGGCAGACTAGCACTTGGTAGAGCAGCCACAAATGCCTTGGAAAAGATATTCAGATGCTATGATGAATACCATGGACAGCCAAGGAAACAAAATGGCTCATCAAACAAATCAACCCAAATCAACCCAAATGGCTCATCAAACAAATGGCTCACATCACCCCAGTTAGGACACATTATGCAGATACCTAGTTCCCAAGAGAAGGTGCTAATGATTGAAGAAGATGCCTACTGGCAAGGCGCATGAACTCAACCATAGTTGCAATGAGTGCACTATTGGAAGATCAGAAGGACCAATTAGGCACAGATTATGATGAATATGTATCTATATGGTTGCTAAGAATCTACATCAATCAATCAATCCTCTCCATAACCACAATGGTCCCCAATCTAAATACAACTGCCAGACAAATCAGTTATGAGAGATGCTGGAAGTTGTTAATTCAGCATCATCTGAAGGACCAGAGGTTCTCCAATTTGCAATATGAAAGGAGCCTTGCCTTGCATACAGGACATATCAATGTCAAACCCCTGTAGGAACTGAAACATATAATAGAATTTTTTATTGGCCAAGTGTGATTGTACACACAAGGACTTTGTATTGGTGCATATGCTCTCAGTGTACATAAAAGAAAAGATAAGTTCGTCAAGAATCATAAGGTACAACACAATGATAGTCCGGGTACAAATAAACAATGAAATCATATTAGGAACCAGTCAATGTAAATCGTAAGGATACAAGCAACAATTTACAGTCATACAGTCATTAGTGGGAGGAGATGGGTGATGGGAACAATGAGAAGATTAATAGTAGTGCAGACTTAGTAAATAGTTTGACAGTGTTAAGGGAATTATTTGTTTAGCAGAGTGATGGCATTCGGGAAAAAACTGTTCTTGTAACTAGTTGTTCTGATGTGGATATAGCATCGTTTTGAGGGTAGGAGTTGAAACAGTTTATGTCCAGGATGTGAGGGGTCTGTAACTATTTTCACAGCCCTCTTTTTGACTGGTGCAGTATACAGGTCTTCAATGGAAGGCAGGTTGGTAGCAATTGTTTTTTCTGATTATCCTCATGTACCATATCAGTATGGGAACTTAAAATAAATGGAGTTACAGTAATTAGAATGTAACATTCCTGTTTTTTGGATGAAAACATTAAAGTAGCAACATTACTCTTACCTAGTTCCTGAAGATTTTTTTGAACTGACACAATCGTCTTTTCACAGTATGTCTGAGTTGAGTTAAATTTATCAGATATTGATCCCACTTTCTTAAAAACTGCAAGAAAAGCATGAAAAATGAATTAGCATATGATTGTCTTTGACTCAAGATTACAACATCATAGTTCATTATCAATTCAAGGTGAATAACAAGGTTGGGCAGCATAAAATATTCAGGATGAAAGAAAACTCCATCTAAGAGATTTTAATTGTGTTTGTTCATTTCCATTGCACCATAAGCCAAACAATGATGCAAATTTAAATAGGAAAGGGCCAATCCAAAATAACATGTGCAAAATCACCTTAACAATCTTGGCTAGAAGTTTTCAAGTGTGTCCTTTGCTACAAACGTTACAAATTAATGGTCTTCAGTAATGAGAATCTTCCTGGGAAAGAAAATTATGGGATTTGTGTAATATAACACATATGAAGAACAGTTGTTTGGGAAATCTATCCCGCATATCAGATGTTAGAGCATTGAGTTTGGCTGCCTATCGGAATGTTTACTGTTGTGTCATTTTTTAAATAAATCTCTGCAAATATTAAAAGAACAAATCTATATACTGTATGCATTTTGCCTCCACACTTTCTCATTATTGAGATGAATGTTACAGTAGTCTAAAATGAGGAAATGTTCCTTTAAATCACAGGTTAGTTATCTGTCATCCCCTTTCTTGTGGTCTTTAGAGTCCCCTCTGAATATAACTGATGAGAGTGTTTTTCTGCCATCTTGATACAGTATATAAGGAAAATTGACAGTCCCAAATAAGTCTAATACAGCTTTAAAAAAATACCCTCAAAGCCATCTATTCCCCCCCCCCCCAAAGTCCTTAGCTATCAAAAAGGTATCTGGTCCTTGCTTCAAGACATTGATTACCTTTTGATATACCAAATTAAAATGAGATCAATATGTATGAGATTTCAGTAAATTGATCTACTGATAGGAAATCGGTGGCTCAAGGAACCTGGTTAATCTTTCATTCTGCAACAGTGTATAACTACTCCCCTCTCCAATACAGATAGATCAGTCCACTTACTTTTATTTCCTTTTTCTTCAAGGGCAGATTTCCTTCCTCCAGCCAAGTACTAAGCAATGTGGAACAATGTCAAGTTCTCTGGCCCATATATCTCCCCCAAACATTCCCTTGTCCACTGCAATCCACTGCAGGATTTTCCTGACTCATGTTTATTTTGCAATTCACCATATCCTTGCGGTTCTTCCAAGCCAGCTGCTCATCTGATCCATCCTTACATTCTGTACATCTCCTCTGAGGTTTCCTTCTTACGGATAAGTTTTACCAGTGAGGAACAAAGCTTGAAGGGGCTGAAGATTCATGGAATCAAATCAGATTTCTTGACTGTTTAAAGATTCACTTTATATAGGTGAAAATATTTCCAGAATATTTCCTAATTAATTTTCTGGCAGCAGTTGAATTTTCCTTGTTATAAGGTCATACCCTTCTGTAGGTTAACTATTAATATCTGCCAAGATTGTGGAATGGCCGATACGATATTAGGCAACCTACTTGTTTAATTAGGTAGCCTACCGGTACTTATTTGATTAGTTTAAGGAAATGATTATTTACCCAGATTCTATTTACCTAAGTTAATTAAAACTTTTCTCTTTATCTAGAAAGTTAATTAGACATTCCTCTGTTTAGTTAGTAATCATACCTTGACAGGATTTGTCTGTATACTATGTGTCACATGTTTATTTATTTATTTATTTATTTATTTATTTAATAGATTTGTATGCCGCCCAACTCACAAAGGGACTCTGGGCGGCTAACAGCATATTGAATACAAAATCTAAAAAACAGTTAAAAGATTTAAAAGCAAAATTAAAACAATTTAAAATTTTTAAAAAACATTCAATCATCCAATCGTTTCATTTCGTGGGCCAATCAATAGATCAATCATTGGCCCCAGGCTTACCGAAAAAGCCAGGTCTTCACGGCTTTTCTGAAGGCCAATAAGGTGGGGATGGTCCGAATCTCGGAGGGTAGTTGGTTCCAGAGGGTAGGAGCCGCCACGGAGAAGGCCCTTGCCCGCGGGCCCGCCAGCCGACATTGTTTAGCTGACGGGACCCGGAGCAGGCCGACTCTATGTGATCTAACCGATCGCAGGGAGGTATGTGGTAGCAGGCGGTCCCGAAAATATTAACCATTTATTCATTGTAACTAAATTAGTAAAAGTTAATCTTTTATACTTGTATACACAAGAAACTTGTTATAAATAATAAACCAAGTTCTGGGCAAAGAGAGATCTGATCTGAACAAGCATACCACCTCTCTGGGCTGTGAAGACTCTGCTGTTCAGAGACCTGTTTTCTCTCTGGGTATGCTGTTTGGAGATACCCAGAGAGAAAACAGGTCTCTGAACAGCAGAGTCTTCGCAGCCCAGAGAGGTGGTCTTCTTAGCTCGGAACTGCTTTGCTCAAGAAACCATGTCTCCGTCTCTATGATTACTACACCCTTCAATCTGATCCCTGGTTTCTTTACTTGCCCTTCTGACCACTTTTGGCTGAAAGAGAGACAAAAACTCTAGATCCCATTGCCATTTTTTTCTTGTTTAAATGGATTGCTGGCAGGTCTATCTAGAGACAAAGACTTGAAATTGACCAGCCCATATTTAGCTTTATGTACGGTAACTGAAAGGATCCATACTTTCAGGTTTGGCTCCTCACACCATGTTCTTAGAGTAGTTTACAACTTTCACCTCAATCCACTCAGCTAAATTCGGAACCAGTTTGGTCTAGTGGTTAAGGTGCCAGGCTAGAAAGTCAGAGACTATGAGTTCAGGTCCTGCCTTAGCCATGAAAGCCAGCTGGGTGATTTTGGGCCACTCACTCACTCTCAGCCCAACCCACCTCCCAGGGTTGCTATTGTGGGGAAATAATAGGTGGAAGGTGTGTTGGATATGTTTGCAGCTTTGAGTTATTTGTAAAAATAAAAAGGTGAGATACAAATAATTAAATAAATCCCTTTCTCAGACTCCACTTTTTCAATACCACATGGATGTTGTCTTTTAAGTGTGACTGAAGTTTCCTGCAGAAGCTGCTGGGTATCCTGAATGCTATTCTCTGGGCTTGTATACGGTGACAACCTCTGAGTTTTAAAAACCTGACAAACATATTATGGCATCAAAGTTAGAGCTTTCTGTGTATCTTATATATAATCATATTTTATAGCGTGACTATATACAAAAAGTATGTCAGGGCTCTTCTGGCATTGGACCTAGGTATCTCCGAGACCGCCTGCTGCCACAAACTGCCTCCCATCGACCAGTGCGCTCCCACAGAGAGGGCCTCCTCGGGGTGCCATCAGCCAAGCAGTGTAGGCTGGTGACACCCAGGGGGAGGGCCTTCTCTGTGGGAGCACCCACCCTCTGGAACCAGCTCCCTCTAGATTTAAGAACTATTCATGACCTGGCCACCTTCCGCCGTGCTCTCAAGACGTACTATTTTTATCAAGCCGGGCTGGCGTGAAAAAGTTTTTGGGGTTTTTAAGATTTTACCAAATTTTAATTGTATTGTCTTAAATCAGGGCCACATCTAATATTTTCTTTTAAATGTATACATATTTTAATGTTTATATTGTGTTTTTACTTGGCTGTTCACCGCCCTGAGTCCCGTGGAGAAGGGCGGTATATAAATTTAATTATAAATAAATAAATAAATAAATAAATAAATAAATAAATAAAAACAAGCTCTTTCTGAACTAAAGTAACACTCAAGTTTCCACCAGTGATGTTGACCTTTCTTCTATTGTGTTCATTCTTCCCCTGTCTATTACGTCCTAGAATCTAATGCACCAATCAGCAATTTAGGATTTTTGCTTTCTATCCTCTACATTCTTTGGCTCAAAAGGGGGAAAGATTCCTAATTGCCACTTGGAATTGGTTCAAACTGAGCACAAAAGAAAGACGAGCCTCTGTAACTATCCTTGGACAGTTGATTTTTTTAGGGTGCCATTTCCACTTGGCCTGTTACCAACAGCAGATTGTCCCTTGAAATGAATATGATTGCTGTATCCATCTTGGGAATGTGTAGGCCATGCTTAGAACCTGGCGGATTATGTAGAACCTGAAATATACAAGGCCTAACAGTAGCCAACTGCTCCTTCAACACAGCCACTTTTGTTCCAAGCTTAACAAGCACTTTTGTTGCAGGGACCCATTATAGACTGTGAGAGGAACATGCAAACCAGATTGGGATGCCTTTTCATTCTTTCCAAGTCAAAAGAATGCTGAAAGAAATTATGCAAATGGGCACAGAACTCCATTGAACAAAATCAACATAGGTGGACTTAATTCGTGTGATGGAAGAGGCCAGAAAAAGAAAGACTGCATTTGTAAACGAACCCAGTCCAGAGAATAAAACAGATGATTTATTTCCTGGACTTTGAATGGAAGCACACCTGACATTCAAGTTCTTCCTAAGGACCTAAGATATCATCATCATCTTCTCCTCCTTTGATTCCTAGCTTCTGCTCAAAGAGGCAGTGCTGTGGCTAGGAAGACCTTCCTACGTTCATCTTGTACATCACTTGTGATTGTCCTTGTATTAATAAGCTCTCCAGACAGTCATTCAAGCCCTGATCATGATTATTGCAATGCCCTCTATATAAGGTTGCTCTTGAAGGCCACTCAGTTGTTTAAGTATGCAGTAGTATGGATAGTAATGGGCATGCCTATCAGCTTCCGGGTGCAATTCAAGGTGCTGATTATAATCTAATGGGAACCCAGAACTGGGCTTCCTCTGTCAATGTACCTAGTCTCTGCAACAGGATTCCTCCAAATATTAGTATGAGAAATTAATTAGATTGCCTTCATTTAAAAAGTCATTAAGATATGTTTTTCCCCTAGACCTTGAGTTAATATGGGTAATAAGCCTCTCATTAGACTTTTATGTAATGAGTTGGATGGTTGTCTCTTCAGTCAACTTTTGTCTTCTTTCTGCTTTGTTTATATTAGTTTGTATTGTTTTTACTACTGTAAGCTGCCCAGCATCATCATGGAGCTAGGTAGCCTAATAAACACATAAGCAAAAAATGAGTAGTCCCTTACTCACCTAAAGCTGCCAGCACCACCACTGCCATTACCAGCAAGACAACAAAGACATACAACACTTTCACAGATGTCTGTAGATTTAGTTTTTTCTCACACTGCCTGCAGTTGGTCCTCATCCGGCCTGCAAGGGATAAAGTACATATGGAGAACCTGGTATATCTAGGGCTGAGTTCAGCTTCTGACTTCATTCATACGACTCAGGTTTTTGAAATATACTCCAAAGAGAAGGGATTGTGAGAGCAGAGACTGCATGAAAACAGAACACAGTCCTCAGGGGTTGGGTGGGTGTTTTTGGAGAACCCAGTAGAGTTTTCCAATATCTTCCAGCCCTGGAATGAAGTGGAAAAAGAAGGGCAACGAGGGAGGAGACAACCCAGCCAGGCTTAACTTGCTCTTACCATTTGGTCTGTATCTGAAGGAAGGCATTTCGTCGTCTTCTCCAGGAAGGTCCTCTTCTGAAATATAAAAGTAAAAATTAAAAAAAATATGTTTTAAGTATCAACAATTGCCAAAAAAGTATTGCTGCTTTTTGTCTAGACCTGTTTATATTTGGCTTTTATCGGATGTCCTTTTGAGTTCTTTGGGTAAAGAGGCTTTATTAAATAATGCCGGTGCCTCCCATAGATTTATAATGCTGTTAGAAACAGATAGCATGAGTATGTCTTGGGACACAAGGAGAGGGTTATGCATGATCACAATAGGCAGAATTCAAATAACCACAAAAACAGAGGTTGCTCTTTAGCGATGGCTTGACAATAACAATTAAGGTCCATGTCTGCACAGTTGTTCCTTTCCAAAGAGATGTAAATGCTGTCATCTTTCTCTGATCAGGTGATCTCCAGATTACAGCTGCCCATAATTTTCTGGCAAGCAATTGGCCATTCTCTCCAAGATTGATAATCTGACACTTCTGAAGAAACCAAGTTGACTTCAATGCTTATTTTAACTTAGTCTGACATCTTGTAATCTTTAATGGCAATTTTGTCTTCTGAGCGCCAGACAGAAGGTCTACATTCAAGAGGAAGGTATTGCCATTTTAGGACTATGCTATGCCATACTTACCTGCAGTCCTCTTTCCCAGTGACTGTGTTTGATGGTGGGTGGGGAGAAGTGCAGCCTTTCTCCCTGCCTAAAGTCATTTCACTCAATAACAATTTCCTGATGCTGTTTACAGGGTGGACACACCAACATGCCTGTCATGTGCATGTGTAATTACACATTTGTAAGATGTTCATCAGAAACCCTATTCAGCAGAGTGTATTAATTACGGCTTGGCATTACAAATAGATTAAAGATGGGAGAGTTTGGATCAAAAATTGAGACTTGAACTTTGTTTTAGACTTTAGTACATCATAAAAATAGACAGGCCATTGTAATACAATTTGTTTATTGAGCAAGAAGGTCTTGAGAGACACGGTGAACCGGGCGGGAAAAATGATGTAAGCTGCTTACTGGAACGCCCAGCGGAGGCACCAAGGTGATGGATGAATGGATAGAGACTGGGTGGGACCCTAGATCCACATAACAGCAAGGATCACAAGGATGTGAGGACAATATCAGAATGAGCCAGATCTAGGTCCCAGACGGCCCAAGAGCGACATTAGCATAATGCTCATGTAAACATGTAAACTGAGGATCCTGAGCCGTCAGAAGTGCCTGTTTATCTTGAGCTCCTCACCAGTTAGCATTGGGAAGGCAGGATTATCAGAGCCTAGAAAAAAGCATAAAAGCAACAACCCAAGAATCTTTAGAGGAATGAACTTGCTGAATCTGCATTTTATTCCTCTCACTGTGTTTATCTGGCTCTGCGATCTTCTGTTCCCTAGCTGGGGTCACCATCTAATTCAGGGGTGGCCAAACTATGGTTCTTTGAGGACCTGTGGACTTCAACTCCCAGAATTCCTGAGCCAGCCATGCATGCATGGCTGGCTCAGGAATTCTGGGAGTTGAAGTCCACAGGTCCTCAAAGAACCATAGTTTGGCCACCCCTGATCTAATTGGATGAAGCAACATTAATTGGGAAAACATCCTGTGTATGCTTTTAGATTGTTAACATCCATTGTATCACGAGCCTTGCCTGGATGGTACTATTTATTTATTTATTTATTTATTTATTTATTTATTTATTTATTTATTTATTTATTTATTTATTTATTTATTTATTTATTTATTTATTTATTTATTTAAATAGATTTGTATGCCGCCCAACTCCCAGGGGACTCTGGGCGGCTAACAACAAATCAAATCCATTATTACATATAAAATCACGTAACAGGTTAAAAATTCAAAGTTAAAAATTATAAAAGGTTAAAAAACATCTAACATTCATAACCCGGGGGGGGGGGGGAGACCCAAATGTAATCTGATTGGTCTCACTTTCACCCCGCCTGCCGGAAGAGCCAAGTTTTTATTGCTTTACGGAAGGCCAGCAGGGTGGGGATATTTTGCTTGGTTGCCTATTTAATGTATTGTATAAATAACACGGACATCTATTTCAGATTGTTGTGCTTTATTCTCTCCTGAGGATCATCAGAGAAAGACTTATGCACTGAAACTGAGAATGTCTTTGAGAATTCAAAGCAGCTGCTAAAAAGAAGTCGTTTTGGGTGGAACACTTTCCAAAAAATACTAGAGTATATTTCTGTGAATCTCTTAAAAAAAGAGTCAAACCCCCCACCCACCCCGTTTTGCTGGCTTATACCTCTCCTTCCAAGGAAGACTTTCTCACTTCCTTGAATATAATTTCTTTCGGTGCGTAAGAAGTCATGTGTTGGCTCTGTTCATCCTAGACATGTGGAATGAATGCATGGTTGGGAACTGTTCCTAGAAGCTGACTAAGCAATACACAAGAGCAGACCATGTCCAGTCTGGTAGGTTCCCAGAACCAAGTTAAACATTTCTCTTAAGTACATAACACTTCCTGTGGATCACTGAGAAGCAAAGTTAAATCTCTGCACCCTTGAGGTATCTGATCAGGATGGCTATTTCCTTATTGTTGATGGTGTACTGTTGTTAGGAAACTATCTCCTGCCATCTAGTTGGTTGCTGATTAATTGGACAACAGGGGACAATGAGTGGTTTTCCCAGTGTGGTATGACTGAACGTAAGTCTGGGCTATTCGTTTTCTTTGACAATTTCTGATAGTACAACCCCTGCGATCCTTAAATGCCACTCACCACTCTTCGATCGCATGCAGATGCTTTTCAAGCCATACTTAGATTTGCTTTGCCCCAATTTCAAAAAATTTCTCTAGCCTATATTTAAATCTACAATTTTATTGGTTCTCTTTTCCTTTTTATTGCTATGATTTCATTTATTTGTTTTTCCACTGTTAACAGTTACTTTGGCTATAATTGTATATAATTCTCCTTGAAAGTTTGTGTGGCTAAATATTATCAGATGTACTTGAGTACACATGGACTGCATTGTTCTGAAAAACTTTTATGTGGTCTTCCCAAGCCCATAGCTGGGGTGCACCACAAAGATTTCCTGTACCCCCCCTAAATTTTTCTAGTTACTTGATATAGCTCAAGATGGCTCAACCTCCCCCCCCCCTTTTTTTGGCAATTCTGCAAGGCTTTTGGGCAACAAATGAGCCTGATCTACCATTTATAAATAGTTCTATCAAGTCACCAAGAAGTTTTTGGGCTTTTATATCTGTCCAAATTTTTAAATCTGTGCTTTTAGTATCTTGCCAAGACCCAATATCCTTGAGGTTTCTTGCCAAATGTTTTGGAAAAGACCAATGAACAGGATTCTTGGGGGAATGAGCTCTCCTTTAGTTTTCATGTTTTTTGTTTTCTTTTTCTGGATGAGGAATCAATGTTATTTGTATACTGTGGTTAACCAAAGAGACTAGGATTCCCCAGGGATTTCTTTCCCTGCCACAGGCTAGGCAAGTTGACAGAAAAATCAGAGATTTGGCAGTGGCTTTGGCCATCAAAGTTAAAGACAAATGACAAAACGTAAGACTTGATGGAGCTGGCATTCTGCCGGTGGTGGGAATCCCCTGGGCCACTTATCTTACATACATAGCAGGATATCCAATGCTGGACTGACCTCAAATCATTCTTTTTACTATGTTTAACGTGACACTTTCCACTTTTTAAAATGTATTAAGCTGAAAAAAATGTAACTTAGTCATTTTACCAAAATTAAAGGTTTTTTAAAAATGGTTTTGTTTTAATTATTTCAAAATTGCTGGGTATATGCATTGCTGACCTTATAATAGTGGTCAACAAATGCTTTCCACCACTGGCTTTTCCTTCTTGAAATGATTTATTTTGTAAATGTGTATGCTTATTCAACTCTCAAGAGCTCAACCCAGAAGAAAAAGAAATGCATTTTTAAAATTGCTGCATTGGTATCAACCTGAGTTTGAGTTTGAGACGACTTTTATCTGATGTCTCCCCCATGTATGTATGGTGTTTATATGTTTTTTTAAATTGTTTTTAAAACTGCCTTTTTTAACGATTTGTTTGGAGTTTTCATAAAATGTTGTACGCCGCCCTGAGTCCTGAGGGAGTAGGGCGGCATAGAAAAACTGCCAAATAAATAAATAAAAAATAAATAAACTTGGAGAAAGCTTGACTGAAGTGTGCAATGTCAAACCCAAACTTGGGCAATTTGGAAAACATAATGCCCATGTTGGTATTTAATAACCATGGAAAGTTTAATGATGATAGTGCTTCAAACTGAGCTTTGCATGGGGCATAGGGGGAGGGCCAGCAGGGAGTGACTTGCCCAACACACACTAACCAATTCATGCTGAAAGCAAAATTTATGCTGAATTGAAGGCAATATTCAGATCAGACCTGGCCAGTGGTGAAATCCAATTTTTTTTACTACCGGTTCTGTGGGCGTGGCTTGGTGGGCATGGTGTGGCTTGGTGGGCATGGCTTGGTGGGCGTGGCAGGGGAAGGATACTGCAAAATCTCCATTCCCACCTGACTCCAGGGGAAGGATACTGCAAAATCCCCATTCCCACCCCACTCTGGGGCCAACCAGAGGTGGTATTTGCCGGTTCTCTGAACTATTCAAAATTTCTGCTACCGGTTCTCCGAACTACTCAAATTTTTCACTACCGGTTCTCTAGAACCTGTCAGAACCTGCTGGATTTTACCCCTGGACCTGGACCTTTGTTTCTTGGTTTCTTAGCCATAGTATTACAGCACAATGTTTGAAGAAGATAATAATGGAGGGAATCTCAAAAATGAATTTAAATTTCTGATCTTTGTTGATTTATCATACTCTCTTCATCCCAGACTGCTACTCCAAAAAATCTTCAGGGTGGCTGAGATATTTCTGGGTAGGGATTAGGGAGCATTGTGTCTTGAAGTGACCTTATTTTGAAGATCAAATCTTTGGCTTACTCTGGCTCCACAATCAAGACAACTTGAGAAAAGCAGTGGAAGGATACTGTCAAGTGGACTAGGCCTTCCTATATTTATTTAATTTTCTCATGCATGCAAGCAGTTCTCTGTTTTGAGAATCACTGCCTTATGTCAACAGAAAATTGTCACTGGGCAGCATGCCAACTTTGAGAATTGCATAAAAACAGTCTGGTGCTGAAAGGTTTATTTATGATTGCATCTGTGTTTTTTTTTTAAAGGCAAATGTACTATTGGACCATATTCCATGTTAATGGAAGAACAGACACAAATAACATAAAATAGTCTGAATCCTGATAAAAGCCTATGGTTGCAGTGCAAAACTTTTAAAAATATGATGCTGAATAGATTCTCGATAGAGCGTTACATGGACATTTCTAAGAGTAGGCAATGGATGTAATTCATGGGATACACTGTTATGTAGATCCGATTGAAATGAGTGGGAATCAGGTAAGACTTTTTTTTGCAATTATTCTCTATAGTGGAAGAGCTTGTCAGCTATACACAATTGTTATAAATTTAATCATTTAATTTAGGGAATTCAACTCTTCTAGTCTTTTGCTGAAATGGAATCATTCCTGTTAATTTTGCTAGAATTTAGAGCAGACTTCCTCATTTTGATATCCCAGCCCAGGTCTCTTGGACCAGAATGCCAACAATCCCCAGCTAAATTGGGGGATTTAGGAGCCAGGTTGAGAAAAGCTACAGTAGCAACTTCAAAAAAAAACATACAAAGAGCGATTGCAGGAACTGAGCTTGGCCAGTCTGGCAAAGAGAAGGACCAGGGGTGACATGATAGCAATGTTCCAATATTTGAGAGGATGCCACAGAGAGGAGGGGGTCAGGCTGTTCTCTATGGTACCAGAAAGCCAAACAAGGAATAATGGATGGAAGCTGACCAAGGATAGATTCAACCTGGAAGTGAGGAGAAACTTGCTGACGGTGAGAGCGATCAACCAGTGGAACAGCTTGCCAGCGGAGGTTGTGAGAGCCCCAACACTTGCGACCTTCAAGGGGAGACTGGACTGCCATCTGTCTCATATGGTGTAGGAACTCCTGCTTGAGCAGGAGGTTGGACTAGATGACCTACAAGGTCCCTTCCAACTCTAATAATAAATCTAAATCTAAATAACTTTGAAGAAGGAGCTACCTTAGCATCTCAGCAAGTATCAAATTGACCCCTTCTTGCATCCTGGGAAATTCTGCTTGCTAGCAGGATTTCTGTGATTACTTGTTTTTTAAACATGAAAATAAAAGTTTGTGCTACCCATTCATCAATCCTGAAGGTTAAAACTAGCAATCTTCCCATTTCTAAAGAAGAAGCCAACTCCTTTCTTTTGGCATTTCAAAAACATCTGCTCACCTTAAACACAGAGTGGTTTCTTGCAATATTATTATCCACCTTGAAAGATGGATCGTGCATCATGGGCAGGAAAGGAGAGTGGGGTTAAAATGCAGTGTCTACTCTGCAATGTTTTGCAAATTGCACAACCCAAGTGAAAGTGCTATTCATTGCACTCCAGGAGCCATTTCATGTTTTCTCCCAGGCTTCAAAAGCTGCCATTATCTCCCCCAGAAACCCAGAAACTCTTATCTGGTTGTTCCTAAGGAATGCAGTTAGTTTGGCAAGGTTCTTGTAAATAAGCATGCAGCAATAAAGAAGTAACTTTAATAAGCTCATGGTGTCCTTTTGGTTTCTTGTGCCTGACAAAGAGAAAAGGCAACGGCCTTCTGAAAGATCTAGCACTCACTGCAATTTGGTTTTTATCTACCTTCCCTTAATGATGATACCTTCCAAATATGTGGATCATCACCTCTCATAATTCCCAGCTAGCATGACCAGGCTGGGAAAAATGGTTTTAGGTAAGGGATAGCTACAGGAAAGCAAGATTTAGTACATGTTCTGAATTCAACCAGTTCAAGAAAAGACTTGTGGTACTTGCAACAGTCCAGGACTTTCAAAACAGGAGGAGTTGGAAACATCAGCTTTCTCATTTCAATCGCACCATTAGGAACACTGGTATTAAATGAATCATTTAGCCAACTGGAGGGGGAATGGAACCCTTTAATCAGTTTCTGTGGAAGTCTGAAATCTGAACTGTACTTTTGATCTCTGAAGTTGGACGAGGAAAAACGGGTGGAGGAGGGAACATCCTGAGGCCCTGAGGCAAAAAATTGCTATGGTTGTAACTGACCTCTTCAAGAGGATGTGTTAGGACTTTTGGTAATCCCACATCGTTTCATGCCAGCCACTCATTTTCCCTCTCTTGGTTTCCCTTTTATTAAACATTTTCTCAGATTTCCTCTTCCTCATTCACCATATAGCAATTATTCCTGGGCACCAGATTTTAAAAAGATTCAAAGAAACTGGAAGAGGGATAGAAAATGGTAAGGAGAATGATCAGAAGAAAAGAAAATTGGGGGATTTATAGCCTTCAGTCTTCGGACAACAATGGCTCCTTCAGCCAAGAAATGAAGATGAGCACCGTGTGGTAGAGTAGACATGACTGACAGGGAAAGGGTTGGGAGCATAGGCATCAGGGTGTCACACTGAAGAAGGTAAAGAGATTTTCATGTGGAGTGTAATCCTATACAAGCCAAAGGGGAAGTGGTGAAATAATCCTATTGTGATGGTAGCTGTACAGATTTCCACACGAAAAGCCTGTTTTGGAAGAACAGAGACCGAGTATCGGCCACAAGGGAGGGCTGTTGCCTCTATGATATATGAAAACTGCTCTTTGTGGGATATATGAGTTGCCAATGTTGGGGGAAAAAATACTCGGTTACATGGATTGTGGTCAAATCTGGCAGGGCTATTACTACTTTATGTGATTGTACATATTTCCCTCTCATTTCAATTGAGGTTAAGGAGTACATACAATTGCCATCCCTCAGCAGTCCTTCCTCCCCCACCCTCCGCCATGCTTTTCAGATATTTGACAACTCGCATCACCATCTATTGGTTTAATATTAATTAATATTCTCTGTCCTATAGCAAAGGATGTAAAGACTGTAAATAAGATTGTGAATCTCAAGGGCACCATGTACTACAAATACAAGTTCTCCTAAGGTCATGATGGCAAACCTATGGCACGCGTGCCACAGGTGGCACGCGGAGCCATATCTGAGGGCACGCGAGGCGTTGCCTTGTATCAGCTCCAGTGCTGGCCAGCTGATTTTCAGCCTTCCGGAGGGCGGGGGAGGCCGCTTTCACCCTCCCCAGGCTTCAGGAAAGCCTCCGGAGCCTGTGGATGGCGAAAAACGGACCCAACCCCAGGCCTCAGGAGGCTTTCCTGAAACCTGGGGAGGGCGAAAAATGGCCCAACGGGACTACTGGAAGTCCGGAGGCTTCAGTGAGGCCTGCGTGCATGCATGGGGGGGGGCAGCATGGGGGGTTGTGCGCGCATGCACAGGGGAGGGCACTGCATTATGGTTGTGGGCACACACATGTGCGCTATCGCGCACGCGCACGCCCTTTTGGCACCCGAGCAAAAAAAGGTTCGCCATCACTGTCCTAAGATATCTACTGTTTTCAAGTGTTTCTGCTCGTTATAAGTAATTCCAGCCAGTTTTGGTAGAGAAGGAAACATAGCGTCTTTGGGTACATCAGTGTAGGGCACCTCAGAGTTTGACCCTCTAGCCCAGGGGTGCCAAACTCACGTCATCATGGCGTTGTTACATGATGTATTGCGACCTTTCCCCCCTTCGCTAAACTGGGCGTGGGTGTGGCCAGAGCGTGACGCGTTTGGCCCACGAGCCGCAAGTTTGACACCCCTACTCTAGCCAATATTAACACCTCTATGAAGCTTTTAGGAGAGGTCATCCATTATTCTGGAGTTTGGTGAGCATCAATATACGGATGACTCATCTACTGCTTTGGATGAGTTCACACTTCCCTAAAAGATCAGGTGTTTCTGTCAAGAGTAGCAGGTGAGGGTACGGCCAGAAGAGCCTTTTATGACCTTCAGCTGGTTTGATCATTGTGTCCTCTCCTGGAACAGGAGAGGGAAAACAAAGACACGTGCCCTTATCAGATTATCAGCATTTTCTCTAGGTGAGGCTACCATTGAAGATAAGTTGGAAGCTACAGCTGAAACAGAATACAGTCATTGCCTACTTGCAGATCAGTGCTAGCCTAATTTGTGGCTGCTATATTAATTGCCAGTCGGCATCTGGGCTCAATTCAAGATGCTGGGTGCTGTTGTTATACACCAGGTAGAATTTGCACATCCTACACTGTCTAGCCGAGAAAGGCTGTTGCAGATACTCAATCCCTCAAGTAGGTTGAGACCTGGGGAGTGACTTTTTCAGTGACAGTCCCCACACTGCAGAACAGCTGGCCACATGAGGGCAGATTAATACCAATCCTTTTATCCTTCAAGAAATTGACAGACACTCCTCTTCCATAAAGCATTCAAGATGAAGACTTTCACTTGGAGGACAACAACTATTGTATTTTTAATTGTATCTTTTGTAATAGGATGTTTCGATGTTTTATCATAACCAATCTTGAATCTGAAGAGTAGGTGGCCTTATGCGGTAAGAAATATCCCTGATTGTCTCCAATTGTCTATGGGCCACAGTTTGGGATAATTGTGGTCCTATCTTGCTTCCTTAGTCTTCAGTTATTAACACAACTGTTTAACCTGATCACAGAATGGACTCATTTTCTGAATTTATACAGTATATTAAAGCAGTGACTAACCAAACAAAACTGAGTGCATATTAAGCACAGAAGTCTAATCAAGGTTATTCTTCAACATGCTCAGTATGTTGTGCCAAAGCATCTGCAAAGTTTCTACACGACTTAAAATCAGGTCCAGTTAAAATTCAGATGGGAAGGTAACCACAGTATTTCCCAAGACAGCAGCCCCCTTTCCCTCCTCTGCCTGACCTACAGCAGCCCAAAGGGGCGACTGGGGGTGTTTTCTAGAGGAAGGGGGTGAAGGAGAGCCCATTGATGGCCTAGAGGTAGAGCTCTTGCTTCACAATCAGGAGGTTGTGAGTTCGATCCTGGGTAGAGGCAGATATAGGGTCTCCTGCTTGGGCAGGGGGTTGGACTAGATGACCTGCAAGGTCCCTTTCAACTCTTGTTAATCTGTTAAATGGGGCAGCTGCCTCGTCCCTCCCGCCCCACTAAGCCCGGAACTCACCTTTCATTCTCCTCCCGTCGGGAGTCCCGCTCCGTCCGTGCTGAGCCTGGGAAAACAAACAGCGAGAGGCTGACGCTTCGACCTCATGGGACTAGGCCCTAGAGGCCGAAAGGAGGCAGCCGGGGTCGGGGGACTCTCATCCGAAACAAGGGCGGCGGTCCTTGGATGGCTGGGACACTACACCGTCCTCGAAGTCCAAAGAGCTCGTCGCTAAAACTTGCTGCTTTTCGGAGTGGGGGGGGGGGGGGGAACGGCAAGGCGGGGCGAGGTGCCCACCCTTCAAGGGCCCGCGGCGGCTTGCCGTCTCCTCACGAGCATCCCTGGCGAGCCGTCTTTGCTTCCCTGAGCGCCGTTTAACACACAGGAAGCATGTTGTCCGCCACGCTCCGTCCTTCTCTTGCTCTGCTCCTTGGGCCGGAGCCCAGACAAACTTCCTTCCAATGTCCCAACAGGACGACTGGCTTCTCTACGTGCCAGCTGCCTCTTCCTCAAGCTCTCTTACTCTCTCTCTCTCCCTCCCCCCCTCTCACCCCCATAGACGCTGCCCCCAAATCTAGGGTGGGCGGGCCGGGGAAGGAGTGCGAGGCGAGGAGGCTTTGGAGCCCTGCCGAAATATGCGCTGTCCCTCCCACCCACCTCTAATTGCTAACAAATGTCCTCTTACTGACACGGGTGAGCAAGGAAGGCCAAGAACGGCACGGGGGGGGGGGTGTTGGGGAGGGGGATAGAGATTCACACAGCATGTTTAATCTGCTTGCTGGATTAACTTCCGTTTTCTGGTCCCAGAGGTGTTTTTTCAAAAGGCAACTTGACTTTCTTTGTTTTTCCTTGAAGACTTTTTGCTTCCCATCCAAGAAGCTTCTTCGGTTCATCTGAAGGAGTTTCTTGGATGGGAAGCGAAAGCTCTTCAAGGAAAAACAAAGAAAGTCCAGTTGCCTTTTGAAGAAAGCATCTTTGGGACAACCATGACCTGGATGACTGAGAATCTCCATAGACACACAGTTTTCTGGGTTGCACAATAGGCTGAACCAGAAAGCCAGCATTTCTCAACCTCAGCAACTTTTAAGATGTGTGGAGTTCAATTCCCAGAATGGCTGGGGAATTCTGGGAGTTGAAGTCCACACATCTTAGTTACGGTTGAAAAACACTGCACGAAGTAATCAAAGGTTCTGGGATCCCTTTAGCTACCAACAATACATCTCACGAATCAAGCTCAGCATATTGGCCCAATGCACATTACATCTTTATTTGTGTCCTTAAGTGAGCAAAGCCAATCTGCTTGTGGGGTGTAGGGGAGAGGAAGAAAGCTCAGAAGGATGTCATAGCTCAGTTTGGCACATCAGGGGTCCCTCTGTGGCTGTAGTGCTGTGCCCTATTAGGCCATATACCTCCTCATTACAATGCAATGGCATTTGAGAAAAAGGGATGTTTGAGTGCCCAATAGGTGTACTTGGAGCAAAGGACTGTTCTCAAATTACCTTATGCCACTGTTTCTCAACCATAGCGACTTTTAAGATGGGTGGATTTCAACTCCCAACATGCTGCCTGGGGAATTCTAGGAGTTGAAATCCACCCATTTTAAAGCTGCCAAGGTTCAGAAACATTGATCTGGATGGTTGAAGTTTCTCTGGCCCAATGCTTGCAAGATGTGTTCAACTTCAGCCAAAGCCCATGCTGACTTGGAACGATAGGATATAAAGTCCAAAACTTTTGTCAGATCAGGGAAAACTGGCTTCAAATTTGAAAGCCTTCTGAGATTTTTCACTTCTGTGTATTTGAAATAATGAGACAAAGGGGTAAAAATTCCTGTTCTGTTCAAAGCCGGTGCAGGTTCTGCAGCAGTAACATCCCCTTATCTTCAGTCTATACAGAATAATAGGAAAGATAAATAAAAGCCCAATAGCCTTTCACTTTACACGCAGCTCCCTTGCACTGAAGAGAATGTTTCAGTCAATTAAGGAAAAGTAGTCTCCTCCTAATAGTCTCCTTCTCTTGTGAATTTTATTCCTGCCCATTATTTTTTTGACATTTTTCTTGCATAACCTGAAACCCATGCAAGGGACACAAGATTTCACTCCCAAGAGGGATCTCAAATAAGAAAACCAGCTATACAGTGAGTTACACTGCAGCTGAGTTGGAAGTAAATCAACCAGTTGTCCAATAATGTTGTGTTGTGGGAACACCAAGCCCTAGAGCAGTGATGGCGAACCTATGGCACAGGTGCCACAGGTGGCACACGGAGCCATATCTGCTGGCACGCAAGCCGTTGCCCTAGCTCAGCTACAGTGCACATGTGCGTGTCCGCCAGCTGATTTTTGGCTCACGCGGAGGCTCTGGGAGGGCGATTTCGGCCTCCGGAGGGCCTCCAGGGTGTCGGGGGGAGCGTTTTCGCCCTCCCCAAGCTCCAAGAAAGCCTCTGGAGCCTGGGGAGGGTGAAAAATAGGCCCACTGGGCCCACTGGAAGTCGGGAAATGAGGGAGTGGGGGGAGGTCGCGCACGCATGTGCAGGAGGGTGGGGCAAGTGAGGGGCTTTGAATTATGGGTGTGGGCACGCACGTGCGTGCAATAGTGTGCACACGCACTATTTCGGCACCTGAGGAAAAAAAGGTTCGCCATCACTGCCCTAGAGCTTTTTTTGGAATAGCATAGAAGCCTTGGATCGAAATGGTCTTATTGTTATTCAAAATAGATAAATGGACAAATCCTTAAGTCTCAAATATAATGACATGGTTGAATTCAAGTATGTTGAGACAATGTTCAGTGAGAAAGAGGAAGAGAAGCCACAATCACCTTCTGTTCGTCTAATTTGGTAGAATGTCAGGCCAGACATGGCTCTATAAAAGTCATAGTCTATGAAAAGTGGTTCTATTAAGCATCAGTTGGGCTATTGGTGGCTCCTTGATATCTCTACGCAAAATTTCCCATATAGAAAGGATGGCTGACAGATAGCGCAGGATGCTAGATAAACCAGCATCAGATAAACCAGCATCTTTCATTCACTCTTCTCCTTTTCACACCAGGGATAGATGGTTTGTGCTCGCTGCCCTCTGCTGACACAAAGAAGCATCTCTAGATAAAACCATAGACAGGTTCCGATTCACATAATATAGAAAGTTATGCTGATATTATATTGTCTTTTTTATTATAATTAACATTATATATAAAAATTTATTGATTGGTACAACAGTTTGATAAATTATTGGGTTTCTGGCATCTTATATACATGCTTTCATATATAATGAATCAATATATATGAAATACACACACACACTCATATGATATATGAAAATGAAAAGTCTTTTCACAGACTATGAAAGGAAGTTTTTCAGAAATGGTTTGCCATTGCCTCCTTCCTAGTGACTGGCCCAAGATTACAAAATTGACTTCAGACCTAAGGCAGGACTAAAACTCATGGTCCCCTGGTTTCTACTCTGATACCTTAACCATGATATCAAACTGACTCTTGATCAATCTAGAATCTAGAAAAATGTAAAACTTGGTGCTTCACTTGATATTTGAATTCTTTTACATATCTTGGGATAATTAATCTTTATCTATAGAAGAAATATTTAAAACCATCTCAAATTAATATTGAGGTACATAAAGCATTAAAATTGTAATGAATTTATGGGGAAGGATAAACATTATAAAAATGGATTGTTATTTCAGGATTGTTATAATACCCAGAGTAATTTCTTTTAAGGATTTCAAACAGATTAATTGGTTCAAAGCTTCAAATGTAAAAAAGCGTAAGCCTCTATTTTTTTATTTAAATTAACTTTACCATGTAATGATGGTGATGGTGGGATAAGTTTCCTGATTTTCAGTGTTGTCATTGGACATACATTTTCAATAAAAGTGAAACTCTGTATGATCAAGGCTTAATGATGTATTCAACAAATGAAGTGTCTTCTATATGTATTGTAATATGCTTTTGTCTTTTTTCTTTTTTCTTTTTGTGTATTTAAACAAACAAACAAATAAATAGCAATCAGATTGTTTCAATAGCCTCTTCCTGCTTACTCAGTATTCCTTCCCAATTTTCTCTGTTTTTCAGATGATGTATTGTAATATGTGGGAATGATCTTGAGAGATGGAAGAATGGCAGCCAGGGGAATTGTGGGATAAGAGGCATCTTGATCTACAGCAGGAATGTGGGCATGGCAAACATCTTAGAAGGGACCCTCCCTAATTTCTTTGGGTGTAGAGGGGGAAGAAATATACTTCCAGACTCACAAGACTCTGTTAATGTAACCTTAGAGTAGTTTATTTATTTTATTTATTTATTTTGTTATTCTTATATGCCGCCCAACTCCCGAAGGACTCAGGGCGGCTTACAACAAGAAGAATACAAGAATAAACAAAATTATATGGAATTTAAAAACAAATACAAAATTTAAAACAATTATTTAAAACAACAACATCCATTCAGCACATACATACTTGGGGGGTAGGCTCAGGTGGAATTAAGCTGTCCCCCCCACCTGCAGGAAGAGCCATGTCTTGATGGCTTTTCGGAAGGCCAGCAGAGTGGGGATAGTCCGGGTCTCTGGGGGTAGTTGGTTCCAGAGCACGGGGCCAGCCACAAAGAAGGCTCTCCCCCTAGGGCCCGCCAGTCGGCATTGCTTGGCCGACGGGGCCTGGAGGAGGCCAACTCTGTGGGCCCTAACCGGTCGGAGGGAAGTATGAGGCAGAATGCGGTCCCGAAGATATCCTGGTCCTAAGCCATGAAGGGCTTTAAAGATGGTGATCAACACCTTGAATTGGACCCGGAGACCGATGGGCAACCAATGCAGCTGGCGGAGTATCGGTGTCATGTGGGTGTACCTTGGCACACCCACCACAGCACGCGCAGCCGCATTTTGCACCAACTGAAGTCTCCGGATACTCTTCAAGGGTAGCCCCATGTAGAGCGCATTGCAGTAGTCCAAACGCGAGGTGACAAGGGCATGAGTGACCGTGAGTAGAGCCTCCTTCTCCAAGTATGGCCGCAACTGGTGCACCAGGCGAACCTGTGCAAAGGCCCCCCTAGCCACAGCAGAAAGATGGTGGTCCAATTTTAGCTGTGGGTCTAGGAGGACCCCCAAGTTGCGGACCTGGTCTGAGGGGGTCAGTTTCGCACCCTCAAAGACCAAGGAGGGGTAGTTGTCGTGAACCTTAGGAGGCAATATCCACAGCCACTCAGTCTTATCGGGATTTAGTCTGAGTCTGTTCCTCCCCATCCAGATCTTAACGTCGTCCAGGCATCGGCACATTACATCCACTGCCTCCCTGAAGTCAGACGGGGTGGTGATGTACAGCTGGGTGTCATCAGCGTACTGATGGAAACACACCCCATGTCTGCGGATGATCTCACCCAACGGTTTCATGTAGATGTTAAACAGGATGGGCGAGAGAACCGACCCCTGGGGCACCCCACATGATAGGGGCCTAGGGGACGATCTCTGCCCTCCTGCCAACACCGACTGCATCCTATCGGCGAGATAAGAGGAGAACCACCGTAAAACGGTGCCTCCCACTCCCAACTCGCCGAGCCGATGCAGAAGGATACCATGGTCGATGGTATCGAAAGCCGCGGAGAGGTCAAGTAGCACCAGGATGGAGGAGTACCCCCCATCCCGGGCCCGCCAGAGATCATCCATCAGGGCGACCAAGGCAGTTTCTGTACTGTAGCCGCGCCTGAAACCCGACTGATAAGGATCTAGATGATCTGTTTCATCCAGGAGCTGCAGAAGCTGAGTCACCACCACCTTCTTCACAACTTTCCCTAAAAAAGGTAAGTTGGAGACTGGACGATAGTTCTTCAAATCAGCTGGATCCAGGGAAGGCTTCTTCAGGAGGGGTCGCACCACCGCAGTTTTTAACGACTGCGGTACGGATCCCTCCCTCAAAGAAGCGATGATCACCGCCCGGATCCAGCCGCATGCCACCGCCCTGCTGGCCGAGACCAGCCAGGAGGGGCACGGGTCCAATAAACAGGTGGAGGTACCCATCGCTCCCATAGCCCTGTCCACATCCTCGGGAGAAACAGGCCCAAACTCATCCCACAAAGATGGACTAGGACTGGCCCCTGTCAACTCTATGGACTCTGCCCTGCCAGAGTCCAAGTCCAACCGGATCTGAGCGACTTTATCCAACAGAAACTCAGCAAATTCCTCAGCTCTGCCTTGCAAGTGTTCCTCGCTCCCCCCTTTTCCAAGGAGGGAGTGAGTCACCCTAAACAAGGCGGCTGGACGAGAATCTGCGGACGCAATAAGAGCGGAAAGATAGGATCGTCTTGCCGCCCTTATCGCCACTAAATAAGATCTGATGTAAATTCTTAATAGTGTTCGGTCAGACTCGGCTTTCTTGGTCCTCCAGCGGCGCTCCAGACGTCTCTTCTGGCGTTTCATCTCCCGGAGCTCCTCGGTAAACCAGGGAGCTTTCCGGGATCCACTGCCACGGAGAGGTCGCTTAGGCGCAATTCGGTCTAGAGCCCCTGATGCTGGGGTGTTCCAAGCAGCCACCAGGGAGTCAGCCGAGTTGTGTACCAGGGTTTCAGGTATTTCCCCAAGTTCCCTCTGGAATCCTTCCGGCTCCATTAGGCGCCTGGGGCGGAACCACCTAGTCGGTCCCGCCTCCCTGCGGGGGAGGAATGGGGTCGTGAAATCCAGCCTCAGTAGGAAATGATCTGACCATGACAGAGGGGTGATGACTATCATCTGGGTGTACTTCCTGTCTGGATTACTTGCAAGACTAACATATATTGAGTAACAACATTATTCATCTGAATTTGAATCTTACTATATCTTACAGATTACTGCTTCTATCTTGTAACTTAATGTCAGGAATTTACATCTGATTAACACATCTGGTAAGACAGAACCTCTGCAAACCAGGAGATGAGTGGGTTAAATGTGCCCCAGGCTGATTTAACATTTTAAAGACAACTGTCTTTTCAACAGTATATCATTTTTGTTCAGCTCAACCAGCTGTAGACAGAATGTATGGAGGTAGAGATAAGGAATCTAACCCATTAATGCTTTGATATCTGACCAATGCCTAGACTGCTGCTCTTCCTCCTGTCTCTCAAGGACATTCTCACAGACCAGTATATATCCCTTGAATACCTGTTGGTAGGGAGCAGAAGGCATATCTCTCCATGTTGGTGAGCTTCCGAATGCACCCAGTTGGCCATGGTGTGGGAATGAATATTGGCTTAGATAGGCTCTAGATCTAGGAGGAATCTTATGTTCTAATCTAGGAGCATCCATTTTATGGTTCCAAACTTTACATAAGAACACTCAACATACAAGACTGTTTCTTTGGATTAACTAATTTCCCATGTCAAATTGTGATTTCCACTGACTCCAGAGAGCATTAATTGATGTGTTTGTAGCTAGTTTCTTATGACTATTTAGAAAGGTGCCACCTGATATGTTAAGTCCTAAACTCTGTACCAGAGCAAGAAAAGTGTGAGACTGGGAGTTCTAGTTTTGATTAGTCCAGACTCCAGGCAATCATCACAAGTCAACACTGATTTGAAGGTACCTGTGTGCACTCACACACCAACACACAACCTCTGAGTAAGGGCAAACAGACCTGGTGATTTGGCAAAATATCACAACTGAACAGAGATTTTTCTCCTCCTTAAAAAATGTTGCATGCTTCCAGGTTCCTTCTCAGCTGCTTTTAGTGCTGAATCAATGGGTTCAGTGGGTTTTGTTTATTCTGCAAAAAAAAATTTTTTTTTGATTGAGTCAATCCCACGCGCCCATATAGACTGGATACCAAGCAGCTTTTGCACCACATCAGCACACTTCGATGCCACCCAATGGTTCCATTTTTAAAGAGCCAAAGGTGACATGGTTTACTAGCAAGCAAACCCTTCTCAAGATTGCAAATAAGTGCCTGCGGGTCTCCAAGGCAGAACTGGTAAGCAGGATAGATGCTTTGTCCTCCTAGTCACCGCTTTCCCTCTGCACAACCACCAACTACAGCAGAGGTCTTAAAACTTGGCAACTTTAAGACTTGTGGACTTCAACTGCCAGAATTCTCCAGCCAGCTGGCTGGAGAATTCTGGCAATTGAAGTCCACAAGTCTTAAAGTTGTCAAGTTTGGGGAACCCTGATTACACCAACCCCTTTTTTCTTACATGCCTGTGAGACGGGACATTAAATGAAACAAGTTATTAAGTAAAACAATTGGCCATAATTAGGATGGGCTGGTCTCTGCTGAATCCCTTCTCTTAGCTTTCGGACATTATAAAGCATCTCTGTAGACTTTAAGAGGAAACAGCAGATGTCCGACCACAGGCTTCACGCTCTGGCCAAGCGTAGCCTTAAGACTTAAAAATAAGTTAACTGTAGGAAACTAGTCGTGTTTTGCAAGGAAACTTGTGAGCCTATGTCCAGAAGGGAAAAACCCTGAAGGGGCAAACAAGATATTCTCAACTTGTTTTTAACATATATTTTAACTACCTTCTAACGTAAGCAACAGGTGCTTATAACCAATCATATTTTGCTTCTTTGTTCTGTAACTCTGTAAAGGGGTATAAAAGAACTTGCATGTCTTGAGGAGGGCGTTCAGAATTTGCTTTTTGCCATACTGCTCTGAACCTTTGCGCAAATAAAACAAGACTTCTTTTGACTCCCGGGGTCCACTCATTTCCTGCAACATTTCATGGCGACTCCGCCGGGACTATTTGCAACGATATTTCGTTGAGGACGACACGGGCCAGCTGGGGCCCAACCGGGGCCGTTATACCTTCAGGCGCCACGGATCACTTATCCGGAAGGGGACTGACGGCACTGCGGGGGCATCCGGTGGACACCGATCGATCCAAGAACCTGACCAGGGGTCAAAAGAAGTAAGGGAAGATAGCCGGCTGGAAAACAAGATGCTTGCAGGCAAGTAAAAGTAATTGTATAATTGTGTTATTGTAGTCCCACTCCTTGTGAGTGGAAGAGGGGGCCTGATCTCCCCCCTGGGTCCGGGATCGGCATATCCTAAGGAGGCCCAAGAATTGTGTGGGTGGTTAAGTCATTGCAATTCCTATTGGTGACCGTCGGAACGTCCGGCACCGTAGGTCAGTGTCTTAGAAAATGGGTGGTTCAGAGAGTGTCCCCAGGACACCTCTTCAATGTTTGTTGAATAATTTTTAAGAAAGGTTTTAGTGGAGATTATGGAACTAAAACTAATCCAGGTGATTTACAGAAATTTTGTGAAAATGACTGGCCCATTTTTAGTGTAGGATGGAGGCCAGAAGGTATTTTTAATCTAGACATCATTTCAAAAGTGCACCAAATTGTTACTGACCCAGATTCTGGTCCCCCAGATCAATATCAGTATATTGACCAGTGGCAAATAATTGTAAAACAAAAACCCAGTATGACTGCGCAAAATGCAGAATAGAAACAATGAGTGTTTGTGTGGCAAGAGTAAAAAAGAAAACTCAAACCTCATGCTAAAAAGATTCATGTTGAAGACAAACCAATCTTGAAAACTGCTCCTTACGAAGAAGATAATCCTCCTCAATGAAGAAAGAGAGAGATTGAAATAATACTATCACTAACATCCTCAAGCCTACAGCTGGAGGAAAATCTCCAGACTGTGTTAAAAGCAAGTTTCCAAGGCAATACCCCAAGTGGGATTCTTATGTGCACTATGAAGAAGTAATTTACATGGTTCAAGCACCAGGGTATGAAAGTAAAAAGCCCACCATGGTGTATAAATTGAGCAAGACCATTTAGGGCTGAAGCAGTCAGCCAGGAATTGGAATACATGTCTAGATAAGATATTTAAGGGTCTTGGGTTCAAGAATTGCAAAGCTGATCAAAGTTAAACAACAAATGGAAGGCTTTGAAGGAAGGAGAACCAAGACCTTCTAGTTCATATTAAAAATATTTCTGAACAACATTCAAATCAAGAAAATAAAATGAAAGAGCAGGAAGAAAAATCAGAAAAAGAACAGAAAAATCTAACCTTAATTTTGGAGCAGAAAGAGACTGAACTGCAAAAAGTGCAAGCTGATTTCTCTTTCCTAAAAAGCACTTACAGAGTAAATGAATGTGGTTCTTTTGGAAAAAAGCAGAAGTCCAGCAGATCTTGAATTTAAAGAAACATAGTATTTTCCAATGCATCTAAAGAAGAGGAAATTACTAAACTAATTTAAAAAAATACTACTGAAAGTAATTCTAGGCAGTATCAAAATAGAATTGATAAGATAGGTGGAGAGCTACACAAACTGAAGACCTTTCACCAAGATGAACTATCAGAACTACTACTAAAACTTGAAGCCTCGCTTACTGGCCAATTAGCCGTGCCTTTTTGGGGCTTGGCAAGCTGCCAAACAAACTCGTTTTATGCTTGAGTATCAGGGTGGCTATTTGGGAAGACTCTGTCACCCCCTCCTGTGAAGCAAAGGCTATAACTATATGCTGAGCTGTTGCTGTGAAATGTGATGGCAAAGTAGAAATAGGGAACTGAAACTGGATGAAGGCAAGGGTTTGCTCTAAGGTTTTAGATGTGTGAATGAAGGTCTTTATAAATCTTGATCTTTAAAACTTAGCCAACACTTGCTGGGAGATCAAGACAGATAGATAGAAATTTGGATCTTTAAAAACTCAGCCAGCGCTTGCTGGGAGATCCAGGCTGGAAAGTGATGATGCGTGCAGAAAAGAAAAAAGATGCTTTAACTAAGGCTTCCTCAAGGATTTCAAAATTCACCTACCCTTTTTGGCAATGCCTTTTGCCTCAGAATTAGATGATTTTCAGCCATGTGAGAATGGAGACGTGGTACTCCAATATGTGACTAATGTGTTAATCACTGGACAGCCAAAAAGGCTTTTTGGGACAATACTGCTCAGTTACTTCATCTATTAAATTAATAAAGGCTATTGTGCCTCTAGCAAGCAAGCCCCTGGCAGTACATATTCAAGAAGTTACCCTCCCCCATGAAGTCAAAACAAGAGATCTATAGGACATAAGAAAAAGGAAGCTATATGCCGAATTGGTGAGCCAACTAATAGAGAAGAATTAAAGAGGGTTTTTGGGTGCAGCAGGGTATTGCAAAATATGGATTTCAAACTTTGCCCTGTTAGCCAAACCACTCTATGAATCTACAAAGGGGGGGGGGGGAGAAAAAGAACCCTTTATTTAGACGCATGAACAACAAAAGGCTTTCGTAAGCCTGAAACCCACTTTGTCACAAGCTCCTGTTATAGGACTGCCCAACCTAGAGAAACCTTTCAATTTATATGTGGACTCAAAGAGTAATGTGGCCCTTGGAGTTCTAACTCAAGAGAAAGGAAGCTGGCAACAATCCATAACTCATCTATCCAAACAACTGGACAGAGTATCGAAAGAATGGCCACATTGTCTTAAAATCCTGGCAGCCACTGCCCTCCTGATCGAAGAAGGAAAGCTCAGGTTTATGGGCTATGAGCCAGGTTCAAAAAGTTATCACTTTAGCAATGGGAGCAAAAGAATAGGGATTTCCAGGTCGGCTAGTTTTGCAGAGCAAAATTGGAACAGAATTGATGCAAATTTTGGGGATGATTCACTTAGTGACAGTGACTCACTTAGTGACGGTATCAGCATTCAGAGAGGAGAAACTGAAAAAGCTGAACAAGATATGAAGCAACAAAGGATTGACACACAGGAGAGGTCAATGCCATGCAGGTCAGAGCAATGGAACAAAGGGATTCCACCTGACAGGTATTCTGCTAGTAAAGTTAAAGTGTGTAATGTGTGATATGAACCAAGAAACTATAAAGAAGTATTGGCATTACCTGAGATTGAACATGACTGTATGCAGGTAATAGAAAACCAATTCTCATGTAGACCTGATTTAACTGATGTGCCACTGAAAACAGCAGACTATAATTGGTTTACCGATGGGTCAAGTTTCATCGCACAGGAGAGCGATATGCAGGTTATGCAATAGTCTCACTAGACAAGGCCATAGAAAGTGGGCCGCTCTCAAAAAGTACAAGTGCTCAGGCAGCAGAACTTTGGGCTTTGATACGCACCCCATAACTATCATGAGATGAGACTATAAACATTTGGATTGATTCTAAATATGCATTCCTCACATTGCATATACATGCCGCTGTTTATAAAGAAAGAGGGTTGTTAACAGCAGCTGGAAACGAAATCCAACACCCTCTTCTAATTGAAAAACTCATAGCAGCGGTACAAGGACCAAAGAGAGTAGCTATCATGCATTGTAGAGGGCATCAGAAGGGCCAGGATGAAGTCGCCCGAGGAAACAGGGCCGCCGATTGAGAAGCAAGATTATCAGCTACCCGAGATAATGACATTTATCCTGATATGACAGCCTGTGTAGCATTAGAAATGCCAAAAGAATTGAATCCTAGATATTCTCAACCTAAGGAACTACAAGCAACTGCAGATTTGAATGGACATAAACAGGGAGAATGGTATGTACTCCCAGATGAAAGGATTTTTGTGGAAAACCTGGCCTGGCCAGTAGTAAAAGATGCTCATTCAACAACTCACATGGGCAAGAGTGCCCTAGCAGAAGTCAAAAGAAATTAAAAGAAGATAATGCCTTTACTCATTATGTATACATGCAACTGAAAGATGTAACACTTGTGCTCAAGTTAATCCAAAACAGGGACCTACTCTCCCGCCAGGAAGTCAACCCATGGGATATTATCCTATGGATTCATTAGTTGTTGATTTCACAGACATGCCCAAATGTGGACTATATAAAGCAATGCTAGTCTTTGTGAGCAACTATACCGGGTGGCCTAAATGTTTCCCTACCAGGATAAAGCAGGCATGTGAGGTGTCTAGAATCTCACTTAAAGACTTTATTCCCCGATATGGAATACCCTCATTTATATTATCAGACAATGGTCCAGAATTTGTACATGAAGTAACTCAGACACTGGCTAAATCTTTAGGGACACAATGGAGATCAATGAAAAGGTGTGCTAATTAGGCTATCTCCTTTTGAAATGATGTTTTGGGAGACCCTAGTTATTAGCAATAACTTGAAAAATTCTATAGAGGACTTAGGTCAGATAGTCAAATGGTGGGAGAATTGAACAAGCAAATTCAAGCCATCCAACAGTAATGTGTATTCCTAACCCCACCTTTTCTGACTACCCCTAGTTATAATATCCAAGTAGGAGACAAAGTTTGGGTAAAACATTGGAAAGGGAAAAACTTGAAAGGACCGTATACTGTGGTCATGTGTTCTCCCCCCTTTACAGTAAAAGCTAATGAGCAGCTAATGAGTGTTGGGAAGCAAAGCCAGATGAAGCCCGTCCCTTGGTGATGCACTTAAAGAAACGCCTCTTATAGCTGTCCTACCGGCAACGGGCAGACACCATACGAGGCAGAAGAAGTCTTACTGGAGTCACTCCCGGAAGCTGACCCCTCTACGTATGGCTGAAGACTTGGACAAGGAAAAGTAACTTTTGACATATTGAGGGTAGTGTGTGTTGATTCCAGGAATGGTCGTTCAGTCGTATGTAGGCATAGGGGTAATAGCTTTGGCCATAATAAGTCTGATCGTCCTGATTGTAATCTGGTGTGTAGATCACTTATTTTTCTGGAAATACTCTCAACCCAAATAGTAAGATATTGACTGTGACAGTAAACTGTGTAACTCTGCTAGGGATACTGATGCTTGAGGAATTCGGGGGTTGGGTCCTCTATAGTGTATTAGTAATTTTGGGACTGTGGATGGTGTACTTAGCCAATAAGACTTGGTTTTGTGGAATACCCAAAATTGACTTTGACCCTTCCCTAAACTCACCTAGTCCCATCTTGACTGCTTCTCTTGATAAGGCTGTGTAAATTTTAATTGGATAAGTTTCTTTATATGTCAGATATGGGGGTTTCTATGGCTTGAGTTATTAATTGCCAGTGGCCTGCTGAGTGACAAGCCTGGAAATGGCCATTTGACTCTTCCTACTCCTAAGGAGGGTCCAGGGGATGCTGAAGGTCCCAGCGAACAAGAGTACATGGGAATGATGTGTGGTTTTCATGGCTACCAGGAGCTGCCTGGGTCAAACAAATATTGTTCCACTTGTTATGTGGAGTAGCAGGTCTCGCTTTCATTCCTTGTATAATACCCCTGGTCAGACAACTAGCCATGAAAACAGTAAAAGAAATAACTGCTGAGAAAGAATTAGTAATGATGGAAAGACTCTTAGAAAATAATAATAATAATAACAACAAAGTTGGAAGGGACCTTGGAAGTCTTCTAGTCCAACCCCCTGCCTAGGCAGGAAACCCTACACTACTTCAGACAAATGGTTATCCAACATCTTCTTAAAAACTTCCAGTGTTGGAGCATTCACAGCTTCTGGAGGCAAGCTGTTCCACTGATTAATTGTTCTAACTGTCAGGAAATTTCTCCTTAGTTCTAAGTTCTAAATGTATTCCATTGGCCCTAGATCCACAAAGTCAACTTATAGACCCAGATAGTGGTTATACTAATCTGCAAACTGATGAGAAGGATGAGATTTGAAAATAACCCTTTTTAATTCTTTGCCTTTCTATATCTGCTTGCTATTTTAAATATATTAACATTGTTTTATTTTATAAGAATCTGCAATTCAATTCAAAGGTGTGACTCCATTGTTCCTATTAAAATAGAGTCACAAAGGGGGGGAATGAGACAGGACATTAAATGAAACAAGTTATTAAGTAAAACAATTGGCCATAATTAGGATGGGCTGGATGGTCTCTGCTGAATCCCTTCTCTTAGCTTTCGGACATTATAAAGCATCTCTGTAGACTTTAAGAGGAAACAGCAGATGTCTGACCACAGGCTTCACGCTCCGGCCAAGCGTAGCCTTAAGACTTAAAAATAAGGAAACTAGTCGTGCTTTGCAAGGAAACTTGTGAGCCCTTGTCCAGAAGGAAAAAACCCTAAAGGGGCAAACAAGATATTCTCAACTTGTTTTTAACATATATTTTAACTACCTTCTAACGTAAGCAACAGGTGCTTATAACCAATCATATTTTGCTTCTTTGTTCAGTAACACTGTAAAGGGGTATAAAAGAACTTGCATGTCTGGAGGAGGGCGTTCAGAATTTGCTTTTTGCCATACTGCTCTGAACCTTTGCGCAAATAAAACAAGACTTCTTTTGACTCCCGGGGTGTGAGTAGTCCACTCATTTCCTGCAACACCTGGGAAACCAGACTCTGGTTGGGGAAAGGGCTGAACTGTGCGACTGCGGTACAGGTGTTTTTCTTTTTTAAAAAATTTATTTATTTATTTATTTATTCAAACATGTACAGGATAGTAGTTGTTTGTATAAACATAAGTAAAAAAAGTACCGATAAAAGAGGACAGTAGGAACAGTGGTGCACTTATGCACGCCCCTTACAGATCTCTTAGGAATGGAGTGAGGACTGTAGACAGTCTAAGGTTTAAGTTTTTGGGGTTTGGGGAAGAAACCACAGAGTCAGGTAGTGCATTCCAGGCATTGATCACTCTGTTGCTGAAGTCGTATTTTCTGCAGTCGAGTTTGCAGCGGTTTACATTAAGTTCGCACGTGTTTACCACGGTTGATATAATAAGACCACCAATAACTACAGCTGCGTAGTCGATCATTTCGATTTCAACCTTCTGATCCAGGAGCCTCAGCGGATCACCCCCCGCCCCTACGTGCCTTCGTTAAAAGCAAGGGAAGTCCTGTAGTAGCAGGCAGGGCTGTTGCTTTACCAACCGGGGGAAGTGGCAGGGACCGAGTCGCCGGTCCGGGGCTAAGTTCTTCGCAGCAAGACCCAGCGCGCCAAAGGCGCTTGGCGGCTTTTTCTGCAGCGCGGGCCGCTTCCTTCCCGCTCTGCCTCTCGCAGGACCCGGGCTGCTCTGCAATCGGCGGAAAACGCGGCGCTTCTTTTTTCCGCAGCGGTGGAGCGCGGGCGTCGCTTGGCGGCGGCTGTGCGAGATGCGCTTTTGCGGCTGGTTTCTCAGTCCGGTCGTGGGGAGGGGACGCAGAGGAGGAGGAGGGGGGGAGCGGGATGGTGTCTGCCGGTGATGAGCTCAGGACCGGTGGGAGGGGCCGGTGGCCTATATAAGACCTCGGCGGCCACCGCGCCATAGCCTGTCCGGGGCGAACTGCGGCAGAGTCAAGGTGGGGAGCTGGACGTAATCTGAACGTTGGGGTCGTGGGTGGGGAGCTTGCCCAGACTGAGTAGGTACCATCGCACCAGCTGCAGGACCGGTAGGACTTTTTGTCCCATCGCTTAGGGAAACTGCCCAGCGCCTGGTTGAAATCTCTCCATGCCAAAGTGGGCGAGCGGATCCAGTTTGGGAAAGTAAACCCTCCTTCCGTTAGATATCGGGAGGTTTTAAAGGCGAGCTGCTCCCGGGGCGTAAAAGTGAAAGGTCCAAACGGCCGGCGGGAGGGACGCGAGAGTGACGCAGCTCTCCGACACTTCTGCTTCAGGCTTGGAAGAGTCTCGAAGGTGGGGACCGGAGATTACTTCGCCTGGAGGAAGGATGACTTGGCGGTGATGCGGGTTTTTCTCTCTTCCTTTTGGAGGATGGAGAAAAGCGTCGCCCTCTTCCTGGCGGGTGCAAATGTAACTTGGGAGCGATAGGAACGCGGGCAGAAATGGGCATCTCTTGGCCGCGCTGGGGAGAGCTACGGGAGGAAGGATGTACATAGTGGAGAGGATCGGGGACCCCGGCTCGTACGCTGGGCTCCAGTTGGAGAAAATGACTGGGAGAAGTAGCCGGTTCGTACTTGCACGTGCCTGGAAATGGGTGGAGGGCAGGTTGTGTGAGTGTACCGGTTGCTCTCGGCTTGGGAGAAACTTAGAACAGGTGGGTCTAAGTAGTGTGCACCTGCTTTGCACACAATTAATGCCCAGCATTTCCGTGTAAAGGTGAAAAAGAACCGAGCTTGGGAACAAGCTCATCTGGTAACCACATACTGAATGCTTTGCCAAGACTTTCATTCCCGTTTTTTAAAAAAACACTTCCATCTTGCAGTCCTGAGATTTCCTGGGAATATCCCATTTGAGCGCTTAGTGAGTCTCACCCAACTGAGTTTTCTGGTGATCAGCCCAGGTTAGCTTGGTGATGCCACTTAGCTGTAGGACAGGGTGGAAATTTAGGCTTGGCAGCAGTGGCTGCAGCTCTTTGTTCCTATTGATATTTTATACAGTTCACGTGTGTGTGTGTGTGTGTGTGGGGGGGGGAGGTGTTTCTTGGTAAGTTGGAGGGCATTTTGGTGTCTTAGCCTCAATGAGTGAGGCACACTTTTTATTTTCTTTATTTCAGATATTTTTCTGGCCACCCAACTCAACCAATGGGACTCTAGGCAGCATACAGCAAGATCAGGGGATGGGAAATATTGCCTAATAGTGAAAGACCAGCTCTGTGTCAGGTCTTAGCACCTTCTGGTTCATGTTGCTTTACACAATGGGTGTGTCCCATTGCACAAGACTCAAAAGTGCGGTATTAAGGAAGAGCAACCAAGCAAAGACTCCAGCTTTCAGAATCACAGCCTAGATGAGGAAAGGGGTGTTGTGTCCAGGGTGTGCATTTTACAACTGAGGTGTCATGTTCCTGGAACAATTTAGCTTCAAGGAGACCCAAAGGTGCTTTTTCAAGAGGCAACTGGACTGTCCAGTTGCCTCTTGAAAAAGCACCTTTGGGATAACCATGACCTGGATGACTGAGAATCTCCATAGACACTCAAAAAGGAGAGTTCTGCTGCCCTACTCCACTCACTGTTAATGTAAGCCTTAACAGCGGCTTTGTAGGCCTTCTGCTACTGTATTGATTTATTGCCACTTGTGAGTGTGGTGCTTATCAGAGTACAAAATGACATGCTTCTGTCTCTAGCTTGAAGTCTAACATTGGATGCTGGGGAAATGGAGCCACGATAAAATGTGCATGGTCATGTTCAATCCCAGCCAAGGTTAAAGAGTGAATCAATGTCCATTTGCTTTTTGCTCTGCTGAGCTGTTCCTGAACTATTTTTATTTATTTATTTTATTTTTGTTTATTTATTTTATTTGTCAAAATGTATACAAGATAACAGGTATGGTATAAACAAACAAAAGCAAAGTAGGTATAGGTAAATTTGGACAATAGGACAGTAGGACAGGGACGGTAGGCACGATGGTGCGCTTATGCACGCCCCTTACAGACCTCTTAGGAATGGGGTGAGGTCGACTGTAGACAGTCTAAGGTTAAAGTCCCCAGGGAGTAGGGCGGCATATAAGAATCCTAAATAAATAAATAAAATAAATAAAAAGTTTTTGGGGTTTGGGGAAGAAACCACAGAGTCAGGTAGTGAGTTCCAGGCATTGATTACTCTGCTGCTGAAGTCGTATTTTCTGCAGTCTCTTTCGAGCGGTTTACATTGAGTTTGAATCTATTGTATGCTCGTGTATTGTTGCGGTTGAAGCTGAAGTAATCATTGACAGGAAGGACATTGTGGCAGATTATTTTATGAACTACATTTAGATAACTATTATATAACATTATATATATATATATATATATATATACACACATATACATATACATATACATATACATATACATATACATACATACATACATACATACATAATATTTTATAAAATATAACTATTGTCATTTTCTTTTTCCCCATGTTCCATCTTGGCCAGTTTTTCTACTGAAGCAGCATCTAGGTCAATAGAACTGAGAGCTTTATTTCTCCCATCCCACCCTCGCCCCCTTTTTGCTTATAGCAGTGCATGCCAGTTTAAAAATAAATAAATATTAGACCTGGAAAAAAAGGGGGGGATTAACACTAACCAGAAACCAGTTCCTAGGATCTTAAAGGATCTAACTTTTTCTGTCACTGAAAAGCATAGAGTTCTGAAAACTTGGCAGATCTCCAATGTCATCCGATTTGCTGGATTTGGCAGGCGCATAAGCTTTGCAGGCTCTCCCCCACTCCCCCTTTTCTGCCCCAGTTATCCATAGGCAGCTTTTGAAGTTTATCCCTCAGATGCTGGAAAAAGTCTTCCAGGTTTTTAGCTACTGGGGCAAGTTGTTCCTTAAGTGTAAATGATTGGACGGGAACTTCCCGTTCTCTAATAATTACCTTTGTTTTTGTTCTGAAATAGGATGAAATCAGATAAGTGTGCTAGAATATTAAAAAAACAACAACACAAGAGGGCAAATAATGTTGAACATTATCCCGGGAACATGACAGATAGTGAGATGATTGCTGTATTTACTGACTTACACAAATATATAGCTGGAAAGAGGTGCTTCTAGGTGGCTGCCTTTGAACCTGAGACAAATGGTCTCACCTTTGAATTTGCTACCATAGTTATTTTACATTTGCAGAAACAGTTACATTCATTGTTATTTATTTATTATTTATTTATTTTGTGAGATTTATATACCACCTCACAGTGCAAGCACTCTCCAAGCGGTTTACACCAGTAAGCAATGTATATTTATATTGCCCCCAACAATCTGGGTCCTCATTTTACCTACCTCGGAAGGATGGAAGGCTGAGTCAACCTTGAGCCGGTGAGATTTGAACCGCTGACCTGCGGATCAGTGTCAGCTAAAGTGGCCTGCAGTACCTGCCTCTAACCGCTGCGCCACCTTGGCTCTTATCTTTCTATTCATGAGACTAATCTTCGTCATCTTTTCTATCATAAGTGTTCAGAATACTGGCATGTTATAAGCATGTTATATGTAAAAAAAAATCTGCATGTTTGCTTGTTGCCCTCAGCTTTATTGCACATTGACAGATTTCTATGATGCCTGGTTACCACTCAGCTCTAAGATTTGGCGCCCAATTATGTTTTTACTAAAGAGAAAACAGCCTGTAGGAACACTTTGGTGTCATTGTACTTTTCTTACCACCTCAGCTGGCACCGCAGTAGAAGTTACATAGGAACAGAGGTTTGAAATGTAGAGAAAGTAGAGTCAGCTCTGCAAAATATAAAGAATGCCTCCGAGTATATGCAGAAAGCATTTTGTTTCATCCTGAAATAACTGTTTGACATAACAGCTTGTCTAAGAGGGCTTTCAGATTAAAGGGTGATTTTTCAAAGTCAAACTGATTTTTTTTAAATTATAGAGATCCACAAATATCTTGGTTAAAAAACAGAGATCTAGAACTAAAACCTGATTTGGATCTCTCCAGTCAAAATCCTCGTGAATGGAGAAATACTGGGGTCAGGCAATCCAGGTACATAGACATCCATGGGGAGATAACATCAATGACACTCTTGCATAAATTGGTGCCCTGATGTAAAATACGTAATTTTCATCATGTGGATGAATGTGGCTGGATTGTTTGTTTTGAATTTTATGTCACATAAGCCGTGGTTTACTGTTCACAATGGCTGTATTCATATGCCAAGCCAAGCAATCCACATTAAGAACTGGCTCAATGTGGCAAGATGGACATTGCAGAATAGTGTCTATGAAAGGAGAGGATGTGAGCATTTCTCAAGGCAGGAATTATTGATGCTTTTCACACCCATAGGCTCATTTCAGCCTCCCCTGTCTGGCACCTTATCTCTAGAGAAACTTATCTTGTGCCACAATTTCCCTTCATGTTTGTTTTCTTGTCTAGGCAGAAGTGAAATGTCCAGCTTTATTGGTTTCTACAATCTTCTTTCTATGCATTTCGTTTCTGTTTAGTCAGATGATGGCTTAAGTGACGAGGAAAGAAAAGGCAGTGAAAAGGATGTCAACCAAGATCTCTGTGGTCAGGAAGATATTTTTCTGAAAGGATTAATACACACACACACACACACACACACACACACACACACACACACACACACACACACACACACACACACACACACACACACACACCCCTTTATAACTTCCCTGTTAGGCATCCCATTTTTGAATGTGCGGTGGTTCTGGCTTTACTCATACAACTAGTATTTATCTTTCTATGTTGTTGTTCTGCTGATAAATGATTCCCATGGTCAAGGCCAGCTGTAGGGAAGGGAGTCAAACAATGATATTGGCCAGGATCTAGCAAGTCCGCCCTGCATTCTTTGCAGAACTTGAAAGGAAAAAAATCTTTTACAAAAGAAGGTGTTATTTAAATAAGGCAACAATCAGTTTTCCTCCTCCTTTTCTTGCTTGCAACGTATCTCAGTATTACCTAAGTATGTGTGTACCACTCCCATCTCTT
Source organism: Diadophis punctatus similis (assembly GCA_023053685.1). Taxonomy (NCBI): domain Eukaryota; kingdom Metazoa; phylum Chordata; class Lepidosauria; order Squamata; family Dipsadidae; genus Diadophis; species Diadophis punctatus. Next base: position 26,934,044 of record JALIGW010000001.1, read on the forward strand.
TAGATTATTCTCTTTCTCTTATCCACTCCTTCCTGGAGAGCATCCTTGAGGCCAGGAAAATAGCAACTATTTTAAGGAGTTGCCCTACAGCAGAGGTCCCCAAACTTGGCAACTTTAAGACTTGTGGACTTGCTGGCTGGAGAATTCTGGGAGTTGAAGTCCACAAGTCTTAAAGTTGCCAAGTTTGAAGACCTCTGCCTGCAGACAGTTTGAAGCATGGCTTTACCTTGAAATCTAATTACATTAATACATTCTGTTAATTTCCATTAATTCTCTACTTTAAAAAAAACTATCTGCAGTCAACCCCCAAATCTCTCTAAATGCCATTCAGACTCTTTGTGCAAATAAGTACTAGAAGCATGGGAAAAGGCTAATCTGATGCAAATTTTTTAGAAATGACTGCCATCTCTTGTGTGGTGAGAGACTGTGTCTGCAAAGCTAACCAACTAGGTCAGTTCCTTGGTTCATGTCAACCAGCATTGTCTATGCTGACCGTTCACAGCACTCTAGAATGTCAGGCAGAGAAATCTTAACTGATCCTTTTAGATTAAATTCGGTGATTGAATTTGGGACCTTCTGTATGCACAACAGATGCCTTGACCCTGCTACTTGAGAGCCTTTAACCACAGATCTCGGACTCCTTCTGCAGACAAAGCCAGTGTGCTGTCTTTCACTGAGTGGTGGCTGTTTCCCTTGGCAGCACGATCAGGGTCCTGTTTGCTGCTGCTTGTTTCCCACGCCACTAAGCTCTGTGTAGCCAAGGACTTGGTCAGATCCTTTCTCCTTTATACAACAGGAATTAATTTATTGAAAGGATTAAAGCACACTCTTTCCCCCTTCAGTAGCAGCCTCGAAGGGGGCAAGTACTGTAGGAAATTTGCCTAGAAAAATTGATTTATACTCCCTACAGGGCTCTTCCTCTGAGACTTCTATTGGAATGGACTCCATAACTTTTATGAAGTCCCTGTTCACAAGCAACCCATTGCACTCTCTTAAAAATAGCTGTTTTTTTAAAAAAGTTCTTGTAACATATCATTTTAAGGGGAATTGAACACTAGCAAGGTAAAACTCTCTCCCATTATTGGGGGGGGAGGGAGCAGTGTAAAAAGATTTACGGTATGTTTTCTAATGTACAACTTTGTCAGTACAATATCAACCCAGAACTAAATCTTCAAAGTTATGTGTGGCTTACTGTCAGGAGACTGTTACAGACCGTAATCCTGAGGGAGAAAGCAGGGATGTAGATTGAAAAAATTAAAAACATGTTAGGAATAATGGCATTCATAAATTATTTTTAAAGTGGGCTTTTATTGGAACTGCCGAAGAAGCATCACCTGCTTTGTGGAGAAGGTGCATGTGGTTGTGATTTGTTAGGGTGCTACTAGTTTGAACTTGTGTGGATGTTATCTAAAAACCAAGCCTGCAGCTAATCTTTGTGTGACAAACCTAGTTTAATGATCAAATGTAACCCCAGTAAAGATCAAAACAAAGAGTACAGGTAGTTTTTGACTTACAACCATTCAATTTAGTGACCATGTGAAGTTACAAGGGCAATGAAAACAGTGACTTATGACTATTTTTCACACTTCCAACCCTTGCTTCATTCTTGTGGTCACATGATCAAAATCTGGATGTTTGCAATTGGCATGTATTTGTGACAGTTGGAGTATCCCATCATGTAATCACCTTCTGTGACCTTCTGACAAGCAAAGTCAATGGGGAAGCCATTTTAACTTAATAGCCATGTTACTAACTTAACAGCTGAAGGGATTCACTTAATAACTGTGGCAAGAAAGGTTGTAAAATGGAGCAAAACCAACCTGCTTAGCAAGAGAAATTTTGAGCTCAATTGCGGTCATAACTCGAAGACTACCTGTAGTTCATACTCATTGAAAAAGGCCCACTGCATTCTATATATTGATTCTGATACTCAGAAATTCATGAAAAGCCTTTACCACTACTAATATTTAATTTAATTTTGTATAACAGCAGAGTATGTTATGTCTCCCAAAACAAGGCAGTCCCCTCCCTCTCTTTAACCCATACAAACTATCACTAATATTGGATGAGTTGTTACCAGATGTGTCCAATTAACATTATTGGGCTTGGTTTATTTTAAAAAAAAGTTCTGAGGAAAAGAAACCACTCTCTGTTATTTCTGTTCTGCTGAGGTTTGCCTGCTTGCTTTGCTTGGAGACAACATCATAAAATAAGGGCTGGAGAATTCTGGGAGTTGAAGTCCACAAGTCTTAAAGTTGCCAAGTTTGAAGACCTCTGATAAAATGGTGGGTGCTTTACTGGGGCCTCCTTTTCATTCACTCCTTCATGAAAAATTGAGGCCACGGAGGCTGATTTGGTGACCTCCCACCACCATGGCCGGCCCTTTGTAGTTCTCCATGAGAACCATCTGTCCTCTAGCTAGCATTGAATACAAGTGAGATGGCTCTTATGCAAGTTTTCTTCAGTTGGGCACAATAGAGGAGGTTATCTGGAAAGCAGATATATTGGGACAATGTGCTCCTCTTGTCTGGAGAATCCAGCTGGCTATTAAAGTTGGGAAGGCTGGCCAGGTTTCCTATTCTTTGTTATGTCATGTGTCCATCTGGGAGAACAGACATTGGGATGAGTCAAAGTGTGCATTGTTCTGTGTCTTTGTGAATCTTGGCAAGTTGGTTGGCTTTTTGCAGGCTCTCTCATTGGTCTTGGGCAATGCCATTCGGTAGTCTGCTTAGCAATTTCCCTGATTGTTTTTTCTTCATCTGCAAACTTGGTTTTTTGTTTTTTCTGCATTGGTGCTCTCTGGTCTTGGTTGTTTGCTTGCAGATGTTTTGCCTGGATGGGTAACAAATGTCTGGAAGCAAACAACCAAGGTCAGAGAGTTCCAAGAACTCCACAGTTCAGCCTTGAGCTATAGATAATTTCTTCTACTGGTACTTGAGAATCTCTCTTGTTTTTTTCTTCTCAGTGGCGTCTTTGAGCTGCCTCTTGTTCAGGGTGGCAGATAGTGCTACTCTGGGTGCAGTTGTTTTCTCTTACATATTTTCCCATCACCTTGCAGCATCTCTGTTTGCCTGAAATCTGAAAACTTTCTGTGGGAGGAATTCTCTTGTTATGTACTGTATTTTTCGGAGTATAAGACACACTGGAGTATAAGACGCATCTTAGTTTTGGGGGAGGAAAATAGGGGGAAAAAATCTACCTACCAGGTATTCATCTGGCTAGCGTCCATAGTCTGGTCAGATTCAGCACATTATTTTATCCCCTGTTTAGGGCTGGAAAAAAACTTCTTCGGAGGGAGTAGCAATGAAAAAATCCTGCAAGCCGGGAAGATTGTTAGCACCTCATTAGGGCTGAAAAAACCTTTTTTGGAGAGAGTAGCAATGAAAACAGACCTGCAAGCCGGGAAGAGCCGGGAAGATCCGTTAGCACCTAGGGCTGGGGGGGAAAAAGCTTCGAAAAAGCTACATTTGGAGTATAAGACGCACCCAAATTTTCAGCCTCTTTTACTCCGAAAAATACGGTATTCCTTGAGATTTAATGGTAGCTGTGGAAAATCCAAGAAGATGCAGACCATTAGAGATGACACAATGACAGATAGAACATTCACACATACATCTTTTACTCTGCTCTAGCTAACCAAGGCAAGACCATCCCATTCTATCCATGCAGATCGAGCCATTGAATGAGAACATAGGAAAAACATGGTTATATATTTTGGCAACAAAGGTGCATATTTTAACTCAGTGTTTTTCAAACTTTGTAACTTTAAGACATGTAGACTTCAACTCCCAAAATTCCCCAGTCACCATCTTGGCTGGGGAATTCTGGCAGTTGAAATCCAAGATTGCCAAGTTTGAAAGACACTGTGTTCTAATTTGTGCTTCTTTTTTGCTTAGTGTTGTAAAAATGCTGTTTACCCTCATTGAAATATAATCTTTTTTTGTGTGTGGAATTTGCTTCTTGACTATTAGAGCACTGCTTTTTTAAAAAATAACTTGACCTGTTTCCTTTTTATGTTAATTGAAGTCAGAGGTAAGGAGGTGATTATAGGTGGGTTTGAGTTTCAGTTGTTCAAAGAGTAATCTTGAGCTTTCACTACTATTGAATCTCTTTTCTTTTTAATAAAAGGGGTGAGCGGGATTAGAGGAAAGAGAAAAAAGGAAGAAAATGAATATTCATATTTTGGGCAATAATATTTCCCCCCTCCTATATACATTCAAAACTGAATGGCTGTGTCATATATCCCTTTTGACCAAGGTAGAGGTGTACTGCAATGGCCGAATGCATATCACTTCAAAGTTTGGTTAAATTTAACTTTGTTTTTTTTCCTACATGGCATAACATATTGGGTCAACTCAAACCATGTGGTTAGGTAATGATTCAGCGTATAGTGTAATCCCAGAAAATGCATTAATTTAATACTTTGGCTAAGCAGGCTGTGAAGTCAGTCGTGGGATAGGAAACCACATTGGATTATAGAGTCCAGGTGGTTGCAAAGAAGAGCTCAAATGAATTATGTATTTTCTTCCCCAAAACACTTCCCAGCAGCATCTTCCTGCCATATGGAATTACAAATACTGCATAATTTCATCAGGTTTCAGGACATAGTTAAACTAAGAAATGGTGATTATAATCATTCTAGGTAATGCAGGCAATGCTCATGGGATGGAGATGCATCACTTTGCTTTCCCCTCTTCCAAAGTGAACGTCTTCTGGATTTCTTGCTAAGGCACATCACCCTGGCTCCAACTGTGTTTGTAACAGGCAGTCTAAGAGCACCAGTTTCCCACTGTGAGGTGTCCTCTTCAAAGAACAGAAATCCCAGTGTTTGGACTTCCTGGAGCAGAACACAGACTCTGTGGTAGGACCCAGAATGATGGACCTCCAAGAAGGACTTTGGAAACATTCCAAGAGTGCCTTGATCCAGTCTGGGCCAGTTGGGTGCTTCTTGGGAAAAATTTGCAGTCATTGAATAGAGGGCAAAGATCGTTAGAAGGGAGCATGGTTTTGGATCCTGTAGACCAGTGTTTCCCAACCTTGGCAACTTGAAGATGTCTGGACTTCAACTCCCAGAATTCCCCAGCCAGCGAATGCTGGCTGGGGAATTCTGGGAGTTGAAGTCCAGACATCTTCAAGTTGCCAAGGTTGGGAAACACTGCTGTAGACAGGCTGGCCAAGCAAGAAAGGTTATCAGGCAGACAGAGAAAATTTGCCCTCCCTCAAATTTATTTGTGAATCTCCCAGGGGATTACAATCCACAGTCTAAGAAACCTTCAGTTTACTGGATCATGTCTATGCTGACATTGACCTGTTGCTCTGAATATATTCTGGTCCAAAATGGTCACTGTATTGCCAGTTGGCTTGCCTGAGCTGCCAGTCAATCCATTTTAGGGACTGTCTTGTCAGCTGGAAGCCTGAGGAACAGAAATATATTAAATTGGCTTTGATGCTGGAAACTAAAGAACTACAGAAGTAATTGGGTATGGAGCAAGTCATCCTGTTTTGGCCTTCATTCTTACCCATGAAGTAAAGAACAGCATTGTATCAGTCAGTACACCATGCATTTATTGATTTCTGCTCCATTATTTGGTAAGAATTCAAAGCAAAAAATAAAACCCTTGATTAAAAAAAAAACTGCTAATCCTGCTCAATACATTGGACGTCATTCCCAGAGGGCAAGTTGAACTACAAAATGACATTCAAACAGGCTTTCTGGCAGAGTTTCAAACTGAAACCAGCAGATACTATTTAATTTAAAACACTTCTCCAAAAGGGGTATGGACTCTGTAGTCCAAAAGATATTGCTGAGTTCTTGATAGCTTCATCCAGTGTGGCTAATAGTCAGGGATGAAACTGGGAAGATCTAAGGTTCTGCATGCTGTCCGTTCCAGCCGATCATTGGAATGAGAAGCTGCCAGCACTTGTCTGATGACGATTAACAAGAAGCTATGTTGGCAAGGAGCTCCAAAGTCTCTGCATTGCAAATAAAACATCCTATATCTATGACATATGCTATATAGCTTTTAATTTTAATTTCTCCAGAGAAAATACAGGCTTTTCAATTTCAAGTTTCTACTATTTAAAGAAAAACCAATGAGATATATTGTCTGGTCTCAGTTATTTAGTAGACTAATATTTTCCTTTTTCTTTTTGCAGGAATCTGGATTTCCTTCTATTGAGAAAATGATTCCCACTCTGTTGCTCTCATTGTTGGGGATCTTGGTTTCTTCGCAAGGGGGCCATTGTCTTGTTCCTCCTAATGAGCTTCAGAGTGAGTATATGCCTGTTAATTAGAAATGATGGTTTTCCCCCCCTGGTTGGCAAAGAATTTGTGGATTTGAACTGCAGCCAGTTATGAGCTTTTTTGAGAAACCCCGGGTGGGCTGGGGGTGAATTAGTGGGTGTGCTGGACCAGGTTCTTGTCCACTGTGCATGATTTCTGCAACTGCAAAAGATGCCAAAATGTTGTCTTGTGAACCACAGGAGGCCCACACTGGCAAAAAAGAGAAAAATTGCTGGCAGTGTTTATAAAGACGACATTTCAGAGCCAGCCATTTGGGTCATGAAGTCACTTCCCAGAAGCATGACTCACAGCAGTTCGTAGCCAGTTTGGGCAAAATTAAAGCTGCCTTGTCATTTGTTTTGACAGTGTTGCCAAATTATGCAAGAGGCTTGCAGTCAAGTCTATTTCCCCAAAGGGAGGCAAGGAAATGTTTATAATACCTCTGGGAAAGGTCCAAGGATTGTTTAGGAGAAGCAGATGGAAGAAGCAGAGGTGGCTTTGACTTAATGAACTTGAATAGTTTCTTTTTTAAAGTAATATGCATTACCATGAATTATAAGAAAAGAAATGCAGGCTATGGCTGCAGCCAAGGTAGTAGCAATTTTATGTCTATATCTAAGGCTACCCGCTCAGAAATTGGGAGCTATCTATAGTGGCTACATTTGAATAATACTAATTATTAAATTTATATGCTGCCAACTTCTTGCGACTCTGAAGGGAGTGTAATGGGGAGGAGACATAAACTTAACTTGAGTGGAAAGACCTATTCTCTCTCTAACTTACTCCATTAAATCTATATATATAAAAGCCAAGTGCCACTTACGCATCGTCACAAAAGCCTACAAACTTGAAACTTGGCACGTATGTTCCTTTTGGCTTCTAGGTACTTGCTAAGAAAGGATTTTTCAAAATGACCATCAGATCATTAGTTATTTCTTATATTATTATTAACATGCTTTGATACTAAGGAGTTAGATGTTCTACTTCTCTTCGCCACCTGAAAAGAACTCTGTTCCAACTGCCAGTGGGCGTTGCCAGTGTGTGACTCATCTGGCCTGCGGGCTGGGAGTTTAGACATTCTTCTCCATGCTAAGTAGTTCAGTTTCGTAGTGAAGCATGGGTATCCAGCTACTAGTGTTCTGATATTCTCTTTTGTGGGCACTTCGTATCAGCACTCTCCCCCACCCCCACTGCCCAGTCTGTTAAAACAATTTGAAGATGATCTGATTATATATGTGGATATGTATATATAATCTTCAAGGTGGGCGCAAGGACGGAGGCAACTCCTTGGTAGTAACGAACTCTTTAATGAAGTCACATAACAGTAAACTAGAACTACATAACTTGAACTGAGGTAATTCTCTTGAAGGCTCCCCTTTTATACTCAGCTAACAAACTCAACAACCAATCACCGGCTTATGTGTTCCCGCTCCCAGAGCGGCCCCTGGTGGCCTTCTAATACATTACAGATCTGCTGTGGGATTTAGTTTGGCCAACATTGCAATGTGAGAACAGGAACAACAGTCATAATCCTGTCCTGAGTTGTGTATCCTGGAGAAACACACACTTTCTCATTTCTGCTCCACGCAAAAAATGGGGGAGAGTGGAGAAATGGCTTGCATTCTTCTGGCTCACATCCACTTCTTCATTGCAGAGCATTTCAATGTTTGTTGTAGGCAAAAAATGTTAAATCCCAGCACTTTGAATGGGAGGTGCTAAATGAAATATAAAGCCATCTTTCAAACCAGGCACTGGGTGGGTTTAATGAATTTTGGACAAAACAATGTTTTTCTACATCTTTAACTATACAGGTAGTCCTCGACTTAACACTGTTCGTTTAGTGACCGTTCAAAGTTACAACGGCACTGAAAAAAGTGAGTTATGACAGTTTCTCACACGACCTTTGCAGCATCCCCGTGGTCACGTGAGCAACATTCAGACAGTTGGCAACTGACTTGTATTTATGACGGTTGCAGTGTGCCAGGGTCATGTGATTCACTTTTTGCAAGTTTTTGACGAACAAAATCAATGGCAAAGCCAGATTCACTTAAGAACCATGTTACTAACAACTGCAATTATTCACTTAACAACTGTGGCAAGAAAGGTCATAAAATGGGGCAAAATTCACTTAACAAATGTCTCACTTAGCAGCATAAATGTTGGGCTCAATTGTGGTTGTATGTCAAGGACTATCTATACCTGTGGCCTAGTGGAGAATAATTCTGCTCAGCCTTTAAATACTGCTATCTTGCAGGAAGTAGAAATCCAGAACTTTTTAAAAAGAAATATCATGGATTTCTTATGTAACAGTCTATCAATAGCAATAGCAATAGCACTTAGACTTATATACCGCTTCATAGTGCTTTACAGCTCTCTCTAAGCGGTTTACAGAGTTCAGCATATTGCCCCCAACAATCTGGGTCCTCATTTTACCCACCTCGGAAGGATGGAAGGCTGAGTCAACCTTGAGCCTAGTGAGATTTGAACAGCTGAACTGCTGAACTAGCAATCAGCTGAAGGTCGCAATGCTGCTTTTAACCACTGCGCTATCTCAGCTCCCATGGCTGTTGCTGGGATGCTGGAAGTTGTAGTCTGACGTATCTGGAAGGTACAGTACCAGGTTGAGGAAGGCTGCTGTGGATTATCAACCTTTTAGAAAATCCATAAACAAATCCCTGCTTAATTATTTGGCATCTGTGGGCCTCTCTCTTTATATTCTGATCAGTATAAAACAATTGAAATAATGCTGGTGTTTGTAAAAAGTTATGCTTGTTTCTTATTTATAGTACCGTATTTTTCAGAGTATAAGACGCACCTTAGTTTGGGGGGAGGAAAATAGGGGAAAACAATCTCCTACCAGGTAGATTTGGCTAGCGTCCTTAGTCTGGTCAGCTTCAGCACATTATTTTATCCCCTGGTTAGAGCTGAAAAAAATCTTCTTCGGAGCAAGTAATGAAAAAAAGCCTGCAAAGACTTAGGGCTGGGAAAAAACTTCTTTGGAGAGAGCAACAATGAAAAAATCCTGCAAGATCGTTAGCACCTCGTTAGGGCTGAAAAAAACTTCTTCAGAGGAAGTAGCAATGAAAACAAGCCTGGAAGAGCTTGTTTTCATTGCTGCTTCCTTTTGCACATTTCATTGCAACAAGCCGGGAAGATCGTTAGCACCTCATTAGAGCTTTGAAAAAGCTACATTCGGAGTATAAGACACACCCAAATTTTCACCCTCTTTTAGTGGGGAAAAAGGTGCGTCTTATACTCCGAAAAATACGGTATTTAATAAATTTCTATGCCACCCCTCTCACTGATACAGCGACTCTGTATTCCTTGAAGTGGGGTTCAAGAAAGTAGGCACAGAAATGATGCATTCATTGTAACTCATATCCTGTAAGAATGAGAAAAAAGGAAGAAGAAACATGTATCAACATAATCTAATCATTTTCCAGATGAGCAACTGGAAATTCATGTCATGCCTTTCTATTTTTCCTAGGCTTCTACTTTCTCCTCTTGTTCCATTTGGTTGGGGGTCTGCTTAATGTTGCTGCTAGAAAGCTGCCCCATGCCACATGTAACCTTGGTCAGCCAAGGTTGTCCAGAATTGGATGCTCCTCTACTCCAACTCTGAAGGGTCCCTCAAAACCTCTTCCATTTCTCTGTAAACTCTTTTAATTTGAAATGTTCTTCTTTTTCTCGCATCATCTGTCAGGGTTGTGTATGGAAGATCTGAGCTTCATTCGTTGTTCCTGGATGGCAGAAAACTGTTCACTTGTCTTTTGTTTCTTATTGTTGGGCAAAAAAAAAAATAGAAGCAATATATTCTCCAATAATAATGCAGCATGATTTAATTCCTAAGCACCGTTGTGATGGGAAGTCTGCTCAGCGCAGGAATCTGTTCTCAAACAACCAGTCAAAGAGATGCACCACATCCTGAAGCTGTCATTTCCATTACTACCATCAGGATTCTTTTTTCCTGATGTGCATACAAAGTTTGCTTTCATATTTTAAATTCATTGTTCTTGCCGTGACATTTGAAAAATTCTTCCCTGTCTTCTATGTGATAAAAAATGCTGCAGATCATTGTTTCTCAACCTTGGCAACTTTAAGATTAGCTGGCTGGGGAATTCTGGAAGTTCAAGTTCATCTTAAAGTTGCACAAAGCTATGCTTGTTTCTTATCTTAAAACGACCAAGGTTGAAAAACAATGCTGCAGTCACCTATCATAACTCATACAGTCTTTGCTTAAATATATCCACTACCCTCAGCCATACCTTATACATTTAGTCTTCCAAGTCTGTTTATTAATTTAATTGTTGTTGTCCTTTGGCTGCACTCCAGTTTGTCAGAGCCCCTCCTAAAATGAGTTGCCTGGAACTAGACCCAATATTCCAAGTGCAGCCTGACCAATGCAGAATAGAAAGGAACAATGACTTCTCTTGATCTTGGCACTGTAACAAGTGTTTGTCTGATCGATGCGGAGTTGAAGGCAGATAGGCAAAGAAGAACAATAGCTCTTGATCATACTTGCTGCTAATTCTGGGACTTGCCATGCTAGTGGATCTGAAGGGCACTACTTTGGAGAAGGCTAACTCCAGCTATACAATATTTCTGGAATGGGTTTTTAATATAGTTCCCCAAAGCAATGTTTGATTTGCAAAAACTCAAAATAGGACACATCCCTATTGATTGCTTTTAACACCATGTATCGGAACCAGTGGTGGGTTGCTAGCGGTGCTGTGCGGGACGCCGCACCGGTAGGAGCCCGGCGATGACATCATTTTCAGGCGCTTTTTCCGGCTTCTCCACGTCATGAGCTGTCGGAAAAAAAACCTCCCACCCGCCCTTGTTTTAATATGGATCTTTATTCTTCCTCTGAAGAAGCTCCTCAGCTGTGTTTCAGCTTGTAATGTCGTCCTAAGCATGCGTGGAAGTGTAATCGCCTGATGGAACGCGAGTTCACTTCTGCGCATGCTTGCAATGCGCACCGGTAGCGAAAATAACCGGAACGCTCCGCTGATCTGAACAATGTATTTGCCTCCCTCATCTGTATCTACAGTAGAAATACCCCAGAACTTACCTCTGACTCTATAGATATGGATGGCTCTGGCTTGTGTACATTACATTTTAATATGGAGAATGCTAATAGTACATGAATCATATCAGTGTAACATACAAAGTATCACATACAGGTTGCATATGTAAATCGTTGGGTAACATATATTAAACCTTACAGGTCAGTTTGAAAGTCCGATCACCCAGGAACTAAGTGCTGTAAAGTAACCAGTTCTCTTGTTATGTTCTTGCTTCCTATAAAATGATTTCTATTTTATTTTACAGTACCTGAAACATTCCATCTGTCTGTTAATATTGTGCACTGAGAAATAGCATATCAGAATGGTGCTGATGTGGCAATTTTTCCCCCTTTTTCTCTCACAGAAATGTCTGAAAAAGGAAGCCGCTACATTGATGGAGAGCTGGAAAACGCTATCAATGGAGTCCGGCAGATGAAATTACTGATGGAGCAAACGAGCAATGACCACCAAGAGATCTTGAATAGCTTGGAAGACACAAAGAAGAAGAAGGAGGTCTGTTGGCATCAGGCTTTCTGAGATGTTGTGATTGTTTCCCTCAGCTGGTTTGAAAGTCTTATTTCTTTGCCATTCAAAAAGGGACAAGGCAGTTCTCTCCCAAGCCTAACCTACCGTATTTTTCGGAGTATAAGATGCACCTTTTTACCCCCCAAAAGAGGGTGAGAACTTGGGTGCGTCTTATACACCGAGTGTAGCCCCACCCAGCCACCCCAGCAATTTACCTCCTTGCAGCAAATAGCGCAGAGCCTGATTAGCACAAGCAACTGATTATTGGCTTGCCGACCAGCAGCTGATTGAGGCTTCAGACAGGCCCACGTGCTAAAATGAAAGTGAAACTGAAACTGCAAGGAGGCAAATTGCTGGGAGGGAGAGGCAGAGGCAGAATTTTATTTTCTTGTGCTAATCAGTTGCTGAAACTGGATGCAAGGAGGTAAGTCGATAACTATAAATGTCTATAGAATGTTCAAATTATTAGACTTATTTTTTAAACACTGCTTTATTATTATTCTAGACAACCAAATGAAGAAGCTTTTTAAAATAAATGCTTGATCTGAAGAGGCTCAGTGCTATTGTATCTTCTTTTAAATAGCAGAGAATAATGTATACTTCAAGAAAGCCACATCAATTTTAACAGCATCTGTACAAGTATAATCTGAAATGTAACAGTGTCCTGTTTAGTATTAAGATAAGGCAGCTGAGTTAAACCCTGACTTAGTCATGTTTGGAGTAGATCTATTTAAATAATTGGGAGGAGTTAGTGTGACTACATTTAAGAAAACTTTCTGGCATTAATATACTGCCATAATGTACATTTCTCCAGTTCTTTGCTATTTCTATGAGTCAGGCACGTTAATCTGTTAACATGCACAGAAATACACAGCAAACAGTGTATATCATCTGTACTGTTTGCTGTTTGTTGGGAGGCAAATTGCTGGGAGGCAGAGGCAGATTCCCCCCCCCTTGTTTTCCTCCCCCAAAACTAAGGTATACTCTGGTGCGTCTTATACTTTGAAAAATACGGTAGATTCTCAAGTCAAATTCTTCTCCATGACCTACTAGCTTGCAACTCTCAACAGCGTTAGATAAATTTTAAGTGTGGAGTAGAACTATTGCTATGAAATGACTAGCTCAGCCTTCTCCAGCTGAATGTTCACTGGAGATGATTGCAATTTAAATTGGAACTGCAGTTGCTGGCATTATCTGGCGGGCACCAAACTGGGAAAGACTCGACAACTATCTTGTGGCATCATGTTTATAAGGAAAAATAGTGGGAGGGAGGCTATGCAGCTAACCCCACCCTCTGATATGGGGTGCATTAAATAGTTTCTTCCTCTTTATTTGTGCATTAAGTATAAATGTCAGCAGGAAGGGTTTTTTAGTTTTTTAATTTTATTAACTTGCATTTATTTATTTATTTATTTATTTATTTGGGAATTCTTCTATGCTGCCCTACTCCCTAAGGACTCAGGGTGGCGTACAGCATTTTAAAGAACACCAAACAATAAAATCATTAAAAACAATTTTTAAAAAAAGTTTAAAAAAGACACACAACACTATGCATACATGGGGGAGACCTCAGATGTAAAATTGTCTCAGAACCCCACCTGCAGGAAGAGCCATGTCTTAATGGCTTTTCAGAAGGCCAGCAAGGTGGGGATGATTCGGATCTCTGGGGGAAGTTGGTTCCAGAGAACAGGGGCCCCTACAGAGAAGGCCTTCCCTCTAGGCCCCGCCAGTCGGCATTGTTTGGCTGACGGGACCCAGAGGAGACCCACTCTGTGGGACCTAACCGGTCGAAGGGAAGTATGAGGTAGAATGCGGTCCCGGAGGTAACCTGGTCCTAAGCCATGTAGGGCTTTAAAGATGATGATCAACACCTTGAATTGTACCCGGAGACCAATGGGCAGCCAATGCAACTGGTGGAGTATGGATGTTATGTGGGTGTATCTTGAAACACCCACCACAGCATTGGCTGTTCTATCCTCGTCATGACACATTTAACTTGAATTAACCCATTTCCTGGGTTTGCATATTACAATGAAATATCAACTAACAAAATGGGCTAGGTTCACATGGCATGCTAATCCATTAAAAAGGTAACCAAGTGTAGCATGTTACCTTAAAATAATTGAAAAGTCTTTAAACAACCTTGTTAAGTGCATTGGTGAACCCAGGCTCTGTATGGATGTCAGGGCTACCTTGTTCCATGGTTTTCTTTTACTGGTGCTGACTTGCTTCTGGCAAGACAGCCTCTTCTCCCAGCTGTTTGTCCTGGAATCTCATCAGTTCTCTGCAGATGGTCCCCAATCCTTTTCCTGGCTCTGTGCTCATTGATCCTCTTGGTCTGCTGCTCATCCAGTTCTACTTTCACCATCATAATCTCCTTTGGATGCGAGAGCCCCCTCTCTGCTGCCTACTGGCTCTTATATCATGTGTTTCCAGAAGCAGGGTGCAAATGCTCCAAGGAATTAAGATTCCCCCCCCAGACCCTTTGAGCCTTGCACCTAATTGTTGAAACTGAATGTCTATGAAGATTCTCAGTCATCCAGGTCATGGTTGTCCCAAAAGTGCTTTTTCAAGAGGCAACTGGACTTTCTAGTTTTTTCTTTGAAGAAACTTCTTGGATGAGAAGCGAAACGTCTTCAAAGAAAAACCAGAAAGTCCAGTTGCCTCTTGAAAAAGCACCTTTGGGACGTGTTGAAACTGAAGGAAACTCACCTGCTCCTTCCATTTGCTCTTAATGTCTTGGTTTTTCTTCCTTTTCCACTGCCTTCCATTCGAGCTCTAGTTCCTCTTGTTTCATTGTTGGCCCTTTAGGAAAGTCCTAATGACTCTGTTTCCTCTGCAGGAGGCTATCCTCCTTGCGAAGGATGTGGAGAAGCAACTGAATGAACAGGAAGTGTGCAATGACACTATGCTGGCCCTCTGGGAAGAATGCAAGCCATGCCTGAAGCATACCTGCATGAAGTTCTATACTCGGACATGCCATAGCGGTGCTGGCCTGGTTGGCAGGCAGGTGAGTGAGCCATGTGATGTTGCTTGCTTAGCCTTGGACTTCTGGATAACAGCAATTTGGGGATTCAGGTGAATCTTGAAACCCTCAGGGTATCATCTGGGCTGAGCCTTATGGCTGAGTGTCGCGGGATACAAAATTAAAATCTGGATAAGCCTCACTGAAATGTGTGCACCTTCTCTTGACTGAAGGATCCACATTCAAGAGCACACTCCAAATTAGGCAAAGATTAGATCTGTTTGAAAAGTTGAGAGTTCAGGATTTTTAATGAAATGCCTGCCTTAAAGGATCTCAGATCATCCAAACTTTGGCACCAGCTGCTCAATCGTACAAGCAATTGTACAGCCAGCTGTATAGGAAAGAAAAACCCACTAAATCAAAGAAATGGTTTCCCCTCTCAAATAATGGCATAAGCTCAGTTTCTTGGCTCTTCAAATTCTCCTAAATGAACTTAATCACATACTGAAGTAGCTGAAAACCTTTATTCTTTATTCTCCTTTGTTGGAAGTGGGTTACAGTTCAGATCATCAGGTGTTGAGCTGAATGCACAGGAAGGAAGAGAAATCTCTTAAAAGTATTTGAGTTAAGCTGCATCACACCTCCCACTAGCTCAGGGGTCGGCAACCTTTAACACGCAAAGAGCCATTTGGACCAGTTTCCCATAGAAAAGAAAACACCGGGAGTCACAAAACTCTTCCCGTGCCTGACTATTTCCTCAGCGGCCACAAAACTAGCATATATAGTTGAATTAAAGATTCTGTTTTCTTCTGAAACTTTTCTTTTCTTGGATTTATCCATGGTTGCCTACCAGGAGTCGAAAAGCTTAATAAATTGCACATCGGTGGGTGTTGCACATTGGCAGTTGTGACTCATATTTTGAGCGACAGGGAGCTGCAGCAGAGGGATGAAAGAGCCACATGCGACTCCAGAGCCGCGGGTTGCTGGCCCCTGCACTAGCTGTACTGCTTGGGGATAATAGAACTTGTCCAGTACATCTGGCCACCAAGAAATGCTGGTCTAGAATTTAAAAGTAAACTTAAATTGATTCTGGAAATGAATGGATAGGGTGAAATCACGGATATCTCTGGGCTTAAGGGCATGATATTATGACCTATGGAAGCTTTAAAGACAGTTCTGATAGTGCCTCTCTTGGTTAGCTCCTGAATTCTTACCATACTACTTTTCTAGGCAGTTAATTGTTTATTTTCTAATTACAATAGCCAGCAGGCTTCCAATTGGAGGGATTTTAAGATTTCATACTTTTTCCTTCAGCTGGAAGAGTTCCTGAACCACTCTTCTCCCCTCTCCATTTGGGTGAATGGGGAGCGCATCGACTCCTTGATGGATGTAGACGAAGAACAGGGCCGGAAGTTGGATGATCTTGAGGAGCGCTACAGTCTGGTGGAAGATGGCGTGGATGACCTCTTCCAAGAGAGCAGTCAGGCCTATGGGCAACTTTCCCCCTTCTTCCAGTGGCCATTTGGTGGCTTCCAGGATGGCTTCCACAGCATCCGTATCCCATTCACCCATTCCCGGGTTGCCAGGAGTACGCGCCCTTTCTCTCAGTTCTTCAGCAGTTACCGTCCACAACAAGGTTTCCACCAGATTTTCCAACCCTTCTATGAGATGAGCCAGCATTTCTTTGAGGGTGCTCAGAAAGCCATGGAGTGGGACCACCCAGGTCTAGGAGGAATCCCTGGGTTTTCTTTTGATCAAATCCCAACAGGTAAGGTGAGATCCTGGGCTGCAATGTGAGCTTGGCCACTGGAGCTCTTTCAAACACCTATATGTGCCTGCCTACTCCCTCCAGTTATACAAAGGAAAACAAGTTTTATTGGGTATAAAAAGGGGAGATCTTGTTTTTGGTACTTGGCATAATAATAATAATAACAGAGTTGGAAGGGACCTGCTTATGCAGGAAACCCTACACTACTTCAGACAGATGGTTATCCAACATCATCTTAAAATGTCTAGTGTTGGAGCATTCACAACTTCTGGAGGTAAGCTGTTCCACTGATTAATCGTTCTAACTGTCAGGAAATTTCTCCTTAGTTCTAAGTTGCTTCTCTCCTTGATTAGTTTCCACCCATTGCTTCTTGTTCTACCCTCAGGTGGTTTGGAGAATAGTTTGACTCCCTCTTCTTTGTGGCAACCCCTGAGATATTGGAACACTGCTATCATGTCACCCCTGGTCCTTCTTTTCATTAAACTAGACATACCCAGTTCCTGCAACCGTTCTTCATATGTTTTAGTCTCCAGTCCCCTAATCATTTTTGTTGCTCTTCTCTGCACTCTTTCTAGAGTCTCAACATCCTTTTTACATCGTGGCGACCAAAACTGTATGCAGTATTCCAAGTGTGGCCTTACCAAGGCATTGTAAAGTGGTATTAACACTTCACGTGATCTTGATTCTATCCCTCTGTTAATGCAGCCTAGAACTGTGTTGGCTTTTTTGGCAGCTGCTGCACACTGCTGGCTCATATTTAAATGGTTGTCCACTAGGACTCCAAGATCCCTCTCACAGTTACTACTGTTGAGCAAGGTACCACATATACTGCATATTCCCAAGGATTGGAGAAATACTTGCTTGGTTCATATTTATAGTAAGCCCCTTGTTCACCAGCAGACTTGGTTTCTTTGACTTGTCATGGGACAAACTCATTTGGCAATTTGATGGTAGTGATTAGCAAGGGGCTCTGCTTCCCCCCCCCATTCCACCCCCCCTCCCAATTTCCAACATGGAAAGGTAAGCCCCTCTAACGTTGCCACTGTGCTTTGCTGCTCAGGCTGTCAAGAACAGTTTGTTGTCTTCATTCTGTCAACTCCAAATCGTGTCCAAAGGGTATATTTTTGAAGGTGAATGTTGTGATGCAGCTTCCAGATTTCTGGTTTCAAGTAATTCTTGGCTTTATTAACAATGCCAGCTTGTGACTTAATAACAGCTGGCAAAACGGGGGTCTGTTGTGATGTCTTCTATCATTCTTTCTGTTAGCAACTCCAGGTCACAATGACAACCGGATGGTGTGCCGTGAGATCCGTCGCAATTCTGCTGGCTGCCTGAAAATGAAGGAAGAATGCGACAAATGCCAGGCAATCCTGGCTGTAGGTAAGTGGAAGAGGGTAAAATGGAAGACGGAAACTTTTTTTTGCAGCAGACAACCATGGTTTGATGGGATCATTGATTAAAATGATTTATTAAAAGAGCCGGGGTGGTTGGAATAGTAGTTGGAATGCAGTATTGCAGGCTGACTCTGCCCACAGTCTGAGTTCGATCCTGACTGGTTCAAGGTTGACTCGGCCTTCCATCCTTCCAAGCTTGGTAAAATGAAGACCCAGATTGATGGTGGCAATATGCTGACTCTGTAAACTGCTTAGAGAGGGCTGTAAAAGCACTATGAAGCGGTATATACGTCTTAAGTGCTATTAAAGGCAATCTGTTGTGCAGGTTAACATCCATTTATTTAGTGATTGTTTGAAGTAACGCTGGGCATTGAAAACAGTGACTTATGACTGATCCTCACACTTATGACTTTCGTAACATCCTCACAGTCCCAAGATCAAAATTTGGGTGCTTGGCAACCAGCATGTACAGGTAGTCCTCAACTTACAGCAGTTCATTTAGTGACCAGTTACGACAGCGCTGAACAAAGTGACCTGTCTGTTTTTCACACACCGTTATAGCATCCTCACGGCCATGGGATCAAAATTCATACACTTGGCAACTGACTCATATTTATGATGGTTGCAGTGTCTCAGGGACATGTGATCCCCTTTTGCGACTTTCTGACGAGCAAAGTCCATGGGGGAAGCCAGATTCACTTAACAACCGTGTTACTAATATAACAAGAGCAGTGATTCACTTAAGAACGGTGGCAAGAAAGGTTGTAAAATGGGGGCAAAACTCATTAACAAATGTCTTACTTAGCAACAGAAATTTTGGGCTCAGTTCTGGTCGTAAGTCGAGGGCTACCTGTATTTGCAATGGTTGCAGCATCCCAGGGTCATATAATCACCGTTATGACTTTCCCAGACCATTGTGACAAGCAAAGCTGATGGGAGAAGCAACTGTACGATTCACTTACCAACTGTAATGATATTCTTAACCATGGCAAAAAGGTAATAAAATTAAGCATACCGTATTTTTCAGACTATAAGATGCACCGGAGTATAAGACGCACCTTAGTTTTTGGGGAGGAAAAAAGAAAAAAGCTGATTGAGGGGTGGATGGCTTCCCTGAATACCCTCAATCAGCTTGTCACGCAGTGATTTTATATTGCCTGTTACATGTATATGCAGGGAGATGCATCCCTATCAAATATAATGGTTTATTCCTGAGCACGTGATTAATATGTTCCTAGTACGCATGTGTACATTCCTTTCTTTTGATTCATTCCCTTTTGTTCTCTGCTTCATGACGAAGCAACATCTCTTTTATATAGCCAATATGTGATTTCTTATTTTTGTATTAAAATAAATATCTTATTCATTAGAATTATAATGCGGTTTATTTTGACAATGTCAGAGTTCCAGGAAAAGATTCATTTCGCCTCTGATAAGAGTAATTCTTATCTCAACACAGCTGTTCCCAGAGGTGAACTTTAGCAACAGGTTCATTGGTTGTGAGCTCTGTGCCTTGCTTTTTCAGCCTGTGAAACCTCCGTTGTAGCCCCACCCAGCCTCTCAAATGGAGGTTTCAGAGGCTGGGGAAAAAAAAGCCTCTGAAACGGAGGTTTCACAGGCTGTTTTCAGCCTCTGAAACCTCCATTTGAGAGGCTGGGCGGGGCTACATTCGGTTTATAAGACACACCCAAATTTTCACTCTCTTTTAGGGGGGGAAAGGTGCATCTTATACTCCGAAAAATACGGTAATTGTCTCGTTTAGCAGTGGAAATTCTGGTCCCAATTGTAACACAAGGACTACATAATACAAAACAAGAAAGACTGGGATTTTCTTGTGAACATTTTTGACAGTTTTCAATGCCCTTTTGTCTTACCTAGATGGCAGCTACATCTCATGGCTTGTATATCTTTTATTTTTCATTCATAATTGGTAGGAAATAGCATCTCCAATATTTGGAGGCTTGCTACTAAATTTCGGTGGTATGATTTTGGCTGGGTTGCAAAAAAAAATCATTGCAGATTGTCTCCCATCTCTGGGCTACTGAAAGAAAAGTTGTTTTTTTGATGCAGATTGCGTATAACTTGTTTCCTTTTGCCAACGTGACTTTTGGGTTGTGTTCATGTAACACCCTTATTCTAATTACTAAATTAATTCATACCCTACATTAATTATAAACTAGGGTAATGGAGGTGGATTCACATAATAGCAATAGCAATAGCACTTAGACTTATATACCGCTTCATAGTGCTTTACAGCCCTCTCTAAGCGGTTTACAAAGTTCAGCATATTGCCCCCAACAATCTGGGTCCTCATTTTACCCACCTCAGAAGGATGGAAGGCTGAGTCAACCTTGAGCCGGTGAGATTTGAACTGCTGAACTGCTGAACTAGCAGTAGCCTGCAGTGCTGCATTTAACCACTGCACCATCTCGGCATAATGCGCTAAATGTCATAAAAACTTAAAATGAACAAAATTTAATATGCTGCATGAATGCAGCTACCTGTAACTGTAACTGATTTAGTTATACATAGAATGAGAATAGAGCTTTTGTATTACGATGATGCTATTTTTAACATATATCCAACTTATCAAATCGTTGATTGAGATGGGTGGCTGTAGAAATTGAATGAATGAATGAAGTGGATTTCTAGTTTTAGTTGAAAATAGAATTATGGTGACTTCATGAAGTGTTTGCAAGTGTCACAGCAAGGGAAGCGCATAACCAACCAGCCTTGACTGACCTTAAGAAGCTAAGCCAGATCAGGCCTTCTTTGTCCTTGAATGGTAGATCACCTGAAGATCCCAGAACCAAGAAGTCAACAAAACATTCCGGAAGAAGGCAGTGGCAAAACCACTTCTGTACCATTTCTGAAACCCCCTATATGGCCTGTCCCTACAGTCACATCAGGAAGTCTTCATTTTTTTCTTACTTGGATCTCCTTTTGTTCTCCATCTTCTTCAAATCCATACAGATTGCTCCCAGACGGATCCAGATCAGAGAAAAATGAAGGAACGCTTTGAAGATGCTCTGCGGTTGGCTGAACGATTTACCCGGAGATATGATGAAATCCTCAAGGCTTTCCAGGAAGAAATGCTCAACACCACAGCCATCCTGGATCAGCTCAACCGACAGTTTGGTTGGGTATCTCACTTAGCCAATCGCACTCGGAATGACAAGCTTCTGAAGGTTCTCATGGTAGGTTATCGACTGCATTTCCCTCACTTGCTTCATTTGATTACTATGACTTAGCCCCTTCATTGGTTTTGTGAAGTCCATTAAATTATAAAGTAGGCAGATAGCTGGGTGCACACAAACTAAGCTACAAACATTTTAACTAAAGTTAACGTGTGAATGTAGCCACTAAGTCTTCAACCTGAATGTTTAAGCCTATTTGTTTACATACATTAGTATGATGCCTATTTGCCAATTCTTGGTAGCTTCCAATAGCATTGTAAAAACATCAGTAAGTTAGTATCATACAGCATCCCAACTCTTTCCCCTTCTGAGAAGTTGCCTCCCATTAGACCATAGCTGCTTCTTCCCTGAAGGTTTGCTGGAAGAGAGTACAGCACCAAAATGGCAGCAGAGAGAAGGAGGCCATCCTAATGTCAGGGATGGAGGACAGGGTATTCAAGAATAGGAACTACCACTGAGAAAGCTTACTCATGAGCATCCTCCCTTCTCACCCTTGGTATACACCCTTCTCAGTATACATCCTTGGACAAGGTGTAGCAAATGGGAAGCTTCTACCTGTTTGGATATATTATTTCATTGGTGTAGAGAGGGACATCTTTGTCACCGTGTGATTATTGCCTGTTACATGTATATGCAGGGAGAAGCATCCCTATCTAATATAATGGTTTATTCCTGAGCATGTGATTGATTTGTTCTTGTACACATGTGTGCATTCCAATCTCTTTTTCTTTCCTTCTTGCTCTGTCTTCCATTGAGAGAAGACACACTTTTATATTAGAGATGTAAACAAATGAGGATTTATTGTTTTTGTACCGAAATAAATATTTTTACTTAGACTTTTAAACTGCGGTTTCTTTTCTAATGTCTGATGTCCGGGAAAAGATCAAATGTCTCTTTTGTGAGATTAATTATCACCTCTGTCAATCTTGGATTGCAAGATTGTTTTTAAAAACTGCTGACTTACCCAAAGAAGCTCAGGAATTCTGCTTGAAGAAAAAGAGAGGAATTCTCATTCTCTCTCTCTCTCTCTCTCTCCCTCCCTCTCCCTCTCCCTCTCCCTCTCCCTGTTTCGTGTTCATAGACTGGTGTGGGTGGATAGTGGAAGACAAAACTCCCCCCCCCCAATTACAAACAACTATCTTTTTGATAGCTTCAGGCACTGCTAATGCTTGGTCCTCCTCTTTTAAAGGTGAACTCTTCCATTCCAGAAGACACATCCCAAACTCCTGACACTCAAGTGACTGTCCGGGTCTTTGATTCTGAGCCCTTCATCTTGATTGTGCCAGGAAGTGTTCCTTTGGATGATGACACATTCATGGATAATGTGGCCAGGGACGCCCTGCGTGAATTCAAGGACAATAAAGTGTAAGTGTGGAGCTGGGGAGATGCAGTCAGAGTTAGGATAGTCTCCTGAGCTCAGCTATATGGAAAACAACCACATTCATTTAAGATCATTGTATAGTTTCCTTTATGGCTGGCTTTATATAAAGTGGGCTGTACCACTTCAGACTACAAGAGAAGATCTCAGTGGCTTATCTTCTTGAGAGAACCATGTTGGAATAGTTAGTAGAAATATTTGGAAATATAAATGAAAAGAAGTGCCACCAGTTGCTCCACAAAACATTCTTTTAATGCTTTATCTTACCTTTATCTCTAAGGAGTAATCAATGATACATTTTCTGTGAGGGACAAATGGTAACGAGAAGATTGAAATCTCCCATAGTTGCTTTTGTCCATGCAGTACTTTAAAGTTCTATTTAAATATCTATGGAGATTCTCAGTTATCCAGGTCATGGTTGTCTCAATGGTGCTTTTTCAAGAGGCAACTGGACTTTCTGCTTTTTCTTTGAAGAAGCTTCTTGGATGAGAAGCGAAATGTCTTCAAAGAAAAAACAGTCTAGTTGCCTCTTGAAAAGCACCTTTGGGACATTTTATTTAAATTCCTGCCATCAGTGGCCAGTTGAGAATTGGAGCCCTGATAGATCTTGAGGTTTTAAGGCCATGAAAATCTATAGTATCCTAAAATATCATTAATTTGAAGGAAATCCATAGGAAGCACATAAACGTCCTTTTTGGATAAGGATGTTTTTAAGAAAACAACATCAGAGTCTATATAAGAACTGAAGGTAGGTCCCAGCCTCCTCTTTCTCAATGTTCAACTTGCAGACTTTATGTTAAATGAGATATATGCTTACTTTTTTACCCAAGAAGACTAAATATGTGTGTATTTGGGGGTGAGACAAAGAAATAATATTTCTAAATCTCCAAAATGATTGTTTGGGGAGGGAGACTCTGGATTAATACAACGTGGCAGCGAATCTCCTGTGCTATACAGGTAGTCCTCAGTTAACAACTACAATTGGGACACGATTTTTAAAGGAATCGTGACTGCAGTAACTTAAAATGTCAGTTCTGTGATTGTTAAATAAATGACCTGTGATCATTAAGCACAACATCATGTGACTGCAACTTGCATTTTGCTGCTGTTTTGTCCATTGACTTTGCTTGTTGGAAGTTGGCTGTGAAGCTCGTAAATATTGATCTTCAGGGATGTTACAACAACTGCAAGTTTGAAGACCAACGGTAAAATTACTTTTTCGGTGCCATCATAAGTTTGAACAATCACTAGGCAGGGCAGTCATTAACTGAGGACTATTTGTATAGGATAAGTGTTGAAGCAAGCAGTAACTGGGGTGTGTGTGTGCCATTTTACACACACACACACACACACACACACACACACACACACACACACACACACACACACACACACACACACACACACACACTTCTTATAAGTCTTCATACTTTGTGTCACATTGCTATTTGATGGTCTGTCCTAGCATTAGGAAATTCCTTTTGGTTCTGGAATTCATACATTCTTTTTTTCCCCCTTTTATCCAACAGAGAATAACCCTGCCTGCATTCTGGATCTCAGGCCATGACAAAGGAGAGCGAGAGGAGCCATAGTCCTTTTGGCCTCCCCGCCTTTCCCCCTCAGTGCTCTCACAGCGCCACAAGGGAGCTTCGCCCACCAAGCCCCACCTATCCGCCTTTGTAGTTTACACTGTATTGCCTGCCCTACTTTTGCTGCTGGGTCATTACAGATGCACAAAGTGAAATAAAAGGTTCTGGCCCAATGCTTGAAAAAAAAGTGCTCTGTGGATTGAGTGAGGGAAGAAATGGGATTTGGAGTTGGGGAGAAGGGCTGGATGATGGCACAAAGAAGTTTCATGTCCCTCGGGCAATGGGTTCCAGGCGTGAACCTTATGAATGATTGGTCGTGATATCTGAGACAAAAGTCCATTGTCTGCTAATCCCCTTCCTCATCTTGTCCGTAGCCATTTTAGAGAAAAACACTGACACAATGCAGAGCTCTGTATTCCTTCTTTCTCCTTGGTAATTATCCTAGCAAGGCCTTCAAAACACACGGACTAGCTTAATCATGGCCATACAGTTCAAACCTCTGCAGCATTACAAGGTCTTTGAGGAATTTTCTAGCACAAACTCACATGACTGCAAAAATGCATCCAGTAATTTCGGGGGGAGGTTTGGGGAACTCCGGTTTCATCTGTTTATCTGGAACACCAATGGGTGCTTATCATATATCCCTAAGAATGGTTGGATGCAGAGGAGTCTACAGCAATAATGTCAAAAATGATATGGATGTTGTGACATCACACAAAAGTCGCAATTATGAAATGACAATGGAACTTCTGCAAGTACATAAGTTGCATCATGCGTGTCATGGCGCATACGTCCTTTTCCTGGCTGTTCTTTCAGCCAGTTTTCGGTGATTAGGTGTAGGTGGATCTGTAAATATGTCCTAGAAAAAGCTGTTTATGTTGAGTGGTCTGTGCTAGATGGATTTTTGTGAAAAATGAATTGTCGAAAAGTATTTACCACTGAGTTACAATTAATGAGGTTTGGATGAGTCAGGTTTTTTCCCCCTTTTGTTCTAACTCGAAGTGGTAATTGTCTCACCCAGTGTCAGAATGCTTATTGTCAGCAGGCATGGACGTTGTGAGCAACTTAAATGCTACTGTCCTGTACTTTCTGCATTTATTATCCCCCACATCCTTCCCTCCAATCACGTAGGAAGGAAGCTCTGTACAGCATCTCACCCAATAGATGAAATAAGGTATAGTCTGCTGAAGTATAAATCGAATGGTTTTAAAGAATTGTGCACTGGAGAGAATTGCTCCAGGTTTCTCTGTAATTGGATTAAAACTCATTTGCAAGTCAAGTGTTCACAACCCCCTAAAAAGATGTTATTGTATTGCCAGCTATGCAAGGGTCCATAGCTAACACAGGATGCTGGAAAAGGGATGGTGATGAGTTGTTTAAAGCCAAGGCGCAGCTTGAATTCATACCATCCTCTTGCTGCAAATACTCTGGTTTAGTCCAAGGCCACTTCGTGTGTGTGTTAACTCTTTATGTGAACTCTAATCTATGAAGGGCAACCAGTTTGGTGTAGTGGGTGAGGCACCAGCTGGAAACTGGAGAGCATGAGTTCTAGTCCTTCATTAGCATAAAGGCAATTGATGACTTAGGGCCAGCCGCTCACTCTCAGCCCTAGTCCGGGTGCAACAGCAAATCACTTCCAAAATATCTTGCCAAGAAAACTGCAGGGACTAATCCAGGCAGTTGGCAGGAATCTGACTGGTTTGAAGGTGAATACACAGACATGGGGTGGGGGTGGGGGGGGAGAGAGAGATTAATTATTTACTATGCTAGAGAGTGCAGAAAAGGCTTCACCAAACACTGTGATTGCCCTTGGCCCTTTTCTTTCAAGGCCACTTATTTTGGGGTGCAGAATTCCTCCTTGATTTCCAAATAGTTGACATTAGGGCGGAAGAAAGATGGTGGCCCTCACAGAAGTGGGACATAAATGTCAGCTAAGAAAACTACTCAGCCCATCCAGGGGTGGGTTCCAGGGTCGGGTTGCTCTTACCTTGCTACCGATGCGCTGTGCGCGCATTGCCATGTTGCACGCGCGCAGCCCCTTGTGCAATTTTGCTTTCGCGCATGCGTGGAAGTGAAATCTTGCCAAAATCTCGCATGTGCGTCCCCTCGTGAGATTTTGCTTCTGCGCAGAAAAAGCAAAAATAGCCAAAAAACTGCAGAAAAAAGATGGCGGCGCGTGATAGACCAACAAAGACGGCACCAGAGCCATCACGCGCAAATTTCGCAATCCGTGGGCTGCTACCGGTGCCATAGAGTGGATAGCACCGGTAGGAACCCACCACTGGTGGGTTCTACTTACTTTCCCTACCAGTTCGCATTTCGTTGGAAGTGTCACGTTGCGCAAATGACCCTCTGTGCATGTGCAGAAGCCTGTGTGCATGTGCAGAAGCCTCTGCATGCACAGAGGGTTCTTTGCAAGCCGCTTTCAAGGAGCGGCGTCTGGAGAACCAGTTCGGGGGCGTGGCTGGCCGGCCATTGCTGCCAGTTCGGCGAGCAGGGGCCACTGGTATGGGAGAACCGGTCCGAATCGGCAGCAACCCACCACAGAGCCCATCATACTTAAGGCATTTCAGCAGTCAAGCTGTCAGGAAAGTCCCCTTAACAAAAGTAGCTGTTAAATTGACTGTAGATGAGAGCCAGAGCTGTACTCCAACCAGAGATGGGTTCCTCCCAGTTCGGATCGGATTGCCCGAACCGGTAGCGGCCCACTGGTGCTGTCCAGTGTGTCAGTGCTGTCGGTGCTGGTCCGTGTGCGCCGCCATCTTTTTTGGGGGAATTTTTGGTGAATTTTTCCATGTTTGGATGGCTTCTCCTCTTCCGCAGGTTGAAAAAGAGCCCTTCCGCCCTTCCCCAGGTTAATACTGACCTTTATTTCTTTGCCTGAAGCACAGCTGATCAGCTCCTCAGCTGTGTTTCGGGCTGATTCCTGCTACTGAGCATGCGCGGAAGCCAAATTGCACGAGGGGATGCGCGTGAGCGGAGTGAGCGTGCACGCGCAAAATGTCGTGATGCGAACCGGTGGGGAAGGTAAGTGGAACCCACCCCTGCCTCCAAAGCATCCTAAAAGGGAAAGTGACCTTACCTGTTGAAGCAGCCCCCGCTCCCCAAATACTCTTAGTGGCAACTGGGGCATTTGTGTCCAATTCTCAATATTTTAAGCTCCCACAAAGTCATAGTTTTTTTTTAAATTTTGCTTAAGAAAAATCCTTTTTCCATACATAGTAAAACAGCAAAAGGAAAATTAGTGCACTCTCTTAACTCAGAAATCTTTTTTGTATGCTTCAAAGGACACATTCCAGTCTTGTTTTCATCGCTAGGATATGGGGAGCAACATTAAAGAGATTTCTGAGAAATCAAGTCAAATCATCTTTGAATTGCACTCAACTCCTGGGTCATCTTAGCTATAATACAGAAATGGTTTCTCATTACCTTGCATGATTCATTTTTGAATTACCAGTGGAGATTATAGCATTGGGATTTTCTGCTAGTCTCCTATCCAAGTATTAACCAGGTCTGGCACTGCATAGGTTTGGAGCCCAAACACAACTTTGCCCCGATTCCATTGCACTACAGAAATCAGGAAAACATCCCTTCTTGTAGTTTTCCCTTGTAGGAAAAACTACAAGATAAGCCTGTTCTCACATGGGGCCAATCAGCCATTTAATTGATCACAGCTCCTATTTGCTTGTGATTTCAAAGAAATCACAATTATTGTGATTATTCATGGAGGTAATGAGGGTGTCCTTCTAGAGCAGGGGTGTCAAACTCGAGGCCCGTGGGCCAGATCCGGCCCGCGGGGTGTTTAGATCTGGCCCGCAGGGCCGTCCTGTAAATAGCGAAGGACCAGCCCACGGATGCCATCCCAACTGAAAACACAGGTCTGCAGGACGCCATCCCAGCCGAAAACAGAGCTCGGGAGGGCTCCGTTTTCACTGGCAGAGGGTTGCAGGAGGCTGTTCCAGCTGAAAACGGAGCTCGCAAGCCCGTTTTCACTGGCAGAGCGCTCAGATCACCAAAGGCGCCCCTGACGTGAGTGATATCAAGCTGGCCACGCCCACCTTGGCCACACCCACCCCAGACCCCAAGGTGAAACACAACCCTCATGCAGCCCTCAATGAAATCGAGTTTGACACCCCTGTTCTAGAGTTACAAAATAGCTGTGATTTCAATTTGTGTACGAATCTAGTTCCAGTCTGCCTTCCTAACTGGACCTGGTTAATTCTGCCTTCCTAGATCCTACTCCCTGGTGCTTCTGATTGGGATTGAGTTAAGTCTGGAGTTCATAGGGGACTTGAATGAGCACTGTCTCTTTTTCTCTGTGTGGAGTTCCCTTTGCCCCAGGTTTCCTCCAGACTTTGGCCTTTTTCTCATTACTATAGTAATTTATCCTGTCTTAGAATGCCAACTTGTACTGAAGATGCCTATAGGGGCACCTTCCACTGCAGGAAGGAAAAGGAAAACCATCTTTCCCAGAGAGGCCTCTGCAGATCAACAGCCCCCTCATTCTCTGCAGACCATGTTGCAACACCCCACATCTTATCCTGGCTTGCAACCTATGAATAGATGCCCCTGAGCATGTGTAGAGTTTTATCCCTGGGTGGTAGAACTCTACACATGATCAGCGGCAAAACAAAACTATTGGCAAGAGTGTCCAGAATATTGCTTGTTTTGTACAGGAACCATTTCTTCACTCCTACTTAGAATGCTGCGGAAAACAGGCCATCTTAGAATAGAATGGAATAGGAATAGGAATAGAACAGTGGTGTCAAACCAGGGGTGAAATGCTCCCTGTTCGGGCGGGCCGGTCGTTCGTCGTAGAGCTGATAGTGATCGCAGCGCGTGGCTGCCCCCACCCGCCTGGACGCTGCCATTTAGGTTCTTTTACCCTCTGCGCATGCACAAAGCGTTCTGCGCATGCACAGAGGGTAAAAGAATCCAAATCGCTATCGGCTCTACGACGACTGACTGGCCCGCCTGAACCGGGAGCATTTCACCGCTGTGTCAAACTTGTGGCGTCACATTGTCATCACGTGACGTATCACAACTTCCCCCCCTTTGCTAAACCGGGGCTGGGCGTGGCCAATGCATGATACATCAGGCCTGTGGGACGCGAGTTTGACACCCTTGGAATAGAAGAATATGGTAGGGTAGGGAAGGGTAGGGTAGAATGGAATGGAATGGAGTGGAATGGAATGGAATAGAATAGAATAGAAAATGGAATGGAATGGAATGGAATTAGAATAGAATAGAATAGAATAGAATAGAATAGAATAGAATAGAATAGAATAGAAAATGGAATGGAATAAGAATAGAATAGAATAGAATATGGAATAGAATGGAATAGAATAAGAATAGAATAGAATAGAATAGAATAGAATAGAATAGAATGAAACGAATAGAATAGATTAGCAATAAATAGAATAGCAATGAATAGAAACAAATAGAATAGAAAATGGAATGGAATGGAGTAGAAGAAATAGAATAGAATAGAATAGAATAGAATAGAATAAAATAGGGAATGGAATGGAATGGAATGGAAATGAAATGAATAGAAACAAATAGAAACGAAACAAATAGAAACGAAACAAATAGAAACGAAACGAATAGAATAGCAATGAATAGAATAGAAACGAATAGAAAAAAGAATAGAATAGAATATGGAATGGAATGGAATAGAATACTTTATTGGCTAAGTGTGATTGGACACACAAGGAATTTGTCTCTGGTGCATACGCCCTCAATGTACATACAAACAGCAAAGTAAATGTAATCATGGAAGATAGCAATAAAAGAAGTAGAAAAGACGAGAAGAATAATCTTATTTTATAGGCCATCTTATTAAATCATAATAAAGTTCATTTGGGCACTGCATCTCATATGTATGCAGAAACTTGGCTTTAGGCTTTATTGTGTTTGGATAGAATGTTATCTTTGGGCAATGACCTAAAATGTGTAACACCAGACCCCGAGGCAGTATGTACAATAACAGTACAGTATATAATCTCTGTGGAGGATCTTCCCAAAGAAACATTAGTATACATTTTCTTCTATATCTTTTGCCCTATATGGATGGTTGGGCGACTACTCTCAAAAGTCCAGAAAAACATGTTTTCCCTATTGCGTGCAATCACTGCAGAAATATTTCTAAAATACAATGTTTACTTCTAAAGAAAGGCAGTCTTTTGGCAAATAAGTTCAAACCACCAATTTATAAAAAGAAAGAATAACAGGAAATAGAAGCCTAAATGCCACTTCTTTTTAAGAATCTCTCCCACGTTTCTGGAAATTACCCTGTTTTCCCTGCTCCATTGTAAAAGGTCAGAAATGATTCTTTTTTCCAAAATGAATTAGAGATACTAGGTGGCTAAGGCAATTAAGACTTCTAAGCCTTCTTTTTCTGCCTCCCGCACCACAATCTGGCTAGGATTACTGAACTCTGCTATCAATTTGAAGTGAAAAGCTTCTCCAAGCTGTAGTCCAGGTAGTCCTCGAGTTACAACAATTGAGCCCCAAATTTCTGTTGTTAAGTGAGACATTTGTTAAGTGAGTTTGCCCCATTTTATGACCTTTCTTGCCACAGTTGTTTTGAATCTTGCAGTTTGTAAATTAGTAACACGATTGTTAAGTGAATCTAGCTTTCTCCGTTGATTTCTGCTTGTTAAAATGGTGCGAAAGATGATCAGATGATCTTGGGACACAACAGCCATAAATATAAACCATTAATTTTGATCACATCATGGTGATGCTACAAAGGTCGTGCGAAAAACGGTCATTTTTTTTAATGCCATTGTAACTTTGAAAGGTTACCAAATGAACTGTTGTAAGTCGAGGAACTACCGTATTTTTCGGAGTATAAGACACACTTTTTCCTCTTCTAAAAGAGGCTGAAAATTTGGGTGCATCTTATACTCCGAATGTAGCCCCGCCCACTCGCCGGCCCCTACCCTTCGGCCTCTGAGCGTCCACTTCCTGGCTGCAGAGATTGCCATCGACAATGGCTTGTGTTTTTGGGTTCCGGGCGTTGCGTTTTCAGCCTCCAAACGCTCGACGTGCAGTGCCCAAAATGGCTACCCGGAACAGCTGCTGCTTTCTCTTACCCCTTCCACACTTCGCCTGCTTCAGTCACTGGAACTCCCTCCGATGATCAGCTGTGCTTTTGAAGCTGTTTTTCAGCCCCAACACGAGCTAAGCGATCTTCCCTGCTTTGCCTGCTTTTCTAATTGCTGCTCCCTCCGACGATCAGCTGTGCTTTAGAAGCACAGCCCCAACCTCAAAACCAGCGAGCGAACTAATGTGCTGAATCTGACCAGGCTAAGGACTAGCCAGATGAATACCTGGTAGGCAGAATTCTTTCCCCCATATTTTCCTCCCCAAAAACTAAGGTGCGTCTTATACTCCATTGCGTCTTATACTCCGAAAAATACGGTACCTGTATATATCTTAAAACTCAGGAAAAAAGAACCAATAGTCATTTCACATTAGAGACTCCATCTATAGTAAAAGATTGCCTGAATCCTGGTTCATGCAACCCTCAGAAATATAGAAGGTTGCAAAAAAATTAGTTATGTCCAGGCTAACAGAAAACTTTACAACTTCAAACTGTTATAGTCAGGGATTTGCCCCTGCAGAGAATAATCAAGCCAATGATTCTGCCATCTCAGCATGCTGACAACAGTCTTGCAAAGGTTTGGTGATTTACAAATACAGTTTTAATCTAGCAGCTGATTTTGGAATAGGCCCCATAGGTGATTGGGGAAGGGAACTTCCTGGTTTGTTCAGTGAAATCTTCCTTCATCTCAGCTACAATCAGGGGTCAGTTCCTCCCAGTTCGGACCGGATCGCCCGAACCAGTAACAACCCACTGGTGACATCACTATCGGTGCCGGTCCATGCGCGCCGCCGTATTTTTTGGAGATTATGTGAGAATTTTTCCCCTTCCACAGCTTGAACAAGGGCCCTCCCACCCCGCCCGCGGGTGAATTCTGACCTTTATTTCTTCGCCCGAAGCACAGCTGATCAGCTCCTCAGCTGTGTTTCAGGCTCATTCCTGCTTCTGAGCATGCGCGGAAGCCAGATCCCACGAGGGGACGCACGAAACGTCGCGATGCGAACCGGTGGCGAAGGTAAGTGGAACCCACCCCTGGCTACAATCACCACCTTCTCCAACCATATTCTGGTGGATAATGGCCAAGAGCCATGAAGAATGTAATTCATCCTGTTTGAGAGGCATCGAATCAGGAAAGGCTGAAAGTGTGTATTACAATCCTCCCCCAAATGAAATCTTCAGTAAATGAAAGTAATATAACCATCAGTTGGGCTTGCTTAATGGGAGACACTGCACTTCATAAACAGAGTCCCTTGTCAGCGAGATAGGTGGCATACAAATTTAGTAAATAAAATAAATGTGTCAAACGGGCCAATCATAAGAGTATGTTTTTTCTTGAATGCTCTTCTAAGTTTTAGTGCTTGGCTGCCAGGTTAACAGGTTCAGAAATCACACATAAAGTATGCACATATTTGAACAAAGCACTAGCTGTGGTCACCCAGTTTTCCTAGAATGCTCTTTGTGAAATAGAGAAATTATAGTAAATTAGAATTATACTGTCCTTGGCATTTTGCTTTGCAGTATATACTATCTTCCTTTGTAAGTATCTTTAACAAATCAGACAGGTGCCAAAATCAATATTTCCCTCTAGAATCAGTGGCCCACTTCATCTTTGCAGCTGGCTAAATAGTTTATTGTACCTGTGCACCTAATTTATGGTGATATTATTTTCCACTTATTGACATTTTCATTTGGGGGATAGTTGTAATACACAAGTTCAGTCTTCCCTGATCTGATGCTTCTTACATCACCTGGAATTCAAGCAAGCCACAGTTCTGCACTTTCCCAGGATTAAGATATCTAGCAGTCATTAGGAGGAGGTCTACACCCTCAGAATTAAAAGCTTAGCAACAGACTTACCTAAAGGTCAGATTATGAATATATATATATGTACAAAGCTACAGATCTATCAGTTTGAATTTTAAAGAGGAGGAAGCAAGACATAAATTAGACTGCCAGTAAGTCTAACTCATGAAAAATAAAAATAAAAATATTTAAGCACTTGAATCTTTTTTAAAAAAAACTAAACAATCCATCAGGAATCCCAAAGGTTGCTTTTTTTCAAGAAGCAATTGGACTTTCTGGTTTTTCTTTGAAGAGGTTTCGCTTCTCATCCAAGAAGCTTCTTCAGTTCTGAGCTGAGCTTCTTGGATGAGAAGCGAAATCTCTTCAAAGAAAAACCAGAAAGTCCAATTGCCTCTTGGAAAAAAAAACACCTTTGGGACAACCCATCAGGAACTTGTGTACCAAATATTATGCTGACTTACATCCAGACCCTATTGCATGTGAACATATTCATGTATTGCCTCTTGATTATTGCTGTCCGATGCTTAGTTATCTTTTCATACTGTAGTTTTATTCATTTAGGTACCACTCTGAGACCCATCCCCAGTCATGCCTGCAGAGACTTCAGGACAGCTGCGCTGATAAAACATTATTTTAAAACCCCACATAAAAATAAATTTCAACTGAACAGACATAAAAGGACCTCAAATCAGAAAGTATTTTATTGATTACAAAACTGCATTCTTGTTAGTATCTCCCAACCAGGAGAAACCCAACTGTTACCTCCATTCCCTGCCCCAACTGAGTGTCACCCAACGGTGTCATCAGCTACCACGGGCACATGGGCAAGATCTGCTCAGCACTTAAGGAAGCTGTCAAGCAAAGAAGGGTTGCTGATACCTGGACAATTGATCTCACGTATTTAGGGGTGCATAGAAAGAAGACGCTTTCTATGCACCCCTAAAACCCATCAACAGGTCACAGTTTATTAGGATGCCTGTTCTACCATGGGTTTTCTTTTAGATGGCAGGCCAGTAGCATTTTTGGAAATAGCAATAGTCTGGAAATGAGTCACGATTTTCCTAAAAGTCCCTATTTCCTTATTGCTGCTCAGACATGTGCGGAGAAGTAAACAGACATCAAAGGAGTACATCAACTGTGCCAACTGCTGGCCTGTTTCAGAAAAAAAAATACTTGGCACTTGGCCTTTAAACTCTAGGCCTTTTCAGCATAAATAGCGAAAAATAGCACATATAAGTAACTCTTATGCTCCCTTCTTCCGAATTGTGTAACTGCATGATCCAGGACCAGCTATTATTCTCTTTAGCTGTCAGAACAGCTTTACTAAATCCCAGATCCTGGGTATCATAGGGCAAAAAATGTTGGACTGTAATCCCAGACTATATACACTGTTGCACGCCATGTCCTTGACCTGAGGCTGCTCAATAAAGCAGCTGCTCCTCTCTTAACTACTCAACAGCCAGCTTTGACCCATGTCAGCAGTAAACTTCTCACAGGATGAAAGGGAAACAGAAAGCACTTCATTAGACCTCACTAAAGCAGCTCTTACTTAAAAGGTCAAGAAAAAGGCAAGGTATACAGTAAACAGGCAGATTAGGGCAACCTTTCCTGTTCCCTCTTGCGTGTGTTGAATTGCCCATCTTGCCCATCATCTGGTTGGGGAAGGCCACTTCGGAGAAAAGAGCGAGAGGCAAATATTCGGGTCCCAGGATAATGCTGCAGGATCCAATCTGAGTTGGTCATCGGGACCACAGGTTTAGTCTTCCAAGCTTTCGGACTCAAAGGGAGACTCATAGGGAGGAACTCAGAAGTTTCCTGAGGAGGGAGTCCATCCTCAGGGAACTTCTCTCTTTCCAGAATGGGCTCCAAAAGTTTGGAAGATGAAACCTCTGGTGACCGACTCAGATTGGCTCCTGCAGAATAATGAGAATGAGAAATTATGAAAATTGCGTTTCAGGGAAAGATGGTTCACTTGCACTCGTCTTTTTAAAATAGAGTAGACAAGATTCTACTTGGCAGAAGCATGAGAGTATCCTTTATGCAGGTTGGACTACTGGGGACAAGCAAAGGTCCTCCAATTGCTTTGTGATGTTATTTGAACAGAAGATAAACAATAAAGGGACAGGTACCCACAAGGCAGATGGTAGAGCTTAGGAACTATATGGTTTCCAGGAAATCTTCCCAATTACGTCCACTGTCCCCATCCCAAAATGCTGATGAAGAAAGATGGAGCAAGGCTTTAGATAGCTTCCAAGCAACCCCAGGAGAGAGCCCATAACCACTTGAGGGCTGCTTAGCAGCAGCAGATCTCTCTACTCTGTGGTTGCTAGAGAAAAGGTAACAAACCCCCTCTGCTTCCTTCAGTAAAAGGCAGAAGAATGAAATAATGGACAGCCATCCAGATGTTTAAAGTTAAGCAAAGCATCCCCAGAGCTACAAAGCAGATCTTGAAACCAGTTGAGTGTTTTTAGCCCGATCTCCCAGCAATACAGGCCAATTCATTCAATAAAAGGTCCAAAGTTGTGGTGCAGAAGTAAGAGTTCCATTGCCATCAACTATCTCCATTAATGGAAAGCTCCTCTGTGGCCAGCAGACCTTCTCTATCAACATCTCTCGCTGCAACCCCTGCTGGTGGCCTCCCCCAGGGCAGGCGAGCAAGGAGGGGCTGGTGCAGTTCATTATAAAGGGCAGCTCCAACGAGAAGGATGAGGAAACCCAGGATCTGCAGTCCATGAAAGACCTCCCAGCCAATGGCCAGGCTGACAACCCAGATGACAATGGTGCGCAGGCTATCGAGTACCATCCGGGTGGTGGCGCTGATCTCTTTCGTGACACTGATGCCAGCAAAGTTGAAGAAGGCAATGCTGCTGATATTGCCCAGCAGGGCTACAGCAATAAGTGGCAGATGGCCAATCTGACAGAAGGCATCTATAGCATCTTCTAGTACTTGCCGAGGGCTACCGCTGAAACTGCCCCCAGGTATGAAGTACATGGGCACCAGGATGATGGAGAGTATGACGAACCCAAAGAAACCTGTTAAAAAGAAGAAATGAAGACGCTTGAAACCCAGGAGGATCATAAGTCAATCTCCTCCAACTGATCCTGTCAAAAAGGTAAAGACAGCTTTGAGTTGTGCTCAAGACCTAGTGATCACATTGACATAGTCTTGGCAAGAGTAAAAACGTTGCTTGCCATTGTCTTCTTCAGGATGTTTTTCTAATGTCCCAATCTGGATATACCTCTGGACGTTCCTGCTAGTCTCCCACCAGTACCTTACTTGACTTCCAAGCCCAGGCAAGATTGGTCAGATACTGTTATCTGCTGAATCTCCAGGATACGTTCAATGTAAAATGCTTCCAGTAGTTACAAAGCTGTCTTCTCCAACCTGCCAATTTCTAGATATGTTGAGTTTATTATCCTCAGTATCCTCAGCTTTGCTGTCTGGTTATTCTAGAAGCTGTAGCCCCTGCACAGCTGTTATAAAACCTGAAGAAAAGTTGACTGCTAAAAGAAGGGGACGTTTTTCCCCAAGTAAGAAAGGAAGAAAATTGGTCACTTTAGGAACTGTAGAATTATGCCATGCCTTGTACACCGAGGAAATAGAAATAATCTTTTGGGAGACATTCTTTCAGCCATTAATTCACGGCTGTTCATGATGGTCTTTGTTAGAACCCTGTTCAAATGATTGGGTTTGCTAATATATGAACAAGCACAATAACAAACACAATCAATGTTATGTGTATATTGCTTTAAATGCATTGAAGGCTGATTACTATATAAGGAAGCAAGAGAGCATGCTCTGAATGTCTGTGTGTGTTTTTGAAGGTGTGTTCCCGAGTGCTGACTCTCTGCTGATTATCTCTGCTGCTTCACTGTTGAGTAATTAACTTTTGACTGTGTGAAATTACTGTGAAGAGATGCTGTGAAAAGAGTAACTATCTGTGATAGTGTAGATTTGATTGTTAGCTGTAATCTTTGTTAAAACAAAGATAGGCAAGAAGAAGATTCTTCGCATTGACTGACCGTGTATGACTTGGACTTCCTATTTGAACTTTGCTACTACTTTAAGTAAACTATTTGTAAATACTAAACATATCTGTGTATTGACTGAATAGCATTCATATCAAACTGCAACACCACAACCACAATCACATTTCGCTGTGTATGTGCTCAACAGCACAATAACCCCTTAACAGTCTTCAAAGAACATAGAAGCTACCCAACTGTAGCAGCAAATTATTTATAAATCATATTTCCATTTTGTCAGAGATGGTAGCTGTTCATCCATGTAAACCCAGACTCCATCTGTGAACATTCCCAAGATTGCTTACATACCTTCAGTGCCAACAGCCTGCAGAGGGTGAACATTGTGCTTGTAGATAAACTTCTCCTCCAGCACCATCTGAATGGCCACAATAACTTGGGCCATAATGATGAGAAGGTCACCTATGGAGAAGCAAGAAGCTGAGCACTCCATAAGCAATACACTCCCTCAACCACTTATTTACTCTGTCCAATCTTGAAAGGAAAAATGTGTGAAATGGCCACCTATTCTATTACATATGGAGATAGATGCCCTATGCTTCTTTTTCTCCATAAACAATTTTTTACTACATTGTTGATTAGTTTTATGAAAACCACTTAATTTAATAGAAATGCATATTATAAAATAATAAACTAGAGCAGGGGCCCCCAAACTTGGCAACTTTTAGACTTGTGGATTTCAACTCCCAGAATTCTGGGAGTTGAAGTCCACAAGTCTTAAAGTTGCCAAGTCTTAAAGTTGCCAAGAACTAGACACAGATTCCATTTATTTATAACCTTAATAGCAAATAGCCATTATACCATTACTTGTTTAATATAAATAATCTAAGCCAGTTGCAGTTAACTTGTGACCTAGAATGCTCTAACTGTGAATTGAAGACATTGCCAGTCCATTTCACCAGAGAGCTCCAAACTTTCTATCATACTCTAAACTATCTATCATACTATAGCCATGATGGTGAACCTATGGCACGTGTGCCTGAAGTGGCACACGGAGCCATGTCGCCTGGCACGTGTGGCATCGCCCGTTCCTCTTCCGGGTTTCTGGTGCGCATGTGCATGCGACGATCAGCTGGCCTTCGTGTGTGCGGCAGTGTCAGAAACCGGAAGAGCTGGTCTTCCATTTTCCAGTGTGCTGGTCAGCTGATCGGCGCATGCGCATGCACATGCACGGCAGTAACTGAAAGAGTTGCTGGGCGGCGCGCATGCATGTGCTGAAAACCAGAAGTTCATTTTCCGGCGCGCACATGCCCGCTGGGCAGCTCCTTTCCTGGTCGCGGCCCAGACAAGTGCACGTGTGCGTGTGAAGGGCGCGTGTGCACATGAAGTTATCCCTTTTCGGCACTCAGTGCCAAAAAGGTTCGCCATCACTGTACTATAGCATTGATCCTTTAGAGCACGGGTGTCAAACTTGATCATATATCGTGATGTATCATGATGTTTTTTGCCTTTGCGGAGCTGGGATGGGCGTGGCCTGCATGTGACGCATCCGGCCCGCGGGTCGCCAGTTTGACAGGCCTGCTATAGAAATTGTACCTTTGTTAAAATCAACTATGTAGATTCAGCCCATAAATGGAGAGGATGGCTTACTCTCTGGAAAGCTCTTAAAATCTATTTTGGAACTACTACTGGTACATGAATGCTCTTTTACCCGAGACCATTTGTAGTTAATGATTAATAACATACTGGATAAGGTATCGATTTTATCTTTTCTTATTATTTAAATACAAATGGTCAGAGGTGCAGTATATTTATATTACCGGTATTTTTGGAATGCTATTTATAACATATACTGTATATCCCCCAAATAGCTCTCCAAATGTGCTAGACAAGAACATTGATAGTTCTTGGTTAGTTATCCCATAGGTTGGAAATTCTGGGGAATGGATTCCTGCACTGAACCAGAGTGATGAAATCTAAAACAGAAAGCACAGGGACACTGCTTTCTGAACTAAGATGTCTGGGATTGGAGAAGAAGAGACATGTTTTTAAGCTAAGCATCACAATGCTACAGGAAGAAAAGCATAGCATACCGTATATACTCAAGTATAAGCCGAGTTTTTCAGCCCACTTTTTGGGCTGAAAAAAGCCGCCTCGGCTTATACTTGAGTCAGTGAAAAATTTGCCCGAAATGGAGGAGAAAAAGGGGCGGGGCCATGCCGCTGGGTGACGCTCGTGAATGGCCCGGCGCCCCTGTGAGTTTCCCCTCCCTCTGTGTCAGTTTGCCATGCAGCGCGCACCGCACCATCCCCCCTCCTCACGTTCTAATGTAATGCAGGGCTGTCTTACGATTCCCCTTCCTCCCCCTCCTGCCGCTCTGCAACGATGTCCCACCTCCTCGTTATGGCAAGCAGCCACATAGCGATGTCCCACCTCCTCTGGTACAGTGATCCAATGATAGGAATCACTGTGCCATGTGTCATAGGAGGCGCGACATCGCTCCCGCGGCTGCACGGGACATCATCATCACAGCGGGACATCAGCATCATGAGGTGAGTGATGATACCATATTGTTTTTATTGACCCTCTTTTCCACTTACAGAGCTAGTTTACTGATTTTCTTTGAAATAAATATTCAAAAACATTATTGGTATCTATTTTTATTTTTGAAATTTACCGGTAGCTGCTGCATTTCCCACCCTAGGCTTATACTCGAGTCAATAACTTTTCCAGTTTTTTGTGGTAAAATTAGGTGCCTCGGCTTATATTCGGATTGGCCTATACTCGAGTATATACGGTAATCAGAAAGCATATCTGGATATTGGGGACACCCAACAGGAAAGTAAGCCTGTGATCTGTCTGAAGATAAAGAGCATGAACTGCAAAGGAAACCACTCTCCAGGACCCCTGCAGAGCCACTGGCTTTACAACACCTTCCTTACATACCTGTGATGATCTCACTGAGTTTGTGGCTTTCATCATGATTGCTCAGCAAATCTGCCAGGCCAACCACCACCAGCCCCACAATGGTGATCAGGATGCCCAGCCATTGGCTCAGTACCAGCTTCCTCCCCAGGAAAGCTACTGAGAGCAGACCAGTAAAGATGACCACAGCTCCACGCAACATCTGAAAGCTAGAAGCGCTGGTCATGTTCAGAGCTGGAATCGCAAAAATGGGTAGTGGGGAAAGAGGGAAGAACGATGATTAGAGAAAAACTGGGACGAGGAGAGACGAAGAACAATTAGAAATTGGGAACCGATGCTTAAAATAGAAGAGCTTATGTTGCCCCCCCCCATTCTTTCCAGATGTTATGGAGTGCCAAGAGGGTTCCCCCCCCCTCCAGAGGCAGGAGAAGAAAAATGATGATAAAGGATTATATACTACAGAATAAAGAGTGCTTCCATATGGGAAATTTTTTTATTCTGTCTCCCCCAACTTGGTAGGTGGTTGTATCAACAGTTGTTAATTGGCACTCTTTACATACTCAGTTTCATCAGATGTAAACTATTTACTTATTCTGAACAGCTTGCTTTTCCTATTGTGTTAAAAACAGCTGTTTTTGTATGAAAACACTGTATGGTTGCATTTTTAAAACAGACAGAGGGAGAGGAAGGTGTTTTTCAGCCCTTTCAGAAAGGCAAGCAGCAAAGAACAGAAACTTTAGAGATTTTGCTTTCTGTAGGCTCTAATAAACAAATCTGAAAATCTGTACACTTGCCTCTTGACCTCTCTTAAGGACAAAGTCAAGGCAAGGTCATTCTCTTTCTCACACTTTCTACTTTCCTAGGGCTGATCAATTGTTTTTCCTCTCCCTCCTTTCTCAAGGCCAGAGCTAAATGCCTCCAAAGTGCCATATTCTTAGCAAACCTCCCTCTCCCCCACTCTTTTACTGGATTTTTTTTTTCTGGGCCATGGTAGCGCAGTGGTAAGAATGCAGTATTGCAGGCTAACTCTGCCCACAGCCAGAAGTTTGATCCTGATTGGCTCAAGGTAGACTCAGGCTTCTATCCTTCCAAGGTTGGTAAAATGAGGAGCCAGGCTGTTGGGGGCAATATGTTTTATAAATTGCTATTGAGTGGTATATAAGGCTAAGTGCTATCGCTATGGCTATTTTATGCACAAACAGACATCTGTAAACACTTACCCACATACATGAGGCTAGTCCCTGTCATATCACATAGTGCTGGAGGCAAGAAAAGCAATCGGTTAAAGGGTTGAGGTGGTGTCATGGTGGGTTCCGTCCTCCTCCGGTCGGTGCAGAGCAGGAGGTAGAAGACAGCCAGGCAGGAAAATTCCCCTAGAAACATGCCCACTGCCTGAAATGCAAACCAAAAGGTTGACAAAGTTTTGGACTGACATGGATAGCAAATCTCCAATAAAAGCCACCAACGTCTCTCAACCTCCTGGCAGAACTTGGACAGATTGCCAAGTTAGTTTGAATCAAGGATTCGGATTTTTCATTGTACAGTGGTACCTCGAGATACGAGTGCCCTAACATACGAGATATTTGAGATACGAGCTGTCGAGCAAGCGAAGTTTTGCTTTGAAATACGAGCAACATTTGAGATACGAGGAACAGCCGGCTGCACATGACCCACTCATTTCTGCAACATTCTGAAAGGGAGGAAACCTTCAGCCAGATTTGAATATCAAAGAGAATTTTCCCCCTTTAGCTTAGCCATCGTGGCGTCCGTAGGGCTCTTGGGGGGGGGGGGGAGGAGGCAGAGAGAAAGGAAAGGACTGCCGATCTGCCTTCCCTCCCCCCAGCCTAGCCGAGAGCACGCTTGGACTTGCCTGGGTTTCCTAGAGTGAGTGGGAGGAAAACACACTCTCTCTCTCTCTCTCTCTCTCTCTCTCTCTCTCTCTCTCACACACACACACACACACACACACACACACACACACACACACACACACACACACACACACACACAGACCCCTAGCAGCCAGCCCAGCCAGCGCAGCCAGCCAGCCTGTGGGCTTGAACGGATTAATACGAGGAACAGCCGGCTGCACATGACCCACTCATTTCATGACCCACTCATTTCCGCAACATTCTGAAAGGGAGGAAACCTTCAGCCAGATTTGAATATCAAAGAGAATTTTCCCCATTTAGCTTAGCCATCCTGGCGTCCGTAGGGCTCTTGGGGGGGGGAGGAGGCAGAGAGAAAGGAAAGGACTGCCGATCTGCCTTCCCTCCCCCCAGCCTAGCCGAGAGCACGCTTGGACTTGCCTGGGTTTCCTAGAGTGAGTGGGAGGAAAACACACACTCTCTCTCTCTCTCTCTCTCTCTCACACACACACACACACACACACACACACACACACACACACACACACACAGAGAGAGAGAGAGAGAGAGAGAGAGAGAGAGACGAGAGAGAGAGAGAGAGAGAGAGAGAGAGAGAGAGAGAGAGAGAGAGAGAGAGAGAGAGAGACCCCTAGCAGCCAGCCCAGCCAGCGCAGCCAGCCAGCCTGGGGGCTGGAACGGATTAATGGCATTTCAATTAATTTCAATGGGGAAAATTGCTTTGAGATACGAGCAAATTGACATACGAGCAAGTTTACAGAACGAATTAAACTCGTATCTCGAGGTACCACTGTATATTCATGACCATTTCAACTGTGTTTTCTCTGAAAGCCTCAGTAGATGGCAGCATCTCTTCAATCCTAATTGGCTTTGGAGGCCAAGCAGGATTAGACCTGGTTGTAAAATGAATGAGAGACTAGTAGGAAATCCCAGGCCTGTAGATGACTTGAAAGAATATCTAAGAAGGCAATGGTCCACCATTTGTACTGTTGCCAGGAAAACTGTACCGATGTGCTGAAATAGTCAGCAGAATGAACTCAACTCAATATGATGTTTCATTCTTTTCCCCCCATGATTGTGGAAATACATGTGGAAACCTGCACTGAGCTTGAGATATACTGCACCTATCAAAATACTCTATATCTGACTTGATTACACCCCTATGTTCTTGCAACTTGAGAAATACTGGCATGACTATCACCTAGGATTGAAAGTAAGGGAAGACTGGCTGTGTTATTTAAGAGCAGCAGCACACACAGCAATGGTCCCTAGCATACAGCACAGCTTAAGAAAGGGAAGGCTTCAATTGCCAGATAGGCCGGTCATTTCGAACCAGTGCTTTTGCTGCCAATGTTCCTGCTTAAGTAGTGGTGACAGATTAAAGAAGCTCTTGACCATATGTGGACGTTCATATGATGAACGTTGGATTGAAAATGGGTTTTCTTGTTTCATTAAATGCGAACACTGTAAAGAGTTTTGCAGATTCGGCACAAAAAGGGAAAAGCAAAGCAAAGAGGAATTTCCAATACAGGTAGTCCCCAACTTATGACCAAAATTTCTGTTGCTAAGTGAGACATTTGTTAAGTGAGTTTTGCCCCATTTTGCTACCTGTTTGGCCACAGTTGTTAAGTGAATCACTGCAGTTGTTAAATTAGTAACATGATTGTTAAGTGAATCTGGCTTCCCCATTGACTTTGCTTGTCAGATGGTCGCAAAAGGTGATCACTTGACCCCAGGTTGACACTGCAACCGTCATAAATACATGCCAGTTGCCAAGCATCTGAATTTTGATCACGTGATCATGGGGATGCTGCATTGGTTGTAAGTGTGACAAATACTCGTAAGTCACTTTTTTTCTGTGCCGTTGTACTGTCACTAAATGAAATGTTTTAAGTTGAGGACTACCTGTAGAGAGATTTTGTGAGTCTGAAGAACCTGTACTCTTAGCATCACAGAAATTATGGTCTTACCATCAC
Organism: Diadophis punctatus similis; assembly: GCA_023053685.1. Taxonomy (NCBI): domain Eukaryota; kingdom Metazoa; phylum Chordata; class Lepidosauria; order Squamata; family Dipsadidae; genus Diadophis; species Diadophis punctatus. The sequence goes on from JALIGW010000001.1 coordinate 26,977,891, forward strand.
ACTTGGCTCGGTGTTTCTTAATCTCAGCAATTTTAAATTGTGTGGAATTCAATTCCCTGAATTCCCAGTCATCATGTGAGGTGGTTTAGATATAGTCAAACAAAGTAGTGCAGAATCTTGCCAATGTTACCTGTAGAAAGGGATGCTGGAAATTGTGTGATTCTGTCCCATGGCAGCCTGGCGCCTTCAGCTTGTCAGCCCACCTGTTATGAATGAGTGAAGCGTCAGTTAGAAAACGTGTCCCAAAGCTTTGGATTTACATCATATTTTGGCATTTTGGGGATGTGAAACATTATTGTAAAAGATTGTGCAAAATGGTAATGGAGGCTAGTCCATTCATCACATGGAGAACACAATCTGCTAGAAATCACTGATCTATCAGATTTCTACCTGTCATTCTTGTCATCCGCACCTCTTATAGGATAAACCCTACCTGTGGAAGCCACACTGGGGATCTGAGAGTTTAAATATAGATACCTGTCCTACAGCTGAATATCTCATGTAAGTAAGGTCTTAGAAGAAGCCAACTTGGAAGTGGAGAGCTAATAAACCAATATTTGCCAAAACTTTTCCATAATACCTCACCCCATTCCTGAAAGGTCTGTAGGGGGCGTGCATAAGCACACCAACGTGCCTACCGTCCCTGTCCTAATGTCCCCATGTATTCGTAACCATCTCATGTATTCATAACCATGCCTATACATTTTATGAATTTACAATCATGTTTATACTTTTTTCTGTAATCATATATATATATATGCTTGACAAAATAAGTAAATAAATAAAAAATACTGCTTGGATGGCTCTCAGCTCCTGAAAAAGCAATTTGAGAACACCACTCTCTTCCTCCCTTCAAGCCAAAGCTGCCTTTTCAATAGATGAGATGGTGGCAGTTGGAAATAGCCGTTTTCATTCAGATGCTGAAGAAGATACATACTCTGCTAGCCAGGCCAAGTTGAAAGACAAGAGAAGAGCTATTCCTTAAACCCACATTAGCGCTGCAAACAGGCTTCTCCAACCACAGCTCGACACATCTGAAGGAAAAGACTGGGGAAAGCATAACCGTAAATTAAGCATAGCCAGTTTATTGGCTTTGCTCATCCTCTAAGGCAGTGTTTCTCAACCTTGGCAGTTTGAAGATGTGTGGACTTCAACTCCCAGAATTCCCCAGCCAGCGTTGCTGGCTGGGGAATTCTGGGAGTTGAAGTCCACACATCTTCAAACTGCCAAGGTTGAGAAACACCGCTCTAAGGGAAAATTTGCTCTGTAACACATTCCTTTGCCTGGACCTGTCCCCAGCTTAGCTATCTATCTGCAAACAAAAACCGCAAAGAGTTTATTTGCTGACACCAGGCCAAATCTCTCTCTGGATCCAGAGTAATTGGAAACTCTGATATGGCAGACAAAGTAACACAAGAACAGATCTTTCACAGTTCAGGTGTCAAGGCTGCTATTCCCCTATGGCCTATGCCAAAAGTAACATTTGGTGAGGGGGGGGGAAAGACACCCAATACTTACATAATATAGGAAGTACAGAGTCGCTATTGCTAAACGTATATTGATGGGGATTAGGCTTGTGGGCAAATGGGGGAGGAGCTAGATTTTTTACATTGCAACTTTTCAGCAATGCCGATGGAAGGCAGGGCAGAATTGGAGCGTGTTTTTTCCTCTTTTGATAGGGATTTTTAAAAATCTTTTTGCAAAAAAATGGGTGAGAAACAATGCTGCCACGATTACCGTATTTTTCAGGGTATAAGACGCACCTTTCCTCCCTTAAAAGAGGCTGAAAATTTGGGTGCGTCTTATACTCCGAATGTAGCTTTTCGAAGCTTTTTTCCCCAGCCCTAACGAGATGCTAACGATCTTCCCGGTTCTTCCCGGCTAGCAGGCTTGTTTTTATTGCTACTCCCTCCGAAAAAGGTTTTTTTAGCCCTAACGAGGTGCTAACGATCTTCCCGGCTTGCAGGATTTTTTCATTGCTACTCCCTCCGAAGAAGATTTTTTTCAGCCCTAACCAGGGGATAAAATAATGTGCTGAAGCTGACCAGACTAAGGACGCTAGCCAGATGAATACCTGGTAGGTAGATTCCCCCCCCTATTTTCCTCCCCCAAAACTAAGGTGCGCCTTATACTCCGGAAAATACGGTAGTTTGCTTGCAAAATATAGCAACAGAATCTTGTTAAGCTTTAGAAGCCCCAAGAGAGATCATAATGCAAAGAGCCCTCTTCCCACAGTATTGGTGCAATATTATTAATTAATAACCCAAGACAAAGTTGATGGGATAAAGAATTCTACGCTACAACAGAGTAGGTGACGGGTCAGCCATTATCTGTGCAGTTGCAAGCAAAACTACGCCTGAAAACAGTATTTGTGGCATGCTGAGATTAGAAAGTCTTCATATCAGACGGAGTAGCTATAAGAGCCTTTAGTTCCCAGCAGGAAAGCTAGATCAGAGGAAAGAGCATAGCTTAGTAGCATAGCTACTCTGCATGTAAAATAAATCCTCAGAAGCTCCAGGATGAGTAGGGAAAATGTTATGTCTGGAAATGTGAAAAGCCTCTCTGCCAGACAGCACCGACAACATCATTTTAGATAGTTCTAGATTCAATATAAGGCAGATTCCTGGAAACATTTGTGCAAAAATGCATTGATTATGTTTTTCCACTAACACTGGACACAGAGAAAGGATCCGGCATATATTGTGGGGTGCACATCCCATAAATCCTTATGACTGACTGTGTTGATGGGACTTACTGTGCATCACATCCGGAGGGCCTAAGGTTCCTCTCAATGGCAGAGAGGCCTGCCTCAATTTGGTTGGGAATATAAGCTGCCTTACGGGGTGTACTCCCCCCCCCCAACCCTTCACATTCCTGACACACCAATATTTCTCCTTCCTCTTTCAATCACCCCTGACAGAGCAGGGTCATTTCAGCACAGAATATGACTCTAATGAGTTATGAGGATCCAATTCTATTTTCACTGGAATCAGAAATCTTTAGGAACATGGGAAGGGGCAATTTCAAAGTAAAAAAAGATAAACAATTACTACCAAAAGGGTAAAAACAGATATCATCAAGCCCTTAAAAATGTAGGTGTAACACCCACTTATCAAAATGCTGCTCAAAAAATAATATATGCTTTAACAGTCTTGGAATAAAAATGCAGGAAGGAAACATGTTGATTAAGCCAATTAAATGTTGCAGAGCTACTGAAAGGCAAGGGTGATTCAAATTGTGTCATTCAGTCCAATGAATCAGTGGTTGAAGTAAAAGCCTTTATAAAGCAGCAGCAAATTTGGTGCCCTCCAAATGTGTTGAGTAATTCCCAAAATCTATGTTGTTGTCGTGAATGCTGGGAATCACATATATGGTGAGTCCCAGTTTTAAACATTTGGACAGCTTCAAGAATTTAGTTTTCTGAAGGTGGTGTGTTCCAATTATCAAACTAGTTTTTAATTTAAAGCAAGTTTTTTAATTTATTTTTTATTTATTAAACAAATTTATATAGCCACCCAAGTCACACATAGGTGACTCCAGGTGACTTGCAACATTTAAAAATCCACAACATAAAAACCCATTACCACCCAGTCTCCCCATGGCAGCAGAAACACCATCAAATCAAATACTTGATCGGCTCCATCTCCATTTATGGTCCCCAGGCCCCCTGACAAAACCATGCTTTTAGGTCATTTTGGAAACACAACGAGGTGAGTCCCAAAGATGTTTTTTTCATGGACAACCATGACCTGAATGACTGAGAATCTCCATAGACAACAGGGTGAGGATCAACCATATCTTGTGGGGAATTATGTTTCATAGAGAAGAGGTCACCACCAAGAAGGCCCTTTTTGTGGTCAGATTGACAACAGACAATTGACAACAGCAAGCAGAAGATTGGGGGAGGGATAAGGTTCACCCATTTTATTTTTCTCCCTCAGGGAGCAGGAAGTTCAGAATGGAAAGACAGAATTTACCAGAGGGACTCATGGTGTTAGTCTGAAGGCCATAGTTAAATCTGGTTTGGTTCACAAAACTCAATGGGAAATTTGTGGTTCAGTGTGCTGTGGAATCCCTGCGCTTTTTTTTAGTTTGTTGTGTGAATTAGGCCATAGTATTAAGCAAAATGGCTGGATTTTTGTGGTACCATTTCAAACTTCTTCTGAATTGGGACTTTAAGGGTGAGGAAGGGATATGAGCCGAGGTGGCGCAGTGGTTAAAAGCAGCACTGCAATCTATTTCAGCTGACTGCTAGTTCAGCAGTTCAGCTGTTCAAATCTCACCGGCTCAAGGTTGACTCAGCCTTCCATCGTTCTGAGGTCGGTAAAATGAGGACCCAGATTGTTGGGGGCAATATGCTGAACTCTGCAAACCGCTTAGAGAGGGCTGTAAAGCACTATGAAGCGGTATATAAGTCTAAGTGCTATTGCTATTGCTATCTAATCTCATTCACCCAACCTAATACCCTCTTCCCACAGAAATTCAAAAAAATCTGATGTTATCACCAGAAAGAGACAATAGCTGAGCAAAACCTTGAAACCTTGCCCATTCCTATATCAACCACAATATGGCTTGCTTGGGCATTTCAACATGTAGAAGACAAGAAAATGAAATACAAAATGCAGTAACATGAGAGTTAAGGAATGATGGCAAAGGCTACATTCAGAATTTTATTATGAGGAGGGACCAGAAAAAGTTGGGAGTAAGGGCCAATATGGCTCTTGGGAACTGCTGAAGATTTGAGAACTTGTAAATGCAAAGTCCCTGAACAATCAGCTCTCGCTATCTTGCCAGTATGTACCAGCAAGCTTATGGAGTACAGACAAAATCAAATCTGGCCAACTATTAATTATTGATTACAGCTTTATATGCCACCCATTTCCAAATTCACCCACATTCAGACATAATTGTCCTGCTCTTCCTACTACCGAGGAAGGTAGTACTACTACCGAGGAAGGGAGCCGAGGTGGCGCAGTGGTTAAAAGCAGCACTGCAACCTACTTCAGTGACTGCTAGTTCAGCAGTTCAGCTGTTCAAATCTCACCGGCTCAAGGTTGACTCAGCCTTCCATCCTTCTGAGGTCGGTAAAATGAGGACCCAGATTGTTGGGGGCAATATGCTGAACTCTGTAAACCGCTTAGAGAGGGCTGTAAAGCACTATGAAGCGGTATATAAGTCTAAGTGCTATTGCTATTGCTACCACTTCCATCTAAGCCTCTTAACAACGCTTGGAAAAGGCTATATTCAAAAATCATATGAGATTGAGGTACTATAACACAACATGTGCAAACAAGTTTAAAGCAACTACACCCACAGGTTTCTTTCAGTAAATTAGGAAAATTTCAGAGCACAGGTAAAGCTTCCCCAAAATGTCATGACTTGTCATCTTTCAAGATGATTGCTTACTCAGCAACTAGAACTTGCAAAAGGACAAAAAAAATCCTGTGGCAGAGATTTAGCTGATGAAATTTGTAAGAATCAGGAATATAGCTACAACTTCTAACAGTTACACAGATTCTTCAATGTTTAAACCCATCAGAGGAAACCTATAGGTAGAAGAAATGCAACCAGGTATTATGAGGTAGACTTAAGAAGAACAGAAGACTCGGACTCAAAATAATCTTTCCCAAACGGATGGCTCCAAGCAACTAGATTTGGCCAGATTGGCTAGTTTATACAAATTTAAACCCAATCCATTTGGAGGACACTAGGTTGGGGAATCTAGCTACCTGTATATAGTATGTTGGTCCCAAGCTGAGATCAATAGGGAGATCTGGAGAAAACCTTATGATGCACTCTAATGTTTATGGAAAAGTTGTCAAAGAAAAGTTCAGAAATGATACAGAACTAAAAACCATTTTTGCCTGGTACTCCCAGACTACTTGGGAAGAAGAAGAACAACAACAACAATGTACGAGTATTATGAGCAATCTAGGAAATTATAATGAGCCATGGTGGGACAGTGGTTAGAGTGCAGTACTGCAGGCTACTTCTGCTGACTGCTGGCTGCCTGCAATTTGGCAGTTCAAATGTCACCAGGCTCATGGTTGACTCAGCCTTCCATCCTTCCGAGGTGCGTAAAATGAGGACCCAGATTGTTGGGGGCAACAGGCTGACTCTGTAAACCACTTAGAGAGGGCTGTAAAGCACTGTAAAGCGGTATATAAGTCTAAGTGCTATAATGCAGAAAGGGAAATCTTTGAGGAGCATGAATACTGAAGAAGACTATGATAAAAGGAACCACCCATACTGGAAGAAAATGAACAGAATTGATATGTGGAATGTCTCAAACATGAACCATGCAAAGCTAAATACCAAGAAAGAAATGACTATGACCAAATAGGCATTCCTGGCATCACTGAGATCATTTTTGGGCAGATGAGTTTATGCAGTATTGTTCTGGAAATGACACTATCAGAAGGAATGCAGTGACACTGATAAATGAAAATCACCATTCAGTTGACAGCTTCCAAGCACTAAATGCAAAAATAATGGCTGATCAAATCCAAGCTAAATATCTGAATGTCTCATTTGTCCAAATTTATGCACCAACAACAGAAGTATCTGAAGAACAGCTCTATGCTGACATTTAAGAAGTGCTATAAAAAAGCTGAAAAGAGATAAAATATACTTTATGGGAGGTTTCAACACCAAAATTGGAGACAATTAAAAAGCAGAAATTGTTGGCAGATATTTTTTAGTAGAAAGAAATATAAGCAAGTATCTACCTAGGGCACTTCTGCAATAGAAACTGGCTGGGGATTACCAATGCAAGACTTATTCAAAAAATGCTAATTGTACACCTGAACATTCCAAATATATTGTATTGCAACAAAATCTATTATATGTTGTACAGCCAATGTCAGAAAACACAGTTATCTCTCTTCAAATTTTATCTGCTGTAGAACATGATTTGGATTATCAACTACTTGTAGCCAAAAATGATTTTAATTGAAATTCTGCAAACAACACACACACACACACACACACACACAGAGAGAGAGAGAGAGAGAGAGAGAGAGAGAGAGAGAGAGAGAGAGAGAGAGAGAGAGAGAGAGAGAGAGAGAGAGAGAGAGAGAGACAGAGACAGAGACAGAGAGACAGAGACAGAGACAGAGAGACAGAGAGAGACAGACACAGACACACAAAAGGATATGGTACTGTACCTAGGAATGTGATAGTGACAAGATTTCATCTCTATACAATATGTAGTTGAAATTAAAAAGAATTAATTAACCATGGAAAAACGACCTAATAAATTATGGAAAGAAACAACAATAAAAAATCCCATTTCAAATAAACAGCCCAGAAACATGTCCCATACAAAAATCTAACAAAGTTAAGCAAATGGCTTTGAGTGAAAATCATCAAAAGAAAAGCTTAAGGCATCGCTAACAAAGCAAGGTAAATGAGGACTTTCAACTTATAACTAGAAAAGAATGACAAATATTGGGATGAGCATTGTACATAATGGAAGACAGAAACTAAAAAGGATTACTTTTTGCCCTAAGAAAACTCAGACACCATTCACTACAGGCAAAGGAAAAATAAGGGGCAGAATGGGGGGTGGGTGGGTGGGGGGAAACGACAAAGCAAATAAAATATAAATAGAAGGAATGCACTGTATTATGGCATTGGATAAATTGTTCTTCACTTGTGACATAACAAACAGAAATTTGAAGGGAGGTCAGATATATTGTTCTTTTGAGCAGCCCAGAGTTGTCTCTTAAGATGGATGGCCATACAAAAAATATTAAAAATAGTTTTAAAAAATATTAAAAAATATTTTTAAATATTTATTTAAAAATAAATATTTATTTTTTATAAAAAAATAAAATAATATTTTAATATTGAAAATAAAATAAAGTAAAAAAATAAAATAAATTATTGGAACACAAGGCAGCATGGGCACTGAAGCAGTTGTCCAGAGAGACCCTGGAAGTGACATTTCATCAAAACTGCTTAAAAGCAGCAACAGCAGCAATTACATTAAATAAAAACATATGGGATGCCAGTGAATGGATGAGACTGGAAAAGGTCAAGTTCATCCCAATCCGCCCAAAAGGGTGACACTCACAGCTGCCTTAATTTCATACTTTAGCAAAAATTTGTTGAAAATCCTACAACTGGGTCAAACCATGAACAAAGAGCTGTCCAACACATAGAAGAGGAAGAGGTACTTAAGACCACATTGCAAATCTGCACAAGCATGCAGATTTCAAAAGGATGTATATTTAGTCTTCATTGACAATAACAAACCTTTTCAATTACACTAAAATTTTATCCAAGTATTTGTAAGAAATGAATGCTCCTGGATGCTTGATTAAATCAATAAAATCATTATGCAACAACAAAGAAGGTGCTGTCAGAACACAGACTAGTTTAAGATTAGAAAAGATATCTGGCAGAGCTGTATTGTATCCCCTTTGATATATACATAGAGGCAGTTTTAACAAAGATGAATCAGAATTGGAAGAAAGATTGGTGGCAGGAATATTAACAATTTAAGAGATGCAGGTGACACCATATTATTGGCAGAAAATGCTGCATAACAAATTATTCTAAAGGTCAAGGCAGAAAGTGAAAAAGATGGATTGCAGCTAAATACCAAGAAGTTTAAGGTTATAAAAACAACTGAAAATTGTGACATCAAGACAAAAATCGACTGAATCAGTCCAGGACTTTATTAGATCATTTGGTTGCAAAAATGATTGAAGACATTTAAACCAAAATTAAATGTGGAATATGACTTAGCCGTGCTACAGTGAGTAGAAGGAAGATCCACAAGGCCATCAGTCTTAATATGAAGTGCAGAATAGTAAATATGATTGCTTTTCTATAACTACTTAGGATGATGAAAACTAGACAATAAAAAATGGATAGGAGAAATGTAGACTCCTTTAATTTATGGGTTTGGAGATGTCTACTGTGCATATTTTGGATAATAAAAATAACAAACATGGAGATTTTAGATTGCACCATTCCAGAAATAACACTGGAAGCTAAGATTACCTAGCTAAGGCCATTTTATTTTGACCATATCATGTGATCAAATTCTTTAGAAAAATCAATTATGTTGAGAATTGTTGAAAGCACTGACAAAGGAGGCTGGTAAAGAAAATGCTGAATTGATATTATCAAGCAAGATACTGGTGAAAAGCTTAAAAGCTTAAAATAAGATATTGGAAAGAATGAAGAGAGCTGATCTTAAAGGGTCTGAAAGTTGGATGAGACTGAATACAGGTAGTCCTCGACCTACAACAGTTCATTCAGTGACCGTTCAAAGTTACAACGGCATTGAAAAAAGTGACTTACGACCATTTTTCATACTTGCGTCCATTGCAGCATCCCCCATGGTCACATGATCAAAACTCAGATGCTTGGCAAGTGGTTCATATTTATGATGATTGCAGTATCTCGGGGTGATCAATTTTTGCGACCTTCTGACAAGCAAAGTCAATGGGGAATCCAGATTCACTTAACAACCATGTTACTAACTTAACAAATGCAATGATTCGCTTAACAACTGTGGCCAGAAAAGTTGTAAAATGGGACAAACTCAACAAATGTTTCACTTAGCAACATAAATTTTAGACTCAATTGTGGTCGTAACTCAAAGACCAGTAGTGGGTTCCTGCCGGTATGGTTAATAGCTGTTGTTCGGCGCAGAGCTGAAGATGCTGCTGCCGTTCGCGGCACGGGGGCTTTCCCCGGGCGCTGCCGCCGCCCACATAGACGCTGCCAATTGCGTTCTTTTGCCCTCTGCACATGTGCAAAGCGTTCTGCATGCGCAGAGGGCAAAAGAACGCAATTGGCGGTGTCCATGCGGGCGGGGAAAGCGCCCGGGGAAAGCTCCCGTGCCGCGAATGGCAGCAGCATCTTCGGCTCTGCGCCGAACAACAGCTATTAACCGTACCGGCAGGAACAGGCAAGAACCCACCTCTGTCAAAGACTACCTGCAGATAAAGGGTTGGGGTTGGGGAAGGCTATCTAAACATTATTACCCTCCCTTGTCAGGCACAATTAGCATGTTTTCTCTCTTCTTGATAATAAGGTGCAGAAATATATATTCATTTCTATTCAGAATTCACCACAATATTGGTGGATCCTCCAAATAAATAAGGCTTCACTACATTCCTCTTCATTCAAAGAAGTGTTAATTCAGTGTATTCTTCTTTTTCTACTGCAATTCTGATAACAAACTTAAAGGACTATAAACAAGTGATAAGAATAGTCATTGATCAACAGTTGGCTACCTTCTCAATCCTGAGAGCTGCTCTTTCTTAAATGCAGCAGCAATCCCCTTGTTTACCAGAAAATCAAGTTTCAGACAGAATAGGCAAAGCAAAGAGAAAAATAGGTGATGAAGTTGAAAGAAAAATCCTTTCAGGAAACTAGAGACCCTTAATATGTGGAGCAGCTTTTTATCTCCAGGATATTTCCCTCACATCCAATAAATGGAAACAGAAAGACGAAAATGGGCATCTCCACAAACTGATCCCCCCCTCTCCTATTTGCACAAACACACTGACATCCCTAGTTTATGTAGTTATTATTTGCATCTGCTAAAATAATCCTTAACCTTGGCATATGAAGGCCAGTTAAAGCAACTACCTCAGTAAGTTTAGATAGAAGGGCTTATGTATCACCTTGAATTGGCTTTATTTGCTTCTAGCCTGATATCTAATCCAATATATCTAATTTGTAAATCAAGGTGTACACCAAAGCAAATGCTGTGTGAACTCAACTGATGTGGATTATTTCATTAGCCATGATAAAAGAGGCCTGACTTTAGCACAATGTGTAAAACATGTCTCCAGACAAATTCACTATCTGACAGGACCCTCAGAAGAACTGTGCAGGATCAAAATCCTTTGTTTCACATTCAGTTTCACAATGAGCAAAAACCATCTCTCAGAAGCTATTAAACAGGATGTAAGTTCTGAAACTTGATTTTATTTATTTATTCATCAGATTTTTACATGCCCACCTCACCTAAATGACTCTGGGCAGTTTGCTATGAAAGAGTCTCCTGCTGACATTTCCCAGCAACTGGGAAAAAACTGGCTCAGTTCACATATTGGCCTATAAAGAAATGGGGTTGAGTAACTATAATTCAGTGGGAATCCATACAGTACCACCAGTATGGTAACCATCACATTAAGCCATAACATAATTTATTTTGGGGGTGTATCAAGTAGATGAACCTAGCAACTAGATGTTGATAATCTGGATTAATCTGAACTCACCCAACTATGAAAACTGCAATTCATGTCTAGCTAACTTGCCCAACAGACCCAAATCATTTTGAAACGAATGGCATTCAAGCAAGTACACAAGGCCATGGCAAGAGGCCCTTAAAAGAATATTTATAGCTCAGGATTAAAATTGAGGGGTCTTTAGCACTCTGTGAGCTTCGTTGTTTTCTTGCAGACGTTTCATTACCCAAACTAGGTAACATCATCAGACAGAGACCCTTTCCCTCCATGTTTTGGAAGAATGGAGGATCTCGGTGAATTCATCACAGACTATCCCCCCTTCCCCAATTCCTTACACGTCTTTCGCAAAGCCTCTGCCCCGCTTGCTCTCTCTCTCTCGCTCTCGCTCTCGCTCTTCCCAAACCCCACCTCGCCCCTTTCCCACCCCGAGTCAAAGCGGGCAGAGTGGACGAGGCGCTGTCGGGGCTGCCTTCCCACGTCCCCCCAACTTACTTCGCGGAAAGCGTGTTGATGGAGCCGGTGATCAGCATCAGCGCCGCCAAGCAGAGCTGGTACCTCGTCCAGGCCATCGCTGCTTCTTTGCCGCTCTCAGTAAGCAGCCGGCCCAGAGTATCCCCAGCAGTGGCTCGGGTGCATTTCCTCCTCGGCACGTCACATGACCGCCATCGATCAGCTGACAGTCGGCTGCGCTGGCAAGGGCGCCCACGGTTTGCGAGCCGCCTTCTCAGCAGCGATCGTGGGGGAGAAGCTCGTGATCGTCTCCTCTCCCCCCCTCCCTCATTGGAAGTCGAGGGATGCTTTGTGAGCAGGGTTAGGCGGCAGAGGGTTCTCTTCCTATGAAGCTTCCTCTGCCGTTCAGCTTGTTAATGTTAAGAACGGTCTTTGTCCTTAGTTGCTGGCCTCCCTAACGATCACAGTGTGCATTGTTTGTGCTGCAATCCTAAGGAGAGACGGTTGAAAAACTAGTTTGAGGCAAGCATTTTAGGGAAAGACAGAGATTTTGCTGCTTGTGCGAAGTGAGGAATTAGCAGAGCTGGGCAGAAATTAGGCTTGCTAGTAGTATACAGATACGGAATTGAAACTGCAGGGAAGAAGGAAGTGTTTCTGCTTATCCCAGATTGCTCATCTTAAAAAGAAATAATAAAGAGAATTAGACTTGATTAATATTTGGGTGGGATACTATTAAGATATTCCATTCCTGAAGGCCAAACTGAAAAGTTGAAAAAACATCTTGAAAGAAAGCAATGGCAAGCCATAGCAATACTATTGCAAAGAAAATGCCACGGATACGCCCAAGTAATCCGGAGAGATCCAACACAATTTGTCTTTTGACATGCCATGCTTTCTGATAGTGAGATCAAATCTCTGATTTACCTCAGACTGGAGATTCTAATTCTGATTTTTTTTAAAATTGGCAGCACAATTACACCATGAACGAGAGCAAAAGGTAAAATTAATAGCTTTTTTTGAGGTTGGTTGATCATCAAGAGGCTTGCATTTTTTGAATGTACAAGGAGATGGTCCGGCAAAGTGTTCAAATATATTACTTGGATTCAAAAGTCTGTTAAATTACTTAACATTCTATGAATAATTACTATCTATATACAGTCATCTTTGGCTACTCTCCTACATTTAATTTCACCTATCATCTCCTTTTACTATTTTCTCCTGTGCTCCAAGGAATCTGACACAGCAGTGTATTCTCTTGCAAGGATAATGTTGCACAAATTCAAATGGAAGTGATTCAAATGTAGCCAATTTTAATGTTAATATTTATTTTAATATTTGAATGTTTTATCTTGTCTTACTTGGTTGTAAGCCACATACAGTTGCCTCTTGATGAGATGGATGGATGGATACATATTTAACAAATATAAATTTGTACTCCAGGAAAAACTATGCTAAACCACTATTTTACCAAATGTCACAAGACTTTTTATTGTTTTCACTGTTTAGTCAATTAACTTGTTTAGTTTAATTATGTTGAATTTAGGGACAAAGATCTGCTTGGGCTTCTTTTTTTAGGCAGGCACACTAGGCCAGTAATGAGTTCTGGAACACCATATTTTATTTATTTATTTATTTATTTATTTACACCATATTTTTTATTTATTTATTTATTTATTTATTTATTTATTTATTTATTTATTTATTCATTCATTCATTCATTCATTCATTCATTCATTCATTCATTCATTCATTCATTCATTCATTAGTGAGACTTATATACCGCCTCATAGTGCAAGCACTCTCTAAGCGGTTTACACCAGTAAGCAGTGTATATTTATATTGCCCCCAACAATCTGGATCCTCATTTTACCTACCTCGGAAGGATGGAAGGTTGAGTCAACCCTGAGCTGGTGAGATTTGAACCTCTGACTGCACTCTAACTGCTGCGCCACCTCGGCTCATGGTTTTGGAACAATAGCAAGGCAAGTGTGCAATGTTTTACTCAATGTGCTGAGGCTACATATTTGGGAGTGACTTGGTACTTCACAGTTTCTATAAATTTACCCCAAATATTTTCAGGCACTTGCCTTGCTACTGTTCCAAAGTTCATTGCTATATTATGCAAAGTCAAAATGTGACCCTCACTTTCCTTCGCATTTGCACTCAGGCTGGAACTCAAGAAAATTAAGAGTGGACAACATCTGAAATGGCCATCTTATCCCTCCTAGCAGAAATGGCTGTTTTGATTAGTATCCTGAATATAGTTGGTTTGCATGCAGAACTGCGGGCATCTCGGCATGTTTTCTGTTCTGCAGGATCTAAAGAGAGATAGTGGCAATAAAGTGGTGAAGACAAAGCAAAAAAAAGTCCATCAGAAGCCTAAGTTAGCAATGCCTGACTAAATATATGGTTCTTTTAGTAGATAATATCTATCAAGAATGGCAAAAAAGAAGTGGGAAAATAAAATCCAACAGAATAACAGTGGCTCAGCCCAATTTGCTTCATAGCTTGGTGAAAACATATCCATTGATGTACACAAGATTTTAAAAAGTGCCTTCAGACTTAAAAACATTACATGTGTGACTGTAGATTTTTATTGTATTATAGTTGTTCAGATATACAAACATTGAAAGCTCTTTTAGTTTATTGAGCTTGACGATTCATCTTGAAATTAAAAAAGCTTTTAAAGCATATTTCTAGTTTCTCCAGGAGATTTACCATGCCCAAGACAACATAAAAATCATAACTAACATTCCTTCTGGCATTTTGAATTATATCTCATTAGGCACTGATGAATTTAGCTGTATGGTTGACTGACCACATTTTCTTGAGTTGAGAACCAGATTCAATACCTGGCACTTTTATTTTTAAAAGTGAAGAAGCTATTAGTGGCTTATTACGCCTGAGTAATGGAGCTGCTTTGCCTGGAATACATGCTGTGCATTAAATCTAATGAAGCCTCCATTTTTCTGCTACAGTATAAAATATACTGTATACAGATTGGTGCACCCTACTTTTCATTTTTTTAGATTTTTTTAAACTAACTGTAGCACTGTTTCTGAAATCTCATACAATGTAAGATTTTTTGGCTTGGTGTGAAATTTTGGATTGTGCTCTAAAATTGCCTGGGCAGCAGAATAGGCCAAAGTTCACATCTGTCTGTTGTGGAAAGCAACTTTCAGAGCTGTCTTCACAGCTGACCAGTGTAAATGCAAGCTAGCTGGAGTAGGTTTCCCACAGTATCTGATGTGGACTTTGTCACATATTGAATTAAATCCTCCAGTCCTTCTCTGCCACAGAGAAGAAGGTTTTGAGAAACTGCAAGCAAATCTCTGGGAGAACAGAGAGAAGGAATAACTGCTGACCAAGAACTGGGTTTTAACAGGTAAAGGGGAAGCAGAGGCAATGCTTGTTTCGGGAGTCTTGTTTATTTCTGTAGAAATAGGTAAGCGTTTAGATAAGAATTTGCTATTAGCATTTTGATTTGATATGAGCGATTTATTTATTTATTTATTTATTTATTTATTTATTTATTTATTTATTTATTTATTTATTTATCAAACATGTATAGGATAGTAGTAGTTTGTATAAACATAAGTAAAAAGTACCGATAAAAGAGGACAATAGGACAGTAGGACAGGGACGGTAGGCACAGTAGTGCGTTTATGCACGCCCCTTACAGACCTCTTAGGAATGGGGTGAGGTCGACAGTAGACAGTCTAAGGTTAAAGTTTTTGGGGTTTGGGGAAGAAACCACAGAGTCAGGTAGTGCATTCCAGGCAGTGGTGGGTTCCTACCGGTGCGGTCTTGGCTGTCCGTCGCCGCTGAGCCGAAGAAGCTGGCGGCGTTCGCGGCGCGGGGCTTCCCCTGCCCGCTTTCCCGGGACGCCGGGACGCCGCCATTTGCGTTCTTTTGCCCTCTGCGCAAGGAACCCACCACTGATTCCAGGCATTGATCACTCTGTTGCTGAAGTCGTATTTTCTGCAGTCGAGTTTGGAGAGGTTTACATTAAGTTTGTATCTATTACGTGCTCGTGTATTGCTGTGGTTGAAGCTGAAGTAGTCATTAACAGGAAGGACATTTTGGTATATGATTTTATGAACTACATTTAGATCAGATCGAAGGCGACGTAGTTCTAAATTGTCCAATCCCAATATTTCAAGTCTGGTGGAATAAGGTATTTATTGCGAGCAGAGGAGTGGAGGACTCTTCTTGTGAAATATTTCTGAACTCTCTCGATTGTATTAGTCCGATATGCAGTGCGGGTTCCAGACAGGTGAGCTGTATTCAAGAATTGGTCTAGCAAATGTTTTGTATGCTCTGGTTAGCATTGTAATGTTGCCAGAGAAGAAGCTACGCAAGATTAGATTAACAACTCTTAGTGCCTTTTTGGCAATGTTGTTACAGTGGGCTCTAGCACTTAGGGCGTTGGATATGAGTACTCCAAGGTCTTTGAGAGAGTGAGGATCATCTATAAGTTCTTTTCCTCCAAATTTGTATTTTGTATTCTGATTTTTTTTTGCCAATGTGTAAGACAGAGTATTTGTTGGTTGAGATTTGAAGTTGCCAGTTGTTTGACCATTCTGCTACATGATCAAGGTCTTTTTGAAGGGTAGCAACATTGTTGGTGGTGTTAAATAGTTTAACATCATCAGCAAAGAGAATGCAGTTGCTTATAATATGATCACAAAGATCATTTATGTAGAGTATGAAGAGTGTTGGTCCTAGAACACTGCCTTGAGTGTGCTAGCTAAATCTTTATTGTAAACTTGTGTTTATGTCTCTAAATAAAATGATAGATGTATAATTCCCACAGTTGTTATGTATTTTGGATTGTGTTCAAGAATCTAGCTTTACAGGCTTTAAACGATCACCATGTAAATCTGCAGCTGAACATGGATAGAAGAGAACATTTGTAGCTCAGAACTGAACTGTGGGATCCTTGGGGCGCTCTCTTAGTTGTTTTCTTGCAAATGTTTCATTACCAAACACTGCCTGATGATGCTACCTAGTTTGGTAATGAAATGTCTGCAAGAAAATAACCAAACTCAGCACTCAGGATCCTGCAGCTGAACAGCGAAGTGCTCAACCCTAACAGATAGTCTGATGGGAGCAATAGTCTTGTTTCCCGTGAAATTTGGCAGCTCTGTAAGTTATCTTTGTTTTCTCAGGACTGTTAATATTTAAAGTTTAAAAGGGCTCCTTCATGGGAGTTTTTTCTTTCTTTTTTTAAAAAATAAAGTTTAATTTTATCTATACCCCATGAAATTGGTCTATCTGCAAGGATAGAAGGGTTAAACCTCTGGTTACTTGGGTAGCAGATGCCCAGGAGATTATGTTATAGCAATTATACTTTAAAAAAAAACCTTTTACCTAGTAATTGTCACAAAGTCACACAAGATATAGAAGCGCTGTATTTCTCATATGCCAAGGTTAAGGGGAAGAATAACAAGTGAGGCACTGTTTAGAAAAGAGTTTGTGGCAGTGAGAACTAATGCAAGGACAGGAAGCCAGGTCTGAGTGTGAAGAATCAAAGGGCTTTTAGGAGGGGAGGTTCTGTCTAGGTGTTCTGTTGAGTCACAAGATATTTATTCGGTTTTAAATTAGCTTGTATGATTCCAGAAACAGTCATTGGGTTCATACAGCATCAAGTCAACTGAGGACCTAGCAACTGCACTAGCCAAAACCTGCTAGACTTGTTAGGTTTATCCGGTATTTAGTGGCATGTTATATTGTACAAATTCAGCCTACTTGATCAGCTTGAAGGCTCAGTGTAGAATGGAATGAGAAAAATTGACTGATTTAGTAACCAAGGTAAGTATGTTGTGTTGTTTAAATCTATCTATTATGGTTTAGAATGTTCTGTGAATTAGGACTGTACTTCCAAACCTGAGGAAGCAAGAATTGCTTCTTTTTTTTATTCCCATAAAACGTTTTGACGCTTTTGCCTCTGTCTAAGATTACCTCTTCATTTGCCAAGAACTACTGTATTTATTTGTGAGATTTATATACCGCCTCACAGTGCAAGCACTCTCTAAGCGGTTTACACCATTAAGCAATGTATATATTTACATTGCCCCCAACAATCTGGGTCCTCATTTTACCTACCTCGGAAGGATGGACGGCTGAGTCAACCTTGAGCCGGTGAGATTTGAACCGCTGACCTGCGGATCACAGTCAGCTAAAGTGACTTGCAGTACTGTACATATCTAAGAACTCTTTTTTATACCAAGAAAATTGAATAGACATAGATGGAACAGCTACATTTTCCCTCTCCTCATCCCTCCCCATTTCACCTCTGTGGCTGAATAATTGTATCTACGTACAAAGTTCTTGTACCAATTATCAATTTTATACCAATTATCAATTTATAATTGGCTGGTGTTGCTTCAGCATGGATTTTGATCTTTCCTTAATATGAACATGCCTGCTTTCTCCTAACCCCCCAGTGCTGTGTCTATCTAATCCTGTTAGAACTCCTAATTTAACTTTAGGTGGGGAATGAAAGCTTATTAGAATTGCTGGCAGGCAGCAATATCTGACTGCTGCCATATTTTGAAACCCCAAATTACAGAATATGAGAATTGATGCAAAACCACCAGGGGATTTGAGTTATGCCAAGTAATTTGTCTAGCTGATATTGTTCTTCAAGTAGCCTGGTCCAAAACACGTAGAACTTTGAATCAATGAATCAGAATAGAGCTGGAAGGGACATTGGTGGTCTTCTAGTCCAGCCCCCTGCTCAAGCAGGAGATCCTATACCCGCGATGGCGAACATATGGCACGTGTGCCACAAGTGGCACGCAGAGCCCTCTCTACAGGCACACCAGCTGTCGCCCCAGCCCAGCTCCACCGCGCATGCGTGCGTGCCTCCTGCCGGCCAGTTGGTCTTTGAGTCTCTGCTGCGCATGCACGCCCCCTGCATGTGGGGGGCGCATGTGCGCATGCACGGGGTGGGATGCAAGTGGGGGATGTATGCGCAGGGGTGCTCGCATTTCATTTGGGGGGTTCGCCTTCATTGGTGCAACTGGGCACGACTCTGCCCCGAGACACTGGCCTGCCACCACCGCTGCCTTTTTGCCGGCGTGAACGGCCTGCACCCGCAGCCTCATTGCCGGTGCGAATGGCCTGCTGCTACTGCCTATTTACCGGCACCAACAGCCTGCTGCCGCAGCGTCTTTGTCGGTGCGAGGGCCCCCCGCAGCCCGTTTTGGCTTCCAGGTTGGTGTAGGAGGCTTTCCAGGCCTAAAACAGGGCGCGGGAGGCCTCGTGTCAGCAAAGAGGCTGCGCCGGCAGGCCATTCATGCCGTCAAAGAGACTGTGGCGGCAAGCCGTTCACGCCAGCAAAGTGGCTGCGGCTGCAGGCTGTTCTCGCTGGCAAAGAGGCTGCGGGTGCAGGCTGTTCGTGCCGGCAAAGATGCTGTGGGTGCAGGCCGTTCATGTCGGCAAAGAGGCAGCGGCGGCAGGCCATTCGCGCCAGAAAAGAGACTGCAGGTGCAGGCCGTTTGCGCCAGCAAAGAGGCTGTGGCTGCAGGCCATTTGCACTGGCAAAGAGGCTGAGGCTGTAGGATGTTCGCGCCAGCAAAGAGGCTGAAGCTGCAGGACGTTTACACCGACAGTGAGGCTGTGGCGGCGGCGACAGGCCAGTGTCTCAGGGCGGTGTCATACCCAGCTGCACTAACAAAGGCTGGAAGTAGCCGCCCGCCGTGTTTTGGCTTCCAGGTTGGTGCAGGAGGCTTCCCAGGCCCAAAATGTGGAGGAGGCAGGGCGCATGCACGGGGTAGGCTGAAGTGCATGCATGGGGGATGCGCACGCATGCACGGGAGGCGCTCGCATTGCATTTTGGGGGTTCGGGAACGCATGTGTGCATTCGTGCATGTGCGTGCTTTGGGCACTCGGCCCCAAAAAGGTTAACCATCACTGTCCTATACCATTTCAGACAAATGACTGTCCAGTTTCTTCTTAAAAATCTCCGATGATGAAGCACCCACAACATCTGAAGGCATCCACAACGTCTGAACGTTCCATTGGTTAATTGTCCTCACTGTTAGGAAGTTTCTCCTCAATTCCAGGTTTATACTTTAGGGATCAGTATCAGAATGGCAAATTGAAATACAGATTGACTTACATGAACTTACATGAACTTGACTTAATGAAATACAGAGAGTCCTTGACTTACAACAGTTCATTTAGTGACCATTTATAGTTACCATGGCACTGAAAAAAGTGACTTTTGACTGTTTTTCACATTTACAACTGCTGCAACATCCCCATGGTCACGTGATAAAAATTTGGTTGCTTGGCAACTGGTTCATTTGTATGACAGTTGCAGTATCCAGGGGTATGATAACATTTTGCAACCTTCTGACCAGCAAAATCAATGGGTAAGCCAGCTTCACTTAACAGCCATGTTACTAACTTAACAACTGCAATGATCCACTTAACAACTATGGCAAGAAACATTGTAAAATGAGGTAAAACTCATTTAACAAATGTCTCACTTAGCAACATAAATTTTGGGCTCAATTATGATTGTAAATTAAGGACTATTGTACATTGACAGTCAGCACTATTGCAGAATGCAGCACTTTGATTCCTGATTCTTACCAATTCAGGTGGTTGCTTCTTTTTTTTTTTACTTTTTAAATTGATTTTAAATTTTCAAATATTATAACGTTTCTAAGCAGATCTACAATCGTATATGTACATATAGTTGTGTTTATAAAAGTTTTACATCATTTTCCATATTGTCTATTCTTACGTCCTCGTCTCACATTGTCTCTTCAATTTCCTTTTTTTTTGTCCAGTTATACCATTTTGTCCATATATCGTAGTAATCCGAGTCTTTTTGTCCTTTTAATTCAATGGTTAGTTTATCCATCTCGGCACAGTCATATATCTTCTTCATTATTGTGCTCTCCGACGGTGTTTGAGGGTGTCACGCAGTGAATATTGTCAGTTGTATGTCTATGCAGGGTGATGCACCCCTATCCTAATATTATGGTACATTCCAATACAGGCAGAACACGTGATATGAGTTGTACGCATGTGTGCATTCCTAAACCACCATTATTCTCTTTGACTTGGCTCTTGACCGGGACGGTCGCATTTTCTTAGCAAAAATGTAATTATTCAGGATTTATTGTTTTTGTACCGAAATAAATATTTTCTATTAGACTTTTAATCTCGGTTTTTATTTCTAACTGTCTGAATTCCAAGCAAAGATCCAAATCGCCTCCATGAGATTTATTCTCACCCTTAACAGAGGGTCCTTTCAATACTGGGCGTATACCATCCTGGCCGCTGTCGTAATGTGTAGTATTATATATTTAACATTTTTTGGGTGCTGTCTTTTGATTATCCCTAGTAAGAAAAGTTCAGGAACATATTCTATCATTGTTTCTGTTATCTCCTTCAGGTGGTTGCATTCTGTCACAGAAAATTAACTGATCCTTGATTTAGCAATTTACAGATGACAATGACAGCATCAACTGAGATAAATCAGATGCTTCGTAGCTTCACTATAGGAGAACTGTAGAAAAACTGGGAAGGAAGGAGATGGAAGTGGAGGGCTGGGGCGGAGTTGGGAGGGAGGACAGTTAGAGGCTTTCTTCATGTAATCATCTAGTAGAAGAATTCCTCCTTCTCTCTAAAATAGCAGAAAAGATATAGCAATTAAACTCCCATCACCAACTCATCTCCTCCTCCTCCTGATGCAGCAGCACAGAAAGAGATTTATGGGGCTAGAAATAGACCCAGTAGTTCTCATTGGCTCTGATCGGAGAATATTATGTCATTGTTACCCAGTCAGGATAGTTCACCTTCCTATCGGACAGATGTCGAAGGCTAGCTGAGAATTAATTCCTTTGTGCTTCTGGAACCTGCTTTGGGTATTTCTAAATGTATAGTTCAGTATCTTATGCAAAACTAGAAAATGGAAAATTCAAATTAAGGTCCGTGTATAATTGAACTCTTTTTCTGATACTATTGGTGGAGAAATTTTTTGGGAATGTTGAAACTGGGAAAACAAAGAATTATTCTGTAATAAGGTCTCCTTTGTGTACTGATTTTAGTCTTTGTGGTGTTCTATACCCTCTTCCCCCTTCCAGGCGTTTCATTTTTTGATTTGTGGTTATGCAATCATTAAATACAGTTCCATCTAAATTCTCCATTTCAGTTAAATTGTCTAACAACCACTCCTTTTAATGCCTTTTTCTCCCTTTCTTTCCTGAAAAGAGGTTGAACCATATTGGTTCGTGCAGTGGCACTGCCTGTGCTCTTTACTGACACCTGGGCTTTGTGATATAAATCTCAACAAAGGAAAACCGAACACGTGTTGCGGGCTTGCAGTTTTAACTGCAAAGGGGCTGCAACTAGTGCTGAATTCTAACAATGCAGAAATGTTGGTCCTGTTGTGCAGAAACGTCCATCCATTTTCAATTACATTTAAAATATTGTTATTGTCTGGTGATATTTGAATTCTCATAGGTGTGAAAAGTAATTCAGAAATATTAGATGAATGAAATCTTCGTCTAAAGCTAAACCTTTGAAAGCTGTGCCAGATTGATCAAAGGTCTTTCTCAATCAGCCTTCTATTCCCACACTGGCAGCTGAACCATGGGAAATGTACCATGGGAAATACCAAACTTAAAGACTCGAAAACCACGCCACTCCTAAAAGGGCCTAACGGGAAAGACTATAATGATGAAGGCGTTAAGGCCAATCTTTTCAACACGTTCTTCAGTTCAGTCTTTGTCAACAGCAATGGCTCATACCCCACATTTCCTAGTCGTACCACAACTAATTGCAACGATCTGCTACATATTGATTTTACAGAAGATAACGTTGAAAGGGCACTACGCAAACTAAAACCATCTCTATCTATTGGCACTGATGGATTATGTGCCTACTTCTTGAAAAAGCTTCCCACTGTCATCCCCGAACCACTAAGCACAATCTACGAGATATCTTTTAGAACCAGCTCATTAGCCACGGTCATTCCTATCTTCAAAAAGGGAGACCCCAGCCTAGTTGAAAATTATAGACCAATCTTGTTATGTTATGTCACTTGCAAAGTCATGGAATCAATCATCAACCAATCCATTATCCTCCACTTAGAGACAAACAACCTACTCTCTAACAAACAGTTTGGTTTCAGGAAAAAAAAATTGTCCTGTAATCTTCAACTCCTAAACTGCAGAAACATTTGGACTACACAACTTGACCAGGGTAAAGCAATAGACGCAATTTGCATAGACTTCTGCAAAGCCTTTAATTCAGTGGTACACGACAAACTACTGTTAAAACTACGCTCTTATGGCATTTCTGGATCACTGCACAAATGGATAGCTGCATTCCTGTCAAACAGGCAACAAGTACCCTGTTCCCCCAAAATAAGACATCCCCTGATAATAAGCCCAATTGGGCTTTTGAGTGCATGGCAATAAGGCCAAGCGCTTATTTCAGGGTTCAAAAAAATATAAGACAGGGTCTTATTTTCGGGAAATAAATCTAAAAATGATACCCCTAAAGGAAATCCACCTTGACATCCTTTGGAAGAACAAATGTTGAAGATGAAACTCAAATATTTTGGCCACCAAATGAGAAGAGGATTCATTGGAAAAGCCCCAGATATTGGGAAAGATTGAAAGGAAAAAGGGAAAGGAAAGGCAAAGGATGAGATGGTTAAATAGTGTCATTTAATGAACATGAATTTGGGCAATTCCGGGAGACAGTGGAAGGTAGGGGCTCCTGGCGTGCTGTGGTTCATGGGGTCATGAAGAGTTGGACACAATTTAGCAACTGAACAACAACAAAAATGATATACAGTGCCGTTTTTCTTTTTATATCCAAATCTTTATAGCAATAGCAACAGCACTTAGACTTATATATCGCTTTACAATGCTTTACAGTCCTCACTAAGCGGTTTACAGACTCAGCATATTGCCCGCAACAATCTGGGTTTATTTATTTATTTATTTATTTATTTATTTATTTATTTATTTATTTATTTATTTATTTATTTATTTATTTATTTATTTATTTATTTATTTATTTATTTATTTAGAGATTTATATACCGCCTCACAGTGCAAGCACTCTCTAAGCGGTTTACACCAGTAAGCAATGTATATTTATATTGCCCCCAACAATCTGGGTCCTCATTTTACCTACCTCGGAAGGATGGAAGGCTGAGTCAACCTTGAGCCTGGTCAGATTTGAACTGCCAAATTGCAGGCAGCCAGCAGTCGGCAGAAGTAGCCTGCAGTACTGCACTCTAACCGCTGCACCACCGCGGCTCATATAATATAATGTGCCCATTTATAAATAAAAAAAATCACTAGAAACCTTGATCTCTAATCATGCTGGGATGGTATTTTTGTGCAAATAATGAAAAAACAACTGGTTAGTATTATTAATGTTTCTTAGGTTGTATGTTTATATATGTGCCTGTGTGTGTGAACCAGACACAAACCAATTTCTTGAGCAAAAAATTAAATGTTTTTAAAAGGAAAAAATGTCTTTGGAGATTCTCAGTCATCCAGGTCCCAAAGGTGCTTTTTTCAAGAGGCAACTTGGAGTTTGTTTTTCTTTGAAGACATTTTGCTTCTCATCCAAGAAGCTTCTTAAGCTTCTACTGCAGAAAAAAGCACCTTTGGGACAAAAGAAAAAATGTTTCTGATAGAAGATATGGTATTAAGACCTATCTAATTTTTATTTTAGTTTTAATATTATGATAGAGGAAAGATAAATATTTGAATAAATTATTAATACAAGAAAAAATGCAGCGGCAGAAGGCTTTCTAGATTAATCACACTAGAGGACACAGTTAACAGTAATCAATCCAATAATGAGCAGCTACACTGTTAAAAACCACAATTGCTCAGCAGATCTGATAATTTATACTAAAACATGCAAGAATATAATTTATTAATTTATGGCAAGAGGCCAATAAAACAATGCACAAAAAAAGCAGGATACAGGGGATTAGTAATAAATCTCTAAAGATATAAAAAACAGAATAACATAAAAATAATTAAAAAGACAAGTAAAAGATAGATGTGAAAGTTCAGTGTGCCCTTAACCTGCATAAGAATGAAATGCATTGCAACTGAACAAAGCTTTGCCTCATTCCTGGGAATTGCAGTGGAGAAGTCAGCAAGTAAAAAGTAAATAACTTTCAATTTCATATCAGCTTGATCTCTTCACACTGAGCGCAACACAGAAAGCAGTGAAGTAAAACATGGCTTACTGATTTGTTATTGCAGAGTCGGAAAACATGCAGAAACATTGTGCATTGGGCATGTTGTTGTGTTGTATCAGCATTTGGGGTAAAGCATTAAACTTTGCTAATGTGAACGCTCTTCTCTGAGTAGCAGAAATATAGTGGTAATTGGGGTGTGGGAAAGTAGTATGGAAGAAGTCCCTGAGACAGTAGGGTGGACTTTCAGATCTGTCTTTATCTAGTTCAAGGATGCTTTACTCAAGTTTTTGCATGGATCTGCCTTTTCCAAATTGTAGTAGGATCAGAGCAAAAAAGCCACAGAAGGACAAATCGTTGGCAATAATCTTCCAAGTGGAAGTATTGTATCCTTATTTATCAAAACCAGTCAGACCAGCAATTCACCCCAAATGGGTCTGTTTTAAGCCAGTATTTCAGATGACAGTTCCTCATTTGAGGCGCTAGAAAGGGGCATCCACATTTTATCCAAAAAAATCACATTCTGATTGGATTGAGAGACCATAATAAACTTCTCATGAGTTTAGATCAAGAATAGAATAGAATAGAATAGAATAGAATAGAATAGAATAGAATAGAATAGAATAGAATAGAATAGAATAGAATAGAATAACAGAGTTGGAAGGTACCTTGGAGGTCTTCCAGTCCAACCCCCTGCTTAGGCAGGAAACCATATACCATTTAAGGAAAATGGTTATCCAATCTCTTCTTAAAAACTTCCAGTGTTGGAGCATTTACAACTTCTGGAGGCAAGTTGTTCCACTGATTAATTGTTTTAATTGTCAGGAAATTTCTCCTTAGTTGTAGGTTGCTTCTCTCCTTGATTAGTTTCTACCCATCACTTCTTGTCCTGCCTTCAGGTGCTTTGGAGAATAGCTTGATTCCCTCTTCTTTGTGACAACCCCTGAGATATTGGAACACTGCTATTATGTCACCCCTAGTCCTTTTCATTAAACTAGACATACCCAGTTCCAGCAAGTGTTCTTTATATGTTTTAGCTCCAGTCCCCTAGATCAGATGGCTTTCAAAATGTGAATACAGGTAGTCCTTGATTTGCAACCATTTGTTTAGTGACTGTTCTACAACGGGTCCTTGCAGTTGCTACTGTCACTGCGTCCCCACAGCCAGATGATGAAAATTCAGGTGTTCGGCAGACAGTATATATTTACAATAGTTGCAGCTTTCTGGGGTCATGGGATTGCCATGTATAATTGGTTTTTGACAAGCAGAGTCAATGGGGAAAGCCAGATTCGTTTAACCCATGATTCACTTAACACCTGCAGTGATTCACTTAACAATTGCTTTAAAAAGGTTATAAAATTGGGCACGACTCATTTAATAACCCTCTTGTTTAGCAACACAAATTCTGATCCCAATTATGGTTGTAAGTTGAAGGCTGTAATAAGAGTATGCACTAAATTGGACACCAAGGAACAGTAGGCTCAACACCTTATCACTGAAGATATTAATGGCTACCCGGAGCAATATATTCCCATTGCAGCTGGCTAATCTCATGATTACCCAGGCAGTTTTGTAAGCTCAGACTGTGAGCTGTCAGGTTTGCCATATCCAGCAAGTGGAAATAGATGCCGAGATATTTAAATACTTTCACTAGCTCCGTGGGATAGCTACTGATTTCACATACCTGCTGGCTATATTGCTTGGGGAAAATCAACATGTTCATTTTTGAATAATTTGTTTGAAGTCTCCTGACTTGGCAATGTGCAGCCAAGCCCTGATGGCTACGTTGGAGTCCAGTTTGGGTGAGGGAAGATAATACCGTATTTTTCGGAGTATAAGACACACCGGAGTATAAGACACACCTTAGTTTTTGGAGAGGAAAATAGGGGAAAACAATCTGCCTACCAGGTATTCATCTGGCTAGCATCCTTAGTCTGGTCAGCTTCAGCACATTATTTTATCCCCTGGTTAGGACTTAAAAAAACCTTCTTCTGAGAGAGTAACAATGAAAGAGCATGCAAGCCAGTAAGAGCTGGGAAGATCGTTAGCATCTAGTTAGGGCTAGAAAAAAACTTATTCAGAGCAGCTTCAGCACATTATTTTATCTCCTGGTTAGGACTTAAAAAAACCTTCTTCTGAGAGAATAACAATGAAAGAGCCTGCAAGCCAGTAAGCTGGGAAAATCGTTAGCACCTGGTTAGGGCTAGAAAAAAACTTCTTTGGAGCAAGTAAAGCAATGAAAAAAAACCCTGCAAAGACTTAGGGCTGGAAAAACATTCTTCTGAGAGAGTAACAATGAAAGAGCCTGCAAGGTAAGAGCTGGGAAGATCTGTTAGCACCTAGTTAGGGCTGGGAAAAAAGCTACATTCGAAGTATAAGACGCACCCAAATTTTCAGCCACTTTTAGGGAGGAAAAAGGTGCGTCTTATACTCCAAAAAATACGGTAGTTATTTTTTCAGCATAGAGTATAGAAATTAATCTTCAATTTGGGGCTGATAAAAGTCATATTTGAAAAGCCCGAACTATCACAATAATGTACAAATGATTTTTTTTTAAAAGGGAGGGATGTATTCTTGAAGCCTCCCGTTTGTGTGGAGACTGGTGCTCTCAAAATATTGCTGATGTTACTTTAACTTTCATGGAACTGCCCTCATCTGTAGGCATCAGAAAGAATGACTTTGAAGGATAGGAGGAAGAGCTGCTACCAAGGCTGTGGTCAGATAAAAGGGGCCTGAGGCTGGGCCAGGATAGTAATATGAATACATGTCCCAAACAAGCCGCCTTAAAAGTAGCCACTTTGGCCTTGATAGGGTACATTCTTTACTGATGCAGAATTTTGAGAGTTTGACTGTAAGAGTCCTTAGTACAGGAATAGCATTATCTTTAAGTGATTCTTCAGCAAGCTGCAGTAATTTGGATAGCTAAAAGAGTCTATCCCCAAACTCCTCTTGTTATGCCTTTATCTTCTGTGTAATAATGGCAAGATGAAGTAGGTTGATGCATTATAATGTAGGAATTTGTCATCAAGTCGCTCATTTATCCAACATTAAAACTATCAGCTAAAATCAAAGCTCAAATCGTGTATAAAATCCCAAAATGACTTCTAGGAGGTACTGTTTTGAAAAATTAGCTGGGAGGGTGCTTTGGAGGGGAATATTAACATTAATCAATAGAAGACAAACCCTGATTCCTCAGGTAATATCCAGGAAGGTACACATTGTTGGCTTAGAAGTAATTGCTTAAGGTTTGGATGAGATCAAGGTAGTTATGCCCTCTAGGAGTGCCCTTCTTCAAGTTACAGGAAGTGACAGGGAATAAAACAACAACAACAACAACAACAGAGTTGGAAGGGAGCTTGGAGGTCTTCTAGTCCAACCCCCTGCTTAGGAAGGAAACCCTACATCACTTCAATTACATCAATTCAAAGTCACAAATTCTTGCTTCTATATTTTCTGAAGGAAAAAAACAGGCTGCTGGCTGTTGAAACAGCCTACATTCCAGTTTGACAGTACAAGTAGTCCTCGACCAGTGGTGGGTTCCTACTGATGCGGTCCAGTGCGCTGTTCCGGTAGGGATCCACCAATTGTGCAATTTGCACGCAACGGCTCTGGTGCCGTCTTTGCCGGCTCTGGTGCTGTCTTTGCCGGCTCTGGTGCCGTCTTCGCTGGCTCCAGTGCCGTCTTCGCTGGTCCATCGCGTGGCACCATCTTTTTTTCTGAATATTTGGCCTTTTTTTGCTTCCTGCGCATGTGCGGAAGAAAAATCTCGCGAGGGGATGTGTGCATGTGAAATTTGATGATGTGCGCGCAGCACACCGGTAGTCAGGTAAGAGGAACCCGCCCCTATCCTCGATCTATGACTGTAATGAGTCATAAGTCATGACAGTTGTAAAATGAGTCAACCATGTGACCAACCCTGCGGTCATTAAAGCAAACCAGTGGTTCTCTATAAGCCAGGTTTGCCAAAACCCAGAAGTAAATGTTGGTTTTGGGAGAACCATCATAAAACACGGTCACGTGACCATGGGATGCTGCAAACAACCATAAATATGGCTAGCTGGTTGCCTAGCACCCGATATGCAGTCACGTGACCTTGGGGTTGTGGGGTTGGGGTAGCCTTTAGAACTTAGAAACTGGGCCGTAGGTACTCCTAGGGAGATCCATCATAACTTCAAACGATTTCTAAGTGATTGGTTGTAAATTGAGGACTATCTATAGAGTGTGATCAGGAATTGGTTGTTATACATATTGATA
Organism: Diadophis punctatus similis; assembly: GCA_023053685.1. Lineage (NCBI taxonomy): Eukaryota > Metazoa > Chordata > Lepidosauria > Squamata > Dipsadidae > Diadophis > Diadophis punctatus. The sequence goes on from JALIGW010000001.1 coordinate 27,007,014, forward strand.
CACCTGAGCTGGAAAACTTGGAATGGACTTCTTGAGGAAGCAACCCCAGCTGAAAAAGTGCAGCACTGCAGGCTACTTCAGCTGACTGCTAGTTCAGCAGTTCAGCTGTTCAGATCTCACCGGCTCAAGGTTGACTCAGCCTTCCATCCTTCTGAGGTCGGTAAAATGAGGACCCAGATTGTTGGGGGCAATATGCTGAACTCTGTAAACCGCTTAGAGAGGGTTGTAAAGCACTGTGAAGCGGTATATAAGTCTAAGTGCTAATTGCTAATTGCTGCTGAACTGTGGCCCAAAGCAGCTGTTGGAGAAGCAGCTAATATTCTTTGCATTTTTGCAGAGGAATGTGATGTTTGTGGGTCAGTGGCTCCTGTAGTCCAGCAAGGATGCATGATCAGGCAAAGTAGGAGAAGAATGAGGTAGAGGTACAAGTGTGAATGTTGGCAGATAGGAATTTCGCAAGCAATTCAGCATCAGAGTTTACAGTAATAGAACTTGTAATTAGTTCATCTACTCATGAAAGAGTGGGTGTGCGATGGCTCAGCAGTTAAAAATGGTGAGCTTGTCAGCTGGAAAGCTGACAACCCGGGTTCGAGTCCTGCGCACTGGGGTGAGCTCCCATTCCTGCTCCAGCTCCTACCCCCCTAGCAGTTTGAAAACATGCAAATCAGTGGTAGGATTCAATTTTTTTACTACTGGTTCTGTGTGCGTGGCTTGGTGGGCATGGTGTGCGTGGCTTGGTGGGTGTGGCAGGGGAAGGATACTGTAAAATCTCCATTCCCACCCCACTCCAGGGGAAGGTTACTGCAAAATCCCCATTTCGTCCCGATCAGCTGGGACTCGGGAGGCAGATAATAGATGGAGGCAGGGCCAGTCAGAGTTGGTATTTACCGGTTCTCTGAACTACTCAAAATTTCCGCTACCGGTTCTCCAGAACTGGTCAGAACCTGCTGAATTCCACCTCTGATGCAAATGTGAGTAAATTAATAGGTACCCCTTTGGTGGGAAGATAACAGTTTTCCATGCACTTTTAATGTATAGCCATGAGCTGGCCACATGACCACGGAAAATGTCTTCAGACAGCATTGGCTCACTCAGTCAAGAAACGGAGATGAGCCCTAGAATCAGACATAACTGGACAGAGAACCTTACTCTTGAAGGAGAATTCTTCCAGTTCCAAAATTCCAGTTTACCTTTGAGACCGCCTTCTCCAACATACCTCCCTAAGACCGATTAGAGCCCACAGAGTTGGTCTGCTGGTGGTCCCGTCAGCCAAACAATGTCGGCTGGCGGGCCCACGAACGAGGGCCTTCTCTGTGGTGGCACCGGCTCTCTGGAATACACTACCCCCCCCCCGAGATCCGCATTATTCCCACCCTGCCAGCCTTCAGAAAAGCATTAAAAACATGGCTTTGTCGACAGGCCTGGGGCCAATGATTTTAATATAACACCTATTATTCTTGGCCCCATGAGTGCATCATTGGGTTTTTAAACCGTGGCTTTTTAAAAAAATGCTTTTAAATGTTTTAATTGTTACATTATTTTAATCTTGTTCTTAAATATTTTTAACTGTTTTTTTGATTTTGTATTTAATATGCTGTGAGCAGCCCAGAGTCCCTCTGGGAGTTGGGCGGCATACAAATCTATTAAATAAATCTATTAAATAAAATTTCTTTGGTAGCTGGGTAACTGCAAGTTTTCTTTGGGGTGGACATTGGAGCTGAGAGAGTTAAATGGCCCTTGAGCAAGTCAGGGATATCTGTGTTCAAGGTTAGCTTATCTTCTGGTTGATATTTTGGAAAGTAATTGTGTTTGAATAAGAGATTTGGCACAGCACCTTTGTTTTACCTTAGATAGCCAAACTTTGATGTTCAAGTCACAAAAAACATGTTTCGGGTAGGTTTAAAAGGACTCCAGATATTATGAGTAGCAGGAACAGGATAATTGAAGTTTTGAATTTAATTAAAAATTTGCAGTTAATGAATTTAGGAAGCCATTCTGTTGTTTTTGAATCTAGTGCTTATAGCAACTGCCACAAACCGAGAATGGCTGACTATCGGCGTTGGTTGCTAATGTTTCTAATAAGAAGTTTGATCTGAGTTGGTTGTAGAGAAATTATATGAAACATCAGACAGGATGGAGTAAGTGTGTTCCATTGTGATCTGTGGTCACTTTAGTTTCTCCAAGGAGCAATAAATTGCCCCTTCCCCATCTATAAAAATAACCTTTCAGTTGTCCAGCAGTCAGAAGAGTGACTTAAAAGGTTGTTTATAGCAACATCTTTTTTTTTTGTCAATGGCTATAAGATTCAGATAGATCGAAATACAGTGTCAGCTTTAAAAAGAAAAAGAAAAAAACTATTTTGCCAGCAATCCAGGTTGAGTGGCTGTTTAATTCTTGGTCAGATCCTCTGTGATGGAGCTGTTCAGTAGGTTATTTGACAAAGGGTCTACTTTCCAAAGAGAGGGCTCATTTTTTATAGCTCTATAGGTCTTCAGGTTCATTTCCTGTTAAACTTAGAAGGACAGGTGGGTTATTTGGGGTGAATAAATCATCCCCACATACTGAGATTCAACCCACAGTCGGTATTTACTTGTCACTCTTATAGTAGTTGTTTTGAGGTTTTCCTGGGATTTGGGTGGCTGGAATTTGTTCAAGCTGTTTCTTCTTTAAAAACTCAAGGTTTTTTAAGAGATTAGTTTCCTAGGATAAAGTTAATTCTAAAAAATGGGATGATGGAAAATGAAAACAATAAAATGAAACAAAATGAAGCTTATTGATGAGAATAACAGTGGGATATAAAGGAGTAGAATAATAACTATCCCATAAAAACAATATTAAAAGAATGGAAAAACTAAAGCAGCTGTATAGTTCCTGTGCCATCATGAAAAATGAAATAAATAATATAAACATTCCTCCTCCATGATATTATTTGGTACAAATCAGTGGTGGGTTGCTCCCGATTCAACCTGGTTCTAAGAATCGGTAGCGCCGGCGGTGGGAGGCTCCGCCCACCCACCCGGGACGCTTTTGCACATGTGCAGAAGTGTTGCGCATGCGATCCAGTAGTAAAGGGTTTTAGAACCCACTACTGGTACAAATATTGATTTGAAGGTATGTTGTTAATACAACGCAGTAAAAACAAAATACACTTAGTTGAATGGCACAACATGAAGGAGGAGGTAAGGCAAAACTGTGATGTCCCTTTGATTGTTTAATGTAATGGATAAATGTAGAAATAATTATTGTGGCAATTATAGTGGGGAGTTGGTTGGGGATGCAAACATTTGTGTTCTTTTGTATGTAGTTTCAATTTGTTGCTGGAACATCCAAATGATTTACAGATAAATTACGTGATACAATGAAAATGGATCTGAAAACTAAGAACAAAGGTTTTGGCAGCAAAAAGTAAAATGTTGGTAAAATATTGACAAAAGATGAAAAAAATTGAGAAATTTTAAGATGTGGGCAGAAAGATAGTGGGTAATGTGGTTAGTTTCAAGAAATGTTTGTTGAAAAATGTCATTTTGTTATCTAAATTTATTGTTCATGCTTTAACCCTTGTTTTAAAAATGTAAATTTGTTTGATGCTGTAATTTGAAAAAAAATAACCATATCAGTCAACATTCTAATCCAATATGAAGGCCTTGACTTTTCACAAGGAGCCAGCAAAAATACCTTTGGACAAAGGGCTTTGCACAGGAAATCCCATTGTCTTGGGAGCCATACAGAAAAGCACCCATCCCACTCTTATTGAAGGCGAGGAAGAGACCCTGAGATGATCTCAACAGCTAATGTTTGCATAATACCGGTAGTGAGTCATAGGATCGTGGCACTGGGTCGTTTCTCATTTTAAAGGCACCCTCCCCCAAACTCTTTTAATTCCTTCCAGCAAGAAATGATGTAATCAGTGCAGTATCCTCAACACTGCATTTACAGTTTGCCAGATCCAGAAAATACCCTAGCATCTCATTCTAGATCAGCTGTTAATTCTCTTTGAAATAACCATTCGTATGAAAGCAACCGAGGTATAAAAATGTGATTTGCTGGCTGCCCAGTATCTTAAAGAAAGCATATGATTCTATATCAATTAGTTGCAAAAAATAACAATAAGAATCTAAGAGGGTTTTTCAATGAGCCCTTAGAGCAGTGTTTCTCAACCTTGGCAGTTTGAAGATGTGTGGACTTCAACTCCCAGAATTCCACAGCCAGCGTTGCTGGCTGTGGAATTCTGGGAGTTGAAGTCCACACATCTTCAAACTGCCAAGGTTGAGAAACACTGCCTTAGAGCAGTGGTACCCAACCCCCGGTCCGCGGCCCGGTACTGGTCCGCAGAACAAATGGTACCGGGCCGCCCTGCTACTGTGTCTTCTGTGCAGCGGCGGTGGCGGGTCCTGCGACTTTTGCGAGTCCTGTGAGTCCCGATAATAAGCACAGGGAGGGGACTCCTGCGTCTGCCGACATGCCCCGGCCCAGCTGATCAGCATGGGGGCGGGGCTTCTGTGCGCGGCTCATCAGTATTGAAATCAACACGACGCCGCAACCCCCCCCCAGTGGGCCGCGGAAAAATTATCAAACGTTGACCGGTCCACGGCAATAAAAAGGTTGGGGACCACTGCCTTAGAGGGTTTCTCCATTGGTGAGTTGAAGTGCTATCCACCCAATTTTGTGCTGGCAGATAACTGGATTGGCATAAAAATGGTGCTTCCTGCCATTGATCCCTATTCTGCCTCTATCGTATCTATTCCAAATCACTGCAAGTTCCCCTCCAAGTAGCGGCATCCGCAGAGAGGAGTTAAAATCAGGATTTGCATCATGACTCTTTCCCTCTGTCAGCCCTTTGAGGTAGTCCAGACAAGAAGCACCAACCGTGAATACTAACACTACCTTTATTGTAAGCTTGCAGTAATAATCTTGCAACTCTGAAAGTACCTCTTCCCTCCCTTACTTTGACTCTCCTGAAAACTATGGAGGGTCACTTCTGAGATGCTTTCTTCACTCCCAACCCTCTTTCAGACTCAAATTTTGCTTATTGAACTAGTGTCCCCCAATCTTTTGAGCAATAGGGACCGGTTCTGTGGAGAGAGGCTTTTCTGTGGACCAGAGGGGGTGTGGTTTCGCATGCTGCCTGCATCCCACGGATGGGGCTTCGCTTGTTTGCACGGCCCGGTTTCTGCCATGCCGTGGCCCGGTGCCGGTCCACAGATTGGGGGTTGGCGACCCCTGTATTAGACCATTGGCAATGCAAGGGTTCTTCTTCCCCTCTCCCAAGGTCGTTCCCACATACCATTGCATCATCTGCTAACTTGCTGAACAGTGCCACCCTTAACACTGCTGTAATAGGTGAACAACTTAACAAATTTTACCCATCTCGAGACTGCCTTGAATGTTAGAATAAGAGGAGAAATGCTACTTTAACACAGGGGTGGTTAAGGATGACTTATAATTTGTCTTATTTGTGGGATAGAGTTGAGGGAACTATGGGACTACCGCAAAGACAAAGATATTGCCAGGGAATCTGAATCAGGGGCGGGATCCTAATTTTTTTACTACCACTCTGTGGGCATGGCTTATTTTGTGGGTGTGGCTTGCCAGACATGTGACCAGGTGGGCGTGGCTTCTCAGACTGCTGAATGGAGGGGAACTGAGATAGGTCCTGCCGCCCATTCCCCCTCCCCCCAGCAGCTCGAGAAGCCTCGAACATGCAAAAATGCCTAGGATCATCACTGTGCGTTCGTGGCTTCTCGGACTGCTGAAGGGAGGGGAACTGAGATAGGTCCTGCCACCCATTCCCCCTCCCCTCAGCAGCTCGAGAAGCCTCGAATGTGCAAAAATGCCTAGGATCATCACTGTGCGTTTGTGGCTTCTCGGACTGCTGAAGGGAGGGGAATGGAGATTGCTCCTGCCACCCGTTCTTTCAGCGTCTCACGTGCTCCCTCAGCCATCCTCCCCTGCTTGGACTCACTGTGGGGTAGGAAGGCAGCACATTTAAAAAATGGCGGCGCCCAGGCACTGGCAACCGACCGCACCGGTACTGTGACGTCACCAGCGGGCCGCTACCGGTGCTATAGAGTGGACCGCACCTGTAGGAACCCACCACTGATCTGAATGTTGTGGTTTTAAAAGAAAGACAACATAATAAGGATTCTCTATAGGAGGGTTTGGCAGTGGCTGTCAGGTTGGGAGATGCGGCAGCCTCCAAACTTTCCAAGGCTGGTTTTTCATCTTTTTCTCATCATCTTCTTCCTCTTCTTCTCAGCTTTTAGCTGCCATGATACATCAAGTGACAGTTACACAATCTGGATCTTTTGGCAGAACATTTGTGAAAAGAAGATAATCTATTAAGGGAAAGGACTTCTGTTCCTAATGTCTAGTTTCTTGCTGTAGGATGGCTATTGAATTATATAATGTACAATGTCAAGATGATACGTTCGGCACAGAGAAGCTGAGTTCACACTCTACAGTACACTTACAGTCTGCTTAGGTCTGTTTAGCTCTGACTTCGCTAAGTCCAGGCAGTTTTGATGCATACAGTAAAACATCCTTAAAAAACCCATAGCTTAAAGTGATATAATGTGGCTGATGATATGCTCCTGAAAGAGATTTGACTATTTTATAAAGTGACATTCAAATGTGGAGCCATTCAAAGTGGAACTTCTAGGCTAAAATCCTTATAACTGGATAAATAAGATATCCCCTTTCAACAAATATTGCCTTTTGTCTAGATTTATTACTGATCAGCTGACACACTGAAGGAGCTAAAGGTGATATCCACTGAAGCTACCATGCAATTGACCAGGGGTCCCCAAACTTGGAAACTTTAAGACTTGTGGACTTCAATTTCCCAGAGTTCTCCCATGCTGGCTGGAGAATTCTGGGAGTTGAAGTCCACAAGTCTTAAAGTTGCCAAGTTTGAAGACCTCTGCATTTGACCTTCACAACAAATCTGTCTTGTGAAGTAGGCTGGACTGGACAGAGAGATCAGCCCAAAGTCATCCAGCAAGCACTATACAGGTAGTCCTCGACTTACAACAGTCCGTTTAGTGACCGTTCAAAGTTAGAACGGCACTGAAAAATGTGACTTATGACTGTTTTTCACAGTTATGACCTTTGCAGCATCCCCAGGATCATGTGATCAAAATTCAGATGCTTGTCAAAAGATTCATATTTATGACCGTTGCTGTGTCCCAGGGTCATGTGATCACCTTTTGCCACCTTCTGACAAGCAAAGTCAATGGGGAATCCAGATTCACTTAACAACCAGGTTACTAACTTATCAACTGAAGTGATTCACTTAAGAACTGTGGCAAGAAAGGTCGTAAAATGGGGCAAACCTCACAAATGTCTCACTCAGCAACAGAAATTTTGGGCTCAATTGTGATCATAAGTCAAGGACTACCTATCATTGAGGGGGATTTGATCTTGGATCTCCCCAGACTCATTTAACATTTTAACCATTAAGCCCCCTGATCTCTCTGAGCTGTAGCATTCATGTTGAGTTGCAATAACCCTATCTTCCTGGCTCCCTGGCTTGTTCTTCCTGGCTCCCATAGGTCATGGGAAAGAATCAAGTTTCCACGCTGCTTAAGACTGAAAAGAAGAAAAAGAAACAATGATTAGTAGAGTTACAATTAAGCACAGATGTTCCAGCTGGGCTTGCATTTTAAAATTGGCTGAAATGGAACTGGGCAATTTGTGTGCTTTTTGTGAATTAGATAATTACATTAAGCTGGCCTACGGTTGGTTTCTTTTGACATAGCAGGGAATGTGAACAGGACAATTGTGTTTAACTCAAGAGTTTAGCTTCCAATTTGTTGGTGAACCAAGTGTTTAAGTTGGGAGTCTAAGCCTGAGCATTGCCTACACATCCTGTCAGTGTTAATAATGCCATGGGATGATGATCTTCAGTGTAGCTTTTCAATACAGGCTGATATCAGAACAACTTCACAAAATGTTCTTAATGATCAGAAATGTTTTGATGAACAGACAGATCTATTGGCAGTGCAGCTGCTCTAAGAGAAAAAAAAACCAAATGGCTCCCCATTTGGTGTTATGTATTGTATTTTGTATAAAAACCTGGGGGATAAAGGGATAAAGGGATGCATATCATATCCTTGTGTGTAAAATAGGTATGGTAGCTAAAAACTGCATGAACTTTGCTAGATGATTAGATCCATCTACTTCATTGCTCAGTTTCCAGTAACAGCCCTTTAAATAGTTTTGAGAAGTTAAATAGAGCGTGAAGGAAGTAATCCTCTTCTGTGCTTTTAATTTGGTCTCTGCCTTTGAACATGAACATTCCAATTACTCTAGAATGCCATCTTGACCTGGTAAGCTAAGAAGGGAGAAAATGTAGGGGCCAAAGAGGAATTGGAATTTAAACAGCCTGTCTTTCTGTCCAAATCTCACAAAAGTTTTCACAGATCTTACAGAGAACCTCTGTGTCACGTAGTGAATATTGTCAGTTGTATGTCTATGCAGGGTGATGCACCCCTATCTAATATTATGGTACATTCCAATATAAGCAGAACATGTGATATGATGTTCTTTGCGCATGTGTGCATTCCTAAACCACCATTATTCTCTTCTGCCTTAGCTGTTAATCTGAACGGTCGTGTTACTCAGCATAATGTAGTTTATTCAGGATTTATTGTTTTTGTACTGAAATAAATATTTTCTATTAGACTTTTAATCTCGGTTTTATTTCTAACTGTCTGAATTCCAAGAAAAGATCCTACATCGCCTCTATGAGATACCATTCTCACCCCAACACTCTGAATCACTGATTAGAAATGGCTGGAGTTGCTGATAGGTTTCATTTCTAAAGTCAAAACAAAATTGTTGGCAATAAATTTATTCCCTTCAATTATGTTCCATTCTTGGAGACTGCTTGGACAAGTCCCTGCAATTTTCTTGGTAAAATTTTTCAGAAGTGGTTAGGCATTGCCTCCTTCTTACAGCTGAGAGAAAGTGACTGGCCCAAGATCACCCAGCTGGCTTTGTGCCTAAGGTGGGACTACAACTTGCAGTTTCCCAGTTTCTAGCCTGATACCTTACCCACCACCTACACCAAACTGGCTGTTATGAATAAGGTATTCTGCAATATATTGCCTCTATTCATTGGATTTGGAATTTAATTTGCATAAAGGTGCTGGTTGGATGCGCCCCTGCCCCAAAGTGCAGAAATGACAATTTGGATACACTTGAATAGTACACAGAGGATGCATGTCTATGTCTCTATATGCAAAGAAAAATATGACTTGTGCAAGAATATGAATCCACAGGCAGGAAAGTCCATCAGCTTGCATTCTTTTGGTAAACAAGAATATTATGCATGTTTGTAGAAACTGCACAAGTTGAGGTAACAGCTGGTTATTTCAGTTGTATTATCATGGACACAATTGTACTAATTCCATGAGAAAAATCAGTACAGTAGATGGGGCATCTAAATCACACCACTTGTCTGGGTGGAACTTGTGAGTTTATCAAGAATACTGTCTCTTTGTGTTTGATTTTCTCCTTTACGTCCACTTTTAAGCTTCTTTTGCTAAATTAATTTCTAAATTTAATTTTTCTTCCAATTAGTATTGCATTGATAGATAGAACATAGATAGATAGAGAGATAGAGAGAGATAGAGAGATAGAGATAGAGATGATAGAGATGATAGAGATGATAGAGATAGAGATAGAGATAGAGATAGAGATATATGAGCCGCGGTGGTGCAGTGGTTAGAATGCAGTACTGCAGGCTTCTTCTGCTGACTGCCGTCTGCCTGCAATTTGGCAGTTCAAATCTCACCAGGCTCAAGGTTGACTCAGCCTTCCATCTTTCCGAGGTGGGTAAAATGAGGACCTAGATTGTTGGGGGCAATATGCTGACTCTATAAACTGCTTAGAGAGGGCTGTAAAGCACTGTAAAGCAGTATATAAGTCTAAGTGCTAATGCAATATATCGAATTTTTCGGACTATAAGACTCACAGGTGTATAAGACGTACCAAGATTTCGAAGAGGTAAGTAAGAAAAAAAAGTTTTTGTCCTCCTGGGCCCCCAGGAGCACTCTGCAGGCCTCCCAAACCCTCTGCGCACCCCATTTTTCACAAAAAACAGGCCAATTTTCACCCATTTTTGCGAAAAACAGGGCGCGCAGAGGGTTTGGGAGGCCTGCAGAGTGCTTCTGGGGGCTGGGGGAAGGCAAAAACACTCCCATTTTTGTGAAAAACAGCCCATTTTTCACCAGAAGCACTCTGCAGGCCTCCCAAACCCTCTGTGCACCCCATTTTTGCGAAAAACAGGCCCATTTTTTTTGCAAAAATGGGATGCGGGGGCCAAAAATGGCTGTATTCAGTGTATAAGACATACCAACATTTCCACCCTCTTTTAGGGGGGAAAAGGTGCATCTTATACTCCAAAAAATACGGTATATTTGCACCTAAACTTAGCTTTATTTTATGGACAACAGGAAGAGATAATATCCATGCTTATAGTTAAATAACGCAATGGTATATCTGATCTGATTTATCAGCTGGTAAATGTATTTTACAAAAGAGAGGAACCAGATGCCCCTTAAATACTTAGGCCTATACATTTTTGTCTTCCTTAGATAGTATAGTCCAGTGGTGGCGAACCTTTTTAGGCTCGCGTGCCAAAAAGGGGGGGGGCGCGCTCGCGCTCGCATGCCCACACCCATTCCCTCCCCCCCACGCATGCGCACAACACCCCCCCATGCTGCCCCCTGCGCATGCGCACACACCCCCACCCCCGCGCAAAGGCCTTACCGGAGCCTGGGACGACGAAACGGGCAAACCGGAAGTGCGGAAAAACGCACTTCCGGTTTGCTGGTGAGCTGTTTTTTGCACTCCGGAGGGTTCAGGGAAGCTCTCTGAAGGTCCGGAATGCAAAAAACTACAAAACGGACAAACCGGAAGTGCGGAAAAATGCACTTCCAGTTTGTCCGTTTTGTAGTTTTTTGCATTCCGGAGCTTCAGGGAGCTTCCCTGAACCCTCCGGAGTGCAAAAAACAGCTCACCGGCAAACCGGAAGTGCGTTTTTTCCGCACTTCCGGTTTGCCGGTGGGCAACCCTTGCGTGCCGGCCGCTATGGCTCCGCGTGCCACCTGTGGCACGCGTGCCATAGGTTCGCCACCACAGGTATAGTCAGAGAATTCTTTCCAAAGAAATAAAGGAACTGTTGTCCAGAACCTCTGGAAGGCATCAAATGACTTAATCTTGATTTTTATTTTACAACCAATAAATTGGTTGTAAAATACGGTTATGAGATTAGGCTGAATTTCTTGAATTGTGGAAAGGCACAAGGGAAGGACAAATTTGATCACTGATTTAAAAAAATAATGTTTAATATTTACCAATAAAAGCCATTTTTTTCTAAAATTGACTGACAAATACTATATGTTTTCAGAATTTTGATATTTCCTACCAGTGATCTGTATTTTACACAATTATGCTTAAGTTCTTAAACAATAAGAACTAACAAAAAACATGAATATCCCCCAAATATCTGTTTCATATAATGGTACTGGTTGCAAATGTGGAATGTGGTTTCAGGATGGGATAATGTACTAATTCTTGCTCTCCTCAATCTTTCAGCAGCTTTTAATGCCATCAACTATGCTATCCTTCTGGATCGATTCTGGGGCTTAGGAGAACAGTATTACACTGATTCTTTTCCTTCATCTGGGAAAGTCAGTGTTGGATGGGGCAGCTAGATCTGCTTCACAGCCCCTCTTATGTGAGATGCCACAGGGTTTAATTTTTCTCACTTATGTTTAGCATCTACATGAAATGAGTGGTGTGATGTTATTCCCAGCTGTATATTCTGTCCCATTTGACCAAGTGATGGTGTGGAAGCTCAGTGTATGTAGAATATGGGGGCCTGGATGGGGAAGAACAGGTTTCAGCCAGTGGTGGGTTTCAAAATTTTTTGCTACCAGTTTGGTGGGCTTGGCTAGGTGGGGCATGTGACCGAGTGGGTATGGCCAAATTGCCATCACTCACGCCCATGCCCACTCAGTCACATGACCCCCCTAGCCACGCCTACAGGAAAAGGTAGGAAATTTTTTGGAATTTCCACCTATCTACTCCCACCCTCCCTTCACCAGTTACCCCCGTTTCCCCTCCTTTAGCGGCCCTGGCCCTAGCCCCGCTTCCTCCCACTACCACCTCTTTGTTCAGTCTGCTTACCTTCGACGGCGGCTGGTCCAGAGTCCAGAAGGCAAGCTGACGAGTGTTTGGCGGCTCCCAGCCAGCCGCTTCTGCTGGAAAGCAGCTGTCAAAGAAGCCTCCCTCCCTCTTTGAGAGCCACTTTGTGGCTGTGGCAGCTGGCCGCAGGCCACCAAAAAGTACCGGAGGTCATGGAAAAAGCTGCTGCCGTGCCATTGCCACCATGTTCTTCGTGCATGCGCATCACATTGGACTTGCAAAACAATGGGATGCGCATGCGTGAAGAACATGGTGGCGATGAACATGGTGGGCGGGGCGAGCAAGCTGCAACCGGGGGATCGGTTCGGGGTGTGGCCAGCTGGCCATTACTACCGGTTTGGCGACCTTGGCCAAATTTCCGCCAACGGTTCACGTGAACCAGTGCGAACCGGCTGAATATCACCTCTGGTTTCAGCTCAGCCCTAGCAAGGTGGAGTAACTTTGGATGTTAGAACTTCCTGGATCTGAGAATTTTTCCACCCTTAGCTCTGGATGGTGTTGCACTACCCCAGACAGCTTTGGTGTGCAATTTGTGGGTCCTTCTGGATTCAAAGCTCTTGTCTTTTGCATAATTTTATATTGTATACCAATTGTGCCCCTTCTTGGAGCAGGAGGCAGTGTGTTCCATCATTTATTTTTGATCAACTCCCAAGTTGATTTCTACATTGCACTCTACATGGGGCTGTTCTTGAAGAACATCCAGAAGCTTCATTTGCTCTAGAGTGCAGTGATACAGGCAATTATAGGTCTGTCTCACTTTGCCCTTGGACGCCCCAGAGTTTCTACTTTTGCTCCATGAGCTGCACTGGATGTGATTCAAATGACTGTGTCAACTTTGAACCGAACTTGGCAGAAGCCATTCTACTGTTCCTCAGTTGCCACACAGAAGGGGAAGGGGGAAGGAGGTTGGAATGCCTTACTAGACAAAACGGAGAGCTTTCTCATAGAAACCAAGGTCATCTCCACTGGTAACGGATAAGGTCGGGGAAGGAGTGACTGGAGAGCCTGCCAATTAACCTAATTGGCCAACATGATCCATGACACTTGGAGATGGGGTTATTTCCTATTTTAATTACTGTATACTGAAACTGGGGGAATTATTTAGAGTTGGTTTTCCTTCAATCCGTGCCGATATGATGTACTCAATAAAGAAGTTCTTTGAGGTGGATTCAAGTCTCAGAGTTCTGATTTGCTTGGATTCATTAGTCGGAGCCTTGACAAACTGATGGATACTTTTAAAGCCCTACATAGCATGAGGCCAGAGTATCTGAGGGACCACCTTACTCCCATGGCAGGGGTGAAATGCTACCGGTTTGGGCCAGTTCGCCCAAACTGTTAGTAACAAATACTTCCGGTTCTCCAAACCGGTAGTAAAAATGCTTTTAAAAAGTAAAAAAAAGTTTTCCACCATCACGCAGCACAGCTGATAGTCACAGCTGATGAACCTTTGTTTTACTTTTTTAAAAGCATTTTTACTACCTATTCCCCAGAGCTGGTAGTAAAAAATTGCTTTAAAAAGTAAAAAAAAAAGTCCTGACTCGCAGCTGTTTGACAATCAGCTTAGAGGGGGATCATTGGAACCTTTTTTTCTTACTTTTTCAAAGCATTTTTTAAAACTACCTATTCGCTGGAACTGTGACTCTATGAGGTTCCTGCTTTGTTGCAGGGCCATTTTGTGTGAAGTCCAGCTGCTTCTGCATTGTGTGTGAGTCAGTTGTGTAGCTTTTGTGTTATTCTTGTGCAAAGTATGGTTTTTGAGCTCTCTGTGACTCTGTGAGGTTCCTGCTTGTTGCAGGGGCCACTTTGTGTGAAGTCAGCTGCTTTTGCATTGTGTGTGAGTCAGTTGTGTGGCTTTTGTATTGTTTGTGTGTGAAGTGTGAAAGTTGGTTTTTGAGCTCACCTGGTCACATGACCATGACCACCAAGCCACGTCCACCCAGTCACATGATCACCAAGCCACGCCCACATAACTGGTTGGGAAAATTTTTAGATTTCACCACTGTCCCATGGCTTCTACTCTTCCCATTAAGCCGGGCAGGACAGGCATGCACTGAGTCTCATCTATTAGTGATTGTCATCTAACGGAACCCAGGTGGTGTACCTTTTCTGTAGTTGCTCCTGCTATCTGGAACACCATATCACCCGAGGTTCACCTGGCCCTGACTCAGCTCACCTTTTGAAAAACCTTGAAGACTTGTTGTTTTCCCTGGCAGGGGGGGCCAGGAGAGTAATTGAGTCCACACTATTGGTGAATGGTTCAGGACTCATTTTGTGCTAGCTTGCTGGAACAGTATTTTTTATTTCTTTAGTATACTGAGTATTTTTATTGTGTTTTAATTGCTATTAACTGTCCAGAGTCACATTGGTGAGTTGGGCAGTCATATAAATTGATATGTGATAAATAATCATATTTAGTAGGTATGCAAATCATGTTACAGTATGTAGCAATTCTGACAAATGTTCTTAAAATAGATCTGCTGTGGAGCTGTGATTACTGAGATGTCCTTCACCCCAAATTTCCCATGCTCTCATCCTCCATAGCATGTAACTGCAGTACATATAATGTTACATACTAGGGATGGGTGGATTGACACAAAAAAATTAAAAGCCAGACTCAGGTTTATTTATTATGGCTGATTTGGTTTGGTTCATACAACTTGCTAAGACAAAGGCTGGATTTCCACAAGATGCTGAATAATTAACTATCCAAGCCTATATTTTAGCTTAATATAGCAATCTATATTTTAGCTTAATATAGCAATCTATATTTTAGCTTAATATACCTTTCTATATTTAGCTTAATATAGCAAGTGGGGTGAACTCAGTCATTAAATACATTTTTTTTTAAAAAAAATCTCCACTCCCACTTTAGCCAACTTCCCCCTAAATTATAAAATAAAATTCATTTTTCCTCCAAACATCCTCGGTCTTGATTTTGTAGAGATTCTTTCTGGATAATTTAATTTATTAATTTAATTTAATTTAAGGGGCGTGCATAAGTGCACAATCGTGCCTACCATTCCTGTCCTAATGTACCTATATATTCATACCTCTTTTACTCTTATTCATGCTTGTACTATTACATATATATTCAATCATGTTTTACTGTTTATACTTTGCTTATAATCATATATGCTTGACAAATAAAACAAATACATATAAAGATGTAGAAATGCAAATTTTTGGTCCAAGCTTCACCCCCTCTCCCTTGTAGTTAGCTTGGATAACAATAGCTAGGTTGCCATAGAGGATAGAAGCTTGTCTTGACAGCCGTGGTGTGGGTAGCTTAGATTTCCTATGATGCATCCTTTTGAAGCAGGGCTACTGCGTTTCCTTCTTCATCTCAAGAAAATCACATCTTTTGTGTGACATCATCCTCAACCCACCTGGCTCATCAAGAGATTACTCAGGCAGTTCCTTCTTCCCAAGAAGAGGCTGCCCAATCAGCTGCCTCATTACCTTAGCCAATCAGCTGGCTCAGAGATGATGTCATGGTGTGAACTTGGCAGCCTGGTGGATGCTAAGTGGGTCTTTTAGCATCACTCCCTGAACGGGAAGCAAAGGAAAAGCTGGGAGCGGCTGAACCAAGCATTGGACTTAAAAAGAGGTAAGAGCAGCAGGATTAAGAAAAGGTCCCATCAGGAACTGGGGCTGGGCAGATGGAGGAAAGAATAAATGTTCTACCAAGTGTAGAAATGCTGTCTTGAGAGCTGGATTTTCAAAATGAGGAATGCCAATAGGGGGGTAGGTCCAGACAAGGCTGTGATGGGCAGGATCCATGAATATTACTCTTGGCTTTTGGAAACCAGCACTTAACACTCTGGTTTCTTCGGGTCTTTCCATCCCATTCAGATCTTCAATTGCCTCTTTGGATATCTTACATATTAATGTCTGTTTTAGTACTTTCATAAACACATCCTGTCCCTCTGTCTTGCTTTCCTTTGATCGGTGACCTCATTCTTCCAACTCTTAATATTTAGTACTTTTTTCTTTTTCTTTCTGTGCTGACACTGAATATGTCATCAAAACAGATTTTATTTTGTTTTTTCTCCCTTGTCTTCAAAGTCCCTTGTCCCTCCCCTTCCTTCTTAATACTTTCTTGTTTTATATCATTGTGTTTCTAACAATCCCCATGCCAAGAAATAGCTGCTTCCTATTACTTGTTGTAATATGTGTCATACACTTCACATAACCTGCTTAGTGTCCTGTGATGCAATATAAAATCTGAAGCCCTTGGGATGTTGGGCTGAGAGAGATCAGTAATTTTAGATCAGCAACATTGTGGAAAACAGCTTCCAGACCACAACAAGTAAAGTCTGGTGACACATTAAAGACAAACATTTATATGACAGCAGCTTTCATGAAATAGAGTTCATTTAGAGACAATGCCCCCCATTCTCTGTGAGGTTATATTTTAATCCTAAGTGCTACAAGTTTTCCTCAAAAGAAAAATATGGGTATTACCACAGGAACAAATAGGGTTCCTTTGGAGATATTTTACATCTAGCCATTTTTGCTCTGGATGGAGGCACTTTTTTGTGTGGGTGGGGGCCAGTGAATAGTTACAGAACATTTCTTTCTTCCTCTTCGCATCTGTTTCTTCTCTTGCAAATTTGCAACAAACTCACCATGATCCAGACAAACTAACAATGGGCAAGGCTGCTTTTATGGCACGAGGGCAGGAAAGAATAGTCAAGTTAATTGGATGTGGAATTCAGGTTCCGGAAACATCCTGGCTTTCTCTCTTTATTATTTCTTTGTTGATAGAAAGTTTCTTTTCTTCAACTGGGCTGAAACCTCATTGCTGAAACCTCAGAAACCAGAGGAATGGCTGCATAAATTTCCTGTGGTCAAGGGGAGGGTTGCTTTAGTAGTTTTCTAAGCCTGTTCTTACCCAGCAGATCCAAGATTAATTCTCACCCCGCCCGCCCCCCCGAAAGAGAAAAGCATTTGGACTTCTTTGTGTCTGTAAAAAGAAATAGATTTTTAAAATAGGAATAGTCAAATTTGGTTTTGTTGGTAGACAAGCTAGTAGACTTTTCCCCCCTACAAAGGGAGAATTGTGGAGTTTTCATAGTCTTCTAATATCAGTACAAAGTTAGCTCTGTTAATTTGGAAATGCTCTTTCTGTGACTTGTGTAATGATTACATTCATACATAGCAGTGGTGGGTTGTAAATGATTTTGCTACCGGTCCGCTCGTGCGCACGTGCGACTCTTCTGCGCATGTGCAGAAGCGGCCGGGTGGGTGGAGCCTCCTGCTGCCGGCGCTACTGGTTCTAAGAACCGGTCCGAACCGGAAACAACCCACTGCTGATACATAGCACTAACCCTGGTTTCCTTAGAATAAATGTTAATATTCATTGGCTGAATCTTTCTATAGCAATTGTTTTAGTTTTTTTCTCTGCCTGCTGCCCTCAATCCCCAAAAGTACCTCCGACTGCCTATGGACATCAACTGACTATTCCAAAGCCTTTTGATTCCATTTCTGGCTGGAACTTTCCCAATTCATAATATGATTCCCTTTTCACCCCAGATTTTGCTGATGCCGATCAGCCCGCTTCTACTTTATGCTTTTCATATCTTGAAGGTGCTCTGATTTAGGATAAAAGATGAGGGAGCATCAGGGCTTAATATCAGTCAACTGTCGGAGGGGTTTTCTTCCCGAGGACTCTATTTTAATCATCACCAGACAACCTCGGCAAATGGGAAGCATTACAATGATAAACCCTGGGATCATGTGCAGAGTGCTTTCCAAATAGCTCCAGGGCAGTAAAGAATGATTGGAAATAACAAGTGCACACATGGGATGCTTTGATTGGTTATAGGTTTCCCAACAAGTCACATGTTATCAAATGCAGGTGGTCAGAAAATGTAATCTTTCCTGTCTGCATTGAAATTTCTCCCATGTAGGTAAAAGCAATACAATCAGATTTCTGTGGCATGAAGTAAGTAAGCATAGCATGTTCAACAGCACCAACCCTTTGCTCTTTTTCTCCATTCCTTTATATTTGCAGATAATGTCTTTGCTGCAGGTTACCTCATGGCAGGAGAGCCATCTTCTTTCTCTCACTGCTTCCTTCCTTTTGATTTCATTGGTGGTATCCGAAGGAAGGCCAGCCCTCCATCTTTTCTCCCCCCTAGTCAGTTCTTCAAATGCCGAACAAAAACTGCAATTATTTGTCAGGGGTGGGCAGAGTCTTGCCTGGAAAAGGGAGAGGTGCCAAGTTATTGGTAAAAATAGAAATGGAAATGCTTAAAGGAGATAAAGCAGACATTCATACTTGTGTGATGAACCTGAGGTGTATATATTAGTAATAGTGGGTTTTATTTTATATTTTTAGAAAAATAGGAATCGGCCTGTGAGCTTTTTCTCTCTCTCTTTCCCTCCCACATCTGGAGATGAAGGCTGAGAGGCCTCTCCCACTTCCATGGCATTTATCTCAAATGGGTGTGGGATGGAATAGTTACTGAAGGGGGAGCAACAGCTGTTTTCTCTTTAATTAAAATTTTTGTTTGTGTGTGTGTAAATCGATTTACTTCTTTATTACCTATCCCTGCAATCCAGCTCTTGAGTAGGTTTGTACAACCACCAAATAAAAGAACAAAGTCAAAGATAAAAGAAAAGGCACAGAGCAACATCAAAATAAAGACCAAGTAAAGGGAAATATTTAAGAGAAGGGAATAGCAGCGTAAAGATCTAAAAACCTACGAATGCAGGTTGTTGGGTTAAAAAAAAAGTAAGAAATTGAAAAGATCAGGAAAGGGAAGAAATGTATAGGATTTCACTTGACACTAAAAATGGGAGATAGCAGGGTCCTTCTGGGTTATGTCTGTGTGTTTGGAAATATATGAGCACTTAGTTTCAGGAGAGTGAAAGGTGTCCGGTAGTTAATGAAATAAGCCCATTTTGTACAGTTCTCCAGCTTGTCCTTTTCGGACAAGGCTGCAGTGTCAGGTCCTTATCATGCCCTCCTCTTTCTCCTCCTCCCTGCCTGCTTTCAGCCGCTGTGAGCTCATCCCACGTTATACACTACAGGGCTGTGGCTTCCGCCTCCCCCCCCTCCCTTATCGACCAAGCGCCACAGCATGCCTGGTGGAGCCATTGGAAAGACAGCAGCATTTCAAAAGCCTAGGGCTCACTCCGTGGGTTGGCCTCCCAGCCAGCCCCACACCTCCCAAGCCGGCTTCTTGATCCAAGCACTTTCCCAGGAACCAAAGCAGGGGGTCTTAGCAATAAAGGGATATTGATAAAGAGAGACCAGTCCCCAGAGCTGCCGGTGAAAACGCTGAGCGCATGATCTCCTAACAAAGGAAAGAAGAGCTGTGGATCTTGGGGACTGAATAACATCTGCTAATAGGTCTTGGATGAAAAGGAAGGGGGCTGCTATGACGACCTCATATGTAGAAACAGATATTTCCTTTACATGAAGGAAGAAGAGCTTTTTGAGGCTACTAGATAGGCAGAAGGTGGTGGGGACAGAGACAGGGAGACTTGCGATGCTGTCAGAGGAATGAGGTGTTGTACGAAGAACATGCCTTCCAAGTGGAGCAGCAGGAATTTTTCTGAGATTGTGTGCAAGCTCCATTTTTTTCACCAGGAGGAATCCCCAGTCAAAGATTTAACAAGACGACTTTTGGGTGCTGTATTTGCTAGCTGTTGTAATTCAAGTAGGTAAAAACAAAAAAAAATAATAATTCATTTTTAAACTAATATCAATCCTAAGAGGCACCCTTGTCTTTCTCAGTGTCATGGCCCACTCCTGGGAATTTATCATGGGGAGAGGGGGTTGTGATTCTGAACATGTGCTTCCTCTCGCAAGAATGATCCTCATCGGTTTTGGGAAATAAATACAGCATTGTTCCTATACTCAGGTTTAAAACTGACTTACACAATGTTTTTTGGGAGCAAGCAAGCAGTCCTGGAAATGCATTCCCCACTCCAGTTTAGCACATTTGACTTTCTGAATTGATGAGCTAAAATCTAACCACCTTTTGGGGATCTCTACTTCTGTGCTCCATCATTCTTTTGTACTTAGGAGCCGAGGTGGCGCAGTGGTTAAAAGCAGCACTGCAACCTACTTCAGCTGACTGCTAGTTCAGCAGTTCAGCTGTTCAAATCTCACCGGCTCAAGGTTGACTCAGCCTTCCATCCTTCTGAGGTCGGTAAAATGAGGACCCAGATTGTTGGGGGCAAAATGCTGAACTCTGTAAACCGCTTAGAGAGGGCTGTAAAGCACTACGAAGTGGTATATAAGTCTAAGTGCTATTGCTATTGCTACTTACCCGCTGCAAATATTCTGTACTCAACGACAGTAGCCCCCAACCTTTTGGGCACCAGGGACCGTTTCCAGGGGTGGGTTCCACTTAACTTCACCACCGGTTCGCATTGCGAGGCGTCCCCTCACGCGATTTGGCTTCCGCGCATGCTCAGAAGCAGGAAAGGGCCCGAAACACAGCTGAGGAGCTCTTCAGCTGTGCTTCGAGCAAAGAAATAAAGGACAGCATTCACCTGCAGGCGGGTGGGAGGGCCCTTTTTCAAGCCGCAGAAGGGGGAAAATCCGCAAAAAAAAAGTTGGCGGCATGCACAGAACGGCACCAACAGCGACGTCACGAATGGGTCGCTACCGGTTCGGGCGATCCAGTCCTAACCGGGAGGAACCCACCCCTGATCGTTTCCATGGAGAGAGGTTTTTCTGTGGACCGGAGGGGGTGTGGTTTCACATGCTGCCTGCATCCCATGGATTTTGCGCGGCCCCGTTTCTGGCATGGCATGGACCGAAGGTTGGGGACCCCTGCCAAGGAGACTTAGCTGAGAATTCCAGGCAAATGGAATTCTTTCACAAATGGGATTAATGAATTTTTTTTTTGAAAGACTGAGAATTACATATCTCCTGATGGTTGAGAAAAAGCCATCTAATAATAAGTAGTGGTAAGTTTTTATTGTAGTTCTAGTTTTATTGCAGTTTTATTGTAGCCTTGTAGCTCAAAGTCCAATTTATGTGTCGCTTACAGAAATGGATTAAGAGTTCATTTTACAATCTACACTCACTGTAAACTGGAAAGCTGCTTCTTGCTGCAGCCTATTGGGGCTCGTAATTAGTGAGTGGGATGATCCTTATGGTTTCACAAAAGCTGGGTCAAATCAAATGAACAAAGAATGAACGTATGAAACACTGCTTTTTTCCAGAGTTTCTTGTAGCAGCATCTGGAAGTATCCATGCATATATGATTAAACTAATCATTGCTGGAAGCAGGGCATTAGTCCACATCAGGAGTATCAAACTCAAGGCCCGGGGGCCGGATCCGGCCTGCAGGATGCTTGGATCTGGCCTGCAGGGCCACCCTAGAAACAGCAAAGGACCAGTCCGCAGTGCCTCTGCCAGCGAAAATGCAGCTTGGGAGGGCCACGTGCGGCCATCCCAGGCTCCATTTTCAGCTGCGACGGCCTTCTGCCGCCCTCTGCCAGTGAAAACGAAGAATCGCGAGCCCCCTGAATGAAACGGTATGACTCTTTCAGCTGGAAATCTAAGTACTCCAATATCTTCAACTGTCTTGACTGTAAAAGAATGTGCTTCCAATGTTCTTGTTATTCTTCCTCCCCATCACATTGTGATCTGATTCATGTAACCAGGGTTTGATGAATAAATTATAGTCATCTGAATTTGCACATATGCTAGGCCACTTTATGGCTCAGCGCCATACCTGCACCCAGTGTGCTTTGCTTGCCAGCCCCTTTTCAAGATCTCTACAGATTTCTTAAAAGGAAGGGACCCAAATTGCTTCTGGGTGGAGCAGTTCCGTCTGCTATTTCTTCTATTGAAAAAGTCCTATTGTTTGAGCAGCATTCTCCCTCCCTGGCTGTGAGAGCTGTGTTCACGCACTGCAGTCACCCCAGACACGGTGCCAATGTGTTCCAAGACTTATTCAAACTCTCAAATGGTCCCAAGTCAGCATTGCTTAGTGTGCTTCTTCTACTTCTTTAAAATGATCTCTGTGATAGAATGAAATCCAGATACCTAATCTTGATAGTTCACATGAGTTTTATTGATTTACAGAATTTATATGGCTGCCTTTTGAACATAGCCATGGCTGGCTAACAAAAATCCAGAAAAGTATATTATAAAGTCTCTAATCACAAAATGGAAACAATATTAAAGTAACCATAACACAATAGCCAGGGCACCATTACAGACTCATAACACAGCTACACTTATATTGGCTCAATATCCCATCCAAGCACCTAAAACATCACATGTCAGTCATCCCAGCAGAGGTGGTATTTAGCTACTTCTGACTGGTTCTCTAGAACCGGTAGCAGAAATTTTGAGTAGTTTGGAGAACCGGCAAATACCATCTCTGGTTAGCCACGCCCCCGATCTATTCGCTGGCTCCCAAGTCCCAGCTGATCGGCTGGGTCTTCTTTTGTTGCCCTGCACAGGAGAACGGAGCTGGAAAGCAGGTTGGTGGGGTGGGGAGGGAATGGGGATTTTGCAGTATCCTTCCCCTGCCACGCCCATGAAGCCATGCCCACCAAGCCACGCCCACCAAGCCACACCACGCCCACCAGGTCATGCCAACAGAACCGGTAGTAAAATTTTTTGAATCCCACCACTGCATCACAGCCTTCCAGAAGGCCAAGAGAGTTGTGGTCCTCTGGATCTCAGAGGTCAGGCTGCTCCATACCAAGCATCACAACAGTGAAGGCACATCTCCTAGGTCCTACCAGATAATATTTAGCAGAGAGGACCTGGAATACCCAAATTCTGTTGTGCCTGGTGGGATGGACAGAAACCCTCAGAGAGAGGCGAACCTGCATGTTATCTATCCCTTTTCTTCACCACAGACTCCTTTTAAATACCTTTTGTGGCCACAGGCCATGGCCACGGACCGCCAAGACTTAACTCAAGATTTAAATCACCTTCACCCTTATTTAAAATCATAACATTTCTTCAAGCCTTCGTGGATCCCCTGTGATGACCTCATGCCCCCCCAGGGGTCCATGGACCGCAGTTTGTGGATCACTGATGTAGGGCTTTAAAGATGGTAATTAGAACCTCGAATTGCACCCAGAAGCACACGGAGAGCCATTTCAGCTGGCACAATAGTGGTGTAGCACAAGAGAACTTTGGTGTCCCCAGAACAGTGCATGCCACTGCATTCTGAACCAGTAGAAACCTCTGAGTGTTTTTCAAGGACAGACACTCATAGAGCATATAGTAGCAGCAGTCCAACTGGGAAGTGACCAAGGCATGAGTGACCACGAATGGGTGCAGTTGCCACACAAGATGGATTTGTGCAAAATCCCTTCGACCCACAGTTGCCACATGCTTTTTGGTAGGAGCCATCACTCCAGGGAGACTCCCATGATGCACACTACATTTATCAGGAGATGTGCTACCTTGGAAAACCACTCTTGTTTTGGTCAGATTGAGTCCTGGCCTGTTGTTCTCCATCTAGACACTCATTGGCTCCAGACTCTGGTGATGGAATGATGGCATGATAAAAGAAAGAGAAAACTACACTTCTGATGATTGAGGCTACGAGAAGTGTGTCTAAACATATGCCAAAGGCGTTTAATGCTACCTTTATGAAATATGCTGCGTTACTCCATATAACAGAAAAAAGGGTGATCTTCACTGGCCAAATAGGCAGACATTAAATCATTAAAGAGCCCTTTTTTATGCTTGACTTGTTGATCTTTACATGCATCAAGTAACAACTAGGGAAACAAGTCACAGAGTTTTGAATTGCACGTAATTTTGGTCTGCATCTAAGAGTTGAAGAAGTTTAGTACTTCCACATCAAAAGCCCTGCATTTCTGGGTCCTGTGTCTTTGTGACCATCCCTCAACTAGAAGTTATCAGTTAGTGAAACTTAGTCTTAGCAACTTTAAGATAAGTGGACTTCAACAGCTTCCAATGCTGAAGGAGGAATTCTGGACGTTGAGAAACACTGAGTTAAACTATTCATATTCCAGCAGACCAATACTGGGCCATTTCACAACATATTATACTAGACTAAAATAGGATTGGGTCCTTTGTTGTTCAGAGTTAAAATAAGGAATCTATCCTTAAATGGAAGATAGGAAAATTGGGAAGATGATACAGTGCTGGACTTAATCTAATGCCTGCTGGAAGGATAGTGAAGCTGCTGGAGTGAACATCTTGAGATCTTTGTGGGAAATTCACTTTTGAGCACATGACCTGTAGTGTCTTGCGTATTGCATCCCCTTGCAAATCCCACCCCTTGTTTCCTTAAAAGGACAGAAGCAAATTGAAATTCACTCATGTGTTGCTTTATCTTTTGCTTGTCTCCTCAGGTTGCTGGTAGGCTCTTCTCCACCGGTTGTGATCTTCCCCCCTGACAGCCACCAAAGCAGCAGGATACTAAAAACAGCAGAAACCATGACACTGGCAGGTATGGGAATGCTCCCCTTTCAGGGCTTTCCTCCATTGGCCTTTGAACATAGTATAAACATTCCCAATAACATCTTGACTCTGCTATAGCCTTATAATGTTGCCATAGGTCACTCTTAGTTCTGCAGGTGTTACAGTAGCATGACCTTTTAGTAGGGTAACCCTTTAGACTGACTTCAATGCCCATGCTTTTAGTGGCACAGGAAAATGGGGTCAGCTCAGTGCCCATTGGCCAGTTAAGGCTTGTTTTGGCACCACTCTTCCATCTCTGGTTTTTCTTCTATATTATTATTTCCCCTCTTTTCCCTGTAGGAATACTGTAGCTGGGGATTGCGATTATTGGGCTTTCGGAGTTTTGCATGACTATTGGCTAGTGCAAAAGCCAGGTTGAGTCGTTTCCCCAAGCCTACTGGACAGCCGTTCAGCATACTTACCAGATCAGCAAAGAGAACCAACCTTTTTGGCTTTTCCAGGCTAAACTCTGCACTGCATAACAGGGAAAGTTGCTACCTCTCCAACCTCACGGCCATCCTATTTCTGCATCATTTGTGGGATTGGAGGAAGGTTTCTCACTGGATGGTGACCTTTGGAAAGGGAGAAGGCACAGAGCCTAACAGGATAGGGGCAGCAGATTTCACATGGATGCAGTTTTCTGTTATCAGATCAATACCTAGATTTGGCAGTTGGGAAATTTAAGAAGAATTCATATGAGAGAAAATGGCTCTGTTTACACACTGTGCCCACACAGAGGGCCATTAATCTAGTGTATAGTATAGTATAGTATAGTATAGTATAGTATAGTATAGTATAGCATAGCATAGCATAGCATAGCATAGCATAGCATAGCATAGCATAGCATAGCATAGCATAGCATAGCATAGCATAGCATAGCATAGCATAGCATAGCATAGCATAGCATAGCATAGCATAGCATAGCATAGCATAGCATAGCATAGCATAGTATAGTGGAATAGAATGGAATGGAATGGAATGGAATGGAATGGAATGGAATGGAATGGAATAGATAGAATAGAATAGAATAGAATAGAATAGAATAGAATAGAATAGAATAGAATAGAATAGAATAGAATAGAACAGAACAGAACAGAACAGAACAGAACAGAACAGAACAGAATAGAATAGAATATAATATAATAGAATAACTTTATTGTCACTTTGAATATACACTAATCGGCATACATTAACATGAAATTTCATTGCATACAGCTCTCAAAGTGTCACCACCTCCAATATACACTACATCAGGGGTTTCAAACTCAAGGCCCAGTGGCCAGATCCGGCATGCGGGGTGCTTAGATCTGACCTGTGGGGCTGCACTGGAAACAGCAGAGGACTGGCCCGTGGTGCTTCTGTCAGCTAAAACGGAGCTCTGGAAGGCTGTTGTGGCCGAAAACAGGACCCAGGGGGGCACGCGCGGCCCATCCAAGCTCAATTTTCGCTGTAAGAGCACTTGGGCCACCACAGGCACCCCTGACACGAGTGACGTCAAGCTGGCCACGCCCACTCTGGCTCCCAAGGTCAAACCCAACCCTGATGCAGCCCTCAATGAAATAGAGTTTGACACCCCTGCACTACATAAACATGACTGACTAACTAACTAACTAACTAACTAACTAACTAACTAACTAACTAACTAACTAACTAACTAACTAACTAACAACTAACTAACTAACTAACTAAATAAATAAATAAATAAATAAATAAATATGCATATACCCACACATATTATATGACACAGATGAACACAGTCTAGTCTGGATGTATACATGTACATGGCGAGAAAAATGAATCTTGCGAGTTTACCAGATGGATAGCATAGGGAACAAAGCTGTTACAGAATCTGGTAGTCCTGCTAGAAATACTTTGAAACCTCCTCCCAGAGGGGAGCAACAGAAACAGACCAGGAAGTGGGTGTGTGGGGTCTCTAACAATGCTTTGAGCTCTAAGCACATAGCACTTATAAGCAGTATCCTAAATAACAGGAAGCGAGCTTCCTATAATTTTCTCGGTTGTCCTTACCATTCTCTGAATGGACTTTCTATCTGAGGCGAACCCTAGTGACAGCTGGAGTATAGTGCTCATGCACTGGTTTAGTTGTAAAGTGGCCAAAAAAGGAGACGGTATGTGTGAGTGTCCTGTCTTTCACTCTTCCATACTCACATCAGAGATTTGCTGTCTCCCTGGCTTCCCATGCTTTTAGTTAAATCCCCAAGGAAGATATAAAAAAGTAAAATTTTCCCATGGGATGTTTTAGTAGTAATGAAATTGGCATAGCTCAGGGGAAATGGAGAAATAATTGAGGGAATTTTTTTTCCTTCCCATGCCAAGAGGAATTCAGATCAATCATCTATTTAATTTCTCTCCTTGCAAATTTGCTGGAAAACTTCTAAAGACCATGGGGTACCAAATTAACTAATTGATTTGTCTACTGTCTATATGGTGCCTCTTTCCTGTCTTTCACCAGTTCCAGAGCTTCCTTTTGAGATGCAATCACCAGATGTGGACACACAGCATTTCAAGTGCAACTGTATTATATATTTATATAAAAGCATTAGCAGAACTCAGCATCTGAAAATGAAGCCAATAACAGCTGCTCCTCTCCCCCCGCCTCCATTCCTTTCCATATCTGCCATGAGATGAGCAAGAAAGCGGAAAAAAACCCTGACGCCAGGAACAAATGCCAGGGAAATTGCTAATAAAACCTCCTTTTTTGTAATTGTGTTTTAATATTCTTGTTTCACACAGCCTACAAAGAAAAAATGAAAGAGCTCCCCCTGGTGTCCCTCTTCTGTTCCTGCTTTCTCTCAGATCCTTTAAATAAACCGTCATATAAATATGAAGGTAAGTGGAAACTAATATTCTTGCTAAGAAAGCTACAGTTATTCCTTTATGGTAGGGTTTTGTTGCAAAAACAGCTGAACTAACCGACTTTCATGTTGCTCTAGTGCAGCTGCTAGATTCCTAGCTGAGCCAATAAAGTGAGCTGTGTGAATTTTTATCTCTGGCTCAGTGTCATTTGCTGGAAGAATAGGCACCAAAGAAGGGATTTTGCACACACTGATTTCCAAACTTGGAAATATTTTCCTTTCATGCCTACTTCTTTGCTGATGAATCCCATCATGTCTGCACCAGTGGTGCTAGTTCGGACCAGTTCTTTAGAACCGGTACGGAAATTTGCCACTGCTCGCCAAACCGGCAGCGATAGCCAGAGGTCCACACTCCTGAACTGGTCCTCCGGTCGCCGCGGCTTGCAAAAACCCCTCTGTGCATGCGCAAAGGCTTCTGCGCATGCGCAGAGGGTCATTTCTGTGAAGTGCAAAACACGCACTTCCGTCGTAATGCGAACCGGTAGGGAAGGTAAATGGAACCTACCCCTGGTCTGCACCAAAGGACCTCAATGTTGCAGGGGAAACTTCATATCCCCTGAGAGATACAGATTTCCAGTACTGTATTTTTTGGAGTATATGACACACCTTAGTTTTTGTGGAGGAAAATAGAGGAAAAGATCTGCCTACCAGGTATTTATCTGGCTAGCGTCCTTAGTCTGGTCAGCTTCAGCACATTATTTTATCCCCTGGTTAGGGCTGAAAAAAAACCTTTTTCGGAGGGAATAGCAATGAAAAAAATCCTGCAAAGACTTAGGGCTGGAAAAAACTTCCTCGGAGGGAGTAGGAATGAAAAAATCTTGCAAGCTGGGAAGAATGTTAGCACCTCGTTAGGGCTGGAAAAAAAAGCTTTGAAAAAGCTACATTCAGAATATAAGATGCACCCAAATTTTCAGCCTCTTTTAGGGAGGAAAAAGGTGTGTCTTATACTCCGAAAAATATGGTAGTTTTCCCTGTGGCCTAGAGTAATTCTGCCCATTGCTAGTTTAAACAGCTTCTTGGCATACTTATTCTTCAGCTTTTCTCCCCCTTTTGTTTAGTAGACACTGTAGATCTGACCTGGTGTGTCATATCTGACATGGAGGTCATTGAACTCAACAAGCGCACCTCAGGACAATCCTTTGAGGTTATCCTTAAGCCACCATCCTTCGATGGAATCCCTGAATTCAATGCCTCCCTGCCTCGACGGCGTGACCCATCATTGGAGGAGATCCAGAAGAAGCTGGAAGCTGCTGAGGAACGGCGTAAGGTGAGAAATAGTTTGTATCTACACGATATCCACAGAGCGGTTAAGAAATGTCATGGGCTTTATGGTAACAGCAGGCTTGTTCACCAAGTTTGTTCTCAGGATTTCATCAAATTACTCCAGAAAAAAACCCTCCCCCTGTTTGGATGCCTCCAGAATTATGGACACCAACTTCTAGAATTCTTCACAGAGCCATGCTGGTTGGGAATTCTGGAACTAAGCCCAACACCTGGAAGTGTATCAAGTTGGGGAAGTCTCCTCTAGAAGGCAATATATAGTTGCTAATTTTCTGTGTTCTAACTAAACATTACAATGAATTTGAAAAATTTTGCACTGCCTGGCTTAATTCACTCAATGTACTAGCTGGGTCAGGTAAGGGCTTAGTGCTTCCATTTATAGAATGTGCAAAACCTGATTAATTTTAATCTTGGTTAGAGGACCCCCCCCCCCCCCCAAGTGTTGTATAAACCCAGCTTCTTTGGTTAGTTTAGGGTTCAGTATATTGTGAAGGAGATGGGCTGTTCCAAAGTATGAAAAATAAATCATGCAAACCAGATTAAGTATATTGTACAAATTCAGCCTCTCTCTTAATTGATGTTATTCATACACATGTTTTATTACAGTTGAGATATTTAAGCATTTACTTAATCTAACCATTGAAAAGTTACCCTGTGGTAATCTGGGCTAAGAAAGAGTGATTGGCCGAAAAGCATCCAGTGAGGCCTGTGGTTGATTATGGATTTGACTCTAGATTTCCCTGCTCCTAGTTCAGCGCCGTAAGCTCTCCAGCTCAGCACTACAGCACCTTAGTTCTCCAATAATACCATTTGGTTAAATTTCCCCATTGAGTGGGGAAATATTAAATGACACTTGCCTTGTTTTATTAACTTATGCAATATTCATTAAAACAATAAAAAAGTAGAAGAAAATCATGTCTAATTCAAATGAATGTCATTCATGGGTGAAGTGTAAAAGAAATAATTCCATTTGTTCATAACATGCAATAGAATACAGTCTTGTAAATATTTATTTATTTATTTAAATGGATTTATATGCCGCCCAACTCCCAGGGGACTCTGGGTGGCTCACAACATATCCGATCCATTTGTCAATATAAAAAAGGCACAATGATTAAAAACTACAAAAATTAAAAAGAGCATCAGACATTCATAACTAAGGGGGGATGCAAATAAGCATAATATTGAAGTCTTAGGCATGTGTTTAACATAAATGTATAGAAGGGAGCCATTTTTACCTTGTTCTGTGAACAGTGAGGAGGAAAGGAATTTAAGCAAAATGTTAGCTAGCTCTTCAACTGCTTACAAAACAGTTCTAGGGAATAGGCTGATCTCAGGAAGAAAGAAATTGGCAGTGCTTTCCTGCTTACAAATGATTGATAATCCATTAGGAGGCATTATTCATTCATCCTTGTTCCTGCCTGACCTTGATAGGTAGTCAGGAATAGCTTCTGGATGACAACTGTGGGGGAAATAAATGAATGAATTCTTTTTATTGGCTCAGCTTTTCTCTTAGATGCTGAGTTAAATCTTTTCCTGTCCCCTTGATCTTAAGAAGGGATCTTATCCACTCCTTTCCTCTTGGAAATACTTCAGGAAATATTTTTTTAGAGCCCTAAGTTCTTTGTTTGCTTCTGGTGTATCTACTGTTTAGGCTGGAAATTATATCCAGGTTAACACACTTAAAGTTTGGAGTGACTCCCCAAGAGAGGAGCTTTCCTATGGTAGCTTTGTTAAGTCACAGGAGGCTTCTCAGTTTACTGTCAACAGGCATTTTTGATAACCCCACTCTCAACAAAGCTTATGCATAATGTAATGTTCCCCCAGAGAGTAATCTATCTGGGTTCATAGATAAGATGGATGAAGCTAAGGCGGACAAGGCAGACGCCTAGTCCCAACGCTAGAGTCTAATAGTAGGGAAAAGTCCAAAAAAACCCCTAGTGTTAGAGATAGAATAGGGGCAACCAGACAAGCGAATAGACATAAATTGGTTCCAAAAACCAAACATATTAATATCTAAGGGCTAGGACCAGTGGAACCCAAAAAACAAAGGGAAAACAACTGGCCACGTGGAGCCAGGAATAGCTGGAGAGACGGTCTGGCGGCTGCAAAGTAAAAACCGAGGCCAGCTGAAGGAGAGAAACCCAAGAGCCGACCAAGACCGGACAGCGAAGACAGCGAAGAGGGGCGATTCTGAGAGGAGAGAGAGAGAGAGTAAGATCGGCTAAACACATCGCATCCCAACCTCGAAGGGATTGCAGCGAAGCTCTGCAAGGGAGGGGCTCTTAGAGGGGATTGCTGAAAAGCTGTGGAATGCCCAATCGGCCGGCTGAGACGACCACTGCGTCCCCACCCCACAGGGAGTGCCGTGAAGCTTTGAGAGTCCCAGAGGGGATCACCCACTGCAGCCCTGCCCTGAGAGAATCGCCAAGAAGACCCACAAAGCTCGGAGGGGATCACAGCGAGGCTCCTCCACGTGGCTGGCTGGGAAGGGATCGCCGACAAGTTCCAGAGCGCTGTGAAGCTCTGAGCTAATCGCAGCAAAGCTCCTCCATGTGGCTGGAAAGAGATCGCCAACAAGCTCCGGAGTGCTCGATCATTCGGTGGCCGGTGACCGGCGAGGAAGCTAGGATCGTGAAGATTGTGATCGCCTGATATCATCTGACCCAGTGAGAACGAGATCGTCTGGCCCGGTTGAACCCCTGTGAGACCTGATCCTGTGTGTGTGTGTGGACCCCAACAAGGAACGGAGGAGCGCCTGTTCCAGCGTGTGGAGCACTTGTTTTGGAGTGTACCACTGGAGCCCTTTCCAGAGAGTCACCATCATGTCCAGAGTATTCCAGGGTGCCTCAGTCTGTTCCAAGTGTTTCAACGGAGCCTGCCATGGTGCGGCTTGATCCCCCTTCACCCAGCAGTTCGACTGGTGGCCGCCATTAAAGAAATACAACCTCGTGGCTCAAGAAAACAAACCTTTCCTAGATGATAGTTTGGGATTGATAGATTGGGACTGATCATTGATTGTTTAGTTGACTAATTTAATTGATTGATAGATTGGGAGTGATCATAGGATCATTGATTGTTTAGCTGATTAAGTGATTTGATTGTTTAGTTGATTAAGTGATACCTACTAGATTAATAGCCAGATTAATAGATTAGAGTAATACTAATTAATGAATAACTATCTAACTAATTAACTAATTGATTGATTGTCCCACATATTGAAAACCCTCCAAATAAAGGATTAATTAGACACTAGAACTTTAAACTTTAGCTAGATTTGAGTTCCCCAAATTCTAAATTTTAACTGATCTGAAAGAATACCTGTATTCCCAATTAGAAAATTTCCCCTTACAAAACTAGGGTAAAACACTCTACACTCTACACTCTCACTCTCAGCTTGCGCAAAAAAAAATCATGCATGGAAGAAGAAACAGACATTATTGTGATCTGCAGAACATGTTCCATGGACTCAGCTTCTGCACATGCTCAGAAGAAAAAAATAAATTAAAAATTAAAAAAATATTTTTTTAAAAAAAGATGGCAGCTCCCACGGACTGGCACCGACCGAACCGGATCCGTGACTTAATCGTGACATCACCAGCGGGTTGCTACCAGTTCGGGCAAACGGGTCCGAACCAGGAGGAACCCACCTCTGATGGTGGCCATGAAGGTGTGATCAAAGCCCTGCTTATTCGATATGCATTGCAGCTGGGGCTTAGATCACGGATGCCATCTTAACTTTTTTGACCATTCCTTATGGAGATGCTTGATAGTGCTTTAAAGTAGGTTTCTGTTTGAATTGTTTCGTAAACCACTTTGAGATTTGTTTGAAAAATGTACAAATAAAACGTGCAGATATTTTGTGTAAATGAATCGGGTGCCATTGATTTCTAGTAGGAGCTGAAAGAAATGATATTCTTTCAGATCTAGCTTTCACATAGACTTGCTATATTGACAGAAGCAGAAAACAAAACTCTGGGCAAATTCTTTTTAAAAACAACAACAACAACAACAACAAGGGGAAGCAATCCATCCCACTTAAGTGTTATCACGAGGCCATGAACAATATTTTTTAAAATGCTGTGCTGCGATCAATACCATGGGTTATTTGTTTTTGCACTACGTGATCTTTGAAAGGTCATATCTGATCCATCTCATTACAATTACTTGACATTTTACAAATTAAAAGCCAGGCTAGCCTGTCTGAGCTGCTGGTTAATAGTATTCTATAAAGCAGGGGTCTCCAACTTTGGCAACTTTAAGACTTTTGGACTTCAACTCTCAGAATTTGCTGGCTGAGAAATTCTGGGAGTTGAAGTCCAAAAGTCTTAAAGTTGCCAAGGTTGGAGACCCCTGCTAAAGTACCCCTTAGGATACATAGAGGGAAGTGAGATCTTGACCTGCAAGGGAAACTGATATAAGTTAACTTAAAAGATTTTGTCCCAACTTTGACCAAAGAGAAGAAGGCTGGGGATATAAAAAATCTACACATGTGACACTGAACAGGCTTTCCTGCTGTATTTAAGCATTGAGCAGGTGAAAGACAACTTCCCAAATGTATCTTGATGAACGCAGATTAGAAAAAAAGAAATGTGGTTGGAAAATTGAGATTGACAAATGTCAAAATCCCTATAAGGCAATTGGAAATCCATCGTCTTAGCCATTCATCAATTTAGCTATGTACTGTTGCACTACAGTTCACATAATCCTAAACCACCATAGTCAGATTGGACAAAAGATTTTAGAAAAGGAAAAGAAGGAAATAGCGATACAACATTTGGGAATGCCATCTATCCCCAATTTTAAACCAGGTAAAATAGAAAGGTTCTTATACAAGGAATGATGCATACTTCACACATATATATTGATATTTGTGCCATGACATGTCAGATAGGAATTTTCCTACCAGAGGCGATCATAGGATCTTGCTTCCTTGAAGTCATTCGTACTTAGAAAATAAAACCGAGATTCAAATCTAATTAACAAAATATTTATTTCGGTACAAAAGTAACAAAAATAAACCCTTAATAAGCTACATCTTCTTAGCTAATGAATTCACGTCTGCCTTCGGGCAGGCATCGAAGAAGAAGGGAAGTGGGAGTTGACAAAACTCCTGGAATGCACGCATGCGTAGTAAAACATATCACATGTCTGCTTGATTAGAAAATACAATAAACCTTAGAAAACAGTAGAGATGCACAACTGGCAATTATTCACATTATGACATGACATATTCCAGCTGTGTTCATCTATTGTTGCAAAGCTCTTAGCAATAAACATCCCCAATTTTTTTTTGGGCCAGGGCAGGAGGCAACATTGCAGAACTTAGCCAACTCTGACATACACAGCAAACAGACTACTGAAACCCAGTACTGATTTTTGACTTTTTAACAGATTGTCTTTGTATCTTTTAGGTGTTGGAATTTCTTTCTTTATCAAGTCATCAGATCCAATCTTGTTATCAATGCAAAATAGCCCAGTAAAGCATAGATTTTATTAGCTGAAATTTATTTGGAGCCTACTGTATCTAACCTAGGATCTGCTGCATTGTCCTTCAGTCAATGCACCCTATATATGTATATCATTCTCATATTATTCTATGGGTACAGTACCAGGAAGCAGAACTCCTGAAGCATTTGGCAGGAAAACGGGAACATGAACGGGAGGTCATCCAGAAAGCTATTGAGGAGAACAACAATTTCATCAAAACTGCCAAGGAGAGGCTGATACAGAAAATGGAGTCCAACAAGGAGAACCGAGAGGCACATTTAGCTGCTATGTTGGAACGTCTTCAGGAGAAGGTGAGGGGTCAACACTAGTAAGGAAGGAGATGGAAGATGTGGGTTGCACTGGATCAGGACATGTGTGCTAGACTACAATGGGTGTGAAGAAAAACAGGATCACTCCTTTTTCAGGATTTTTATCTTCAATTCAAAGAGCTAATAGCTGCTGAAGGCCCATCAGATCAGTGGTGGGATTCAATTTTTTCCCCTACCGGTTCTGTGGGCGTGGCTTGGTGGGCGTGGCTTGGTGGGCGTGGCAGGGGAAGGATACTGCAAAATCTCCATTCCCACCCCACTCCAGGGGAAGGTTACTGCAAAATCCCCATCTCCTCCCGATCAGCTGGTAGAGAATAGATGGGGGTGGGGCAGTCAGAGGTAGTATTTACCGGTTCTCCGAACTACTCAAAATTTCCACTACTGGTTCTCCAGAATTAGTCAGAACCTGCTGAAACCCACCTCTGCATCAGATGTATCTTGTGTGAATCCAGTAATTGTGTTTCTATGCTAGCCAACTAGATGTCTCTAGGGACATGTTATGGCCCTATTTTTCTTTCATGTTTTATTGATATTCAGAGATATGCAGCTTCTCAAGAAGATTAATGGAATAGCAATAGCAATAGCAATAGCACTTAGACTTATATACCGCTTCATAGTGCTTTACAGCCCTCTCTAAGCGGTTTTACAGAGTTCAGCATATTGCCCCCAACAATCTGGGTCCTCATTTTACCCACCTCGGAAGGATGGAAGGCTGAGTCAACCTTGAGCCTAGTGAGATTTGAACAGCTGAACTGCTGAACTAGCAGTCAGCCTGCAGTCGCAGCATTTAACCACTGCACCACTTCAGCTCGTGAAGTGAGGAAGCCATGTGAGTCCTATGCATGAGTAGCATGGTGGCCTAGAGGTGGAGCTCTCACCTCACAATCAGGAGGCTATGAATTTGATCCTAGCCACAGATGGGCACAGAGAAAATATCTGCTGTGAGCTCTGCATAGGTGTCAGGAAGGG
Source organism: Diadophis punctatus similis (assembly GCA_023053685.1). NCBI lineage: Eukaryota > Metazoa > Chordata > Lepidosauria > Squamata > Dipsadidae > Diadophis > Diadophis punctatus. The sequence goes on from JALIGW010000001.1 coordinate 27,042,602, forward strand.
CATTCGGCTAGTAAACACTCAGCTCCTTTCAATCACCCCGACTCCACCCCGATGCAAGAGATTACAGGGTAGTTAAAAGGGAAAAAATGGGAGTCCTATGCATGAATTTGCCTATTCCACTAAAATGATGACTCTAGCCACATCTTGTGATTAAAAAAAAATTTTTTTTTAGGATAAGCATGCTGAGGAGGTCCGGAAGAACAAGGAATTAAAGGAAGAGGCCTCAAGGTAAAGAGGCCCACAGGCAGATAACAATTTGGACTGACAGCTCCAAGGAAAGATGGCAGCAGGCGGCAGTACATGGTGGAGGCTGCCTTAATGCAAAGTGTTGACTGAGGAACTGGGATTGTCCTCTGCTTTCGTTGTTTGTGAATGTAAAGAATTGATGGGAGAAGCCATCTCGTGTGTTTCAGGGAGGGAGGGGGACATAAGGGGAAAAGGAAGTTGTGAAGAAGAAATGTGTGTATCTGGGGAGGGAAGAGGGTACAATGAGATGGTTTGTTTTTTGTTCCCACATGGGTCCTTCGGAAGATACTGGAGGGGTGGTAAGAATACCAATTTTGGAGGAAAGTATCCAAGAAGGGGTGGGGGTGGGCTGGGGTGATGGAAGGTAATCTAATTTGGTGATGAGCCCAGAGCAAGCAGAAGAAGTAAAATCACCTCGGGTGAGTGTTGTCTTGTGTGTTTTGCCATTGTTAGTCCCCCGTGTGATAAAAACAGTCCTCATTTCTGTGTCCCTTTGTAACTTTCCATCGTGTCTCTTAACTCCAAGGTATTACAAGGATGGTATTGCTTAACTAAAAGTGGCCGGGGTGCTGATTTTGACCCCACAGGCCTCTGTTTTAAAAATAATTGTAACAATAAATGCCTTTTGCCAGAGATTCCCCATGGTCAGCTATGGATATAATTTCCCCTGCTTTTCCATTCAGACCTGTAGTGGAGAACCAGGTTCTTTGAAGGATAATGAGTTTAGGACAATGGAAACATTATTTCCTTGGGATAGTAATAACAAAAGAATGTTTGTATGGATATCTTCTCAAGTAGAAGCTATGAAACTATGCGATAAAACAAGCAGAAGCATGATTTAAACACACACACCTGACTTCAGAACATAAAGCTATAGATCTTCATACTGCTAAGAATCTGAGGAGTTTATTCTTAAAATAAGACTTTGAGATTTCAGAGTTCTTTTATAGATTCCTCTCATGTCTACACATTGGTTAGCATTTTCTTCTATTTTACAACATTCCCCTTTAAGAAGCTTGTTTGATAAACTGCTTTTAGAAAGAAAAGCCATCTCTTGAAGAACATATCGCATTTGATAATGTAATATTTAGCATCATTTTTAAGGCATACATTAATAAGGCAGGGTTAATAAGGCACTAAGTGTGAACAAATAATTTTAAAGCCATGCAGCTGATTTGATTGTGGGAAAACAATGTTAACAGAGAGCAATATATGAAAGACAAAATGGTAGGACTAAATGGGGTATTTAATTCCTTATTGCTTTTCAGTGAAGAGTTAAACACCCTATCTCTACTCCCCATTCTTAAGAAATTCTACAGTAATATTTATTAGATTCATGTGCTTTAAGTTGTCTGGACTTCAACTCCTGGAATTCCCCAGTCTGCACATCTGAAGTCATCAAGGTTGAGGAGGCACGGTGGCTCAATGACTTAATGATACTGGAGATGGTCTTTGCTTTAGCGGTTCAAGTCCTAGCACTGTATGACGGGGTGAGCTTCCATCACTTGCCTCAACATCTGTTCACCTAACAGTTGGAAAGCATGTTCTATGCAAGTAGATAAATACGGTAAATCCCATTTGGTAGGGAGACGAATTGGTGCTCGATGCAGGCAGTCAGATTCCTGCTGACTCTGAATCTTCCTAGTTGCAGCACCTGTTTATGAGGCGGGCCCGGGGAAGGGAGAGGGCCTAGGATGGCACTTCAGGAAGAGCTGTTCATCTTTCTTTCTGGTGTAAAGCCAGCTCGCCCTCCTCTGGTGCATCTTGGGAAGCACATAAGCATGTCCTACAACACAGCTGGTAAATTGGGAGCCAAATTACTACTATGCAATCGTATTGTCTCCTGGCTAATATAACAATGCCGTACACCAGTGATGGCGAACCTATGGCATGTGTGCCACAGGTGGCACCCAGAGCTATATCAGAGGGCACATGATGCATTGCCCTATGTCAGCTCCAGCGCGCATGCACGTGGTGGCCAGCTAATTTTCAGTTGCCTTTTCAGCCATTTTCGCTCTCCCCAGGCTTCAGGAAAGCCTCCTGAAGCCTGGGGACAGTGAAAAATGGCCCAACGGGCCAACCGGAAGTTCAGAAACAAACTCCCGGTTGGCCCGTTGGGCCATTTTTCACTCTCCCCAGGCTTCAGGAGGCTTTCCTGAACCTTGGGGAGAGCGAAAAACAGCCCAACGGGCCTACCGGAAGTCCAGAGGCTTCAGTGAGGCCTGTGCGCATGCGTGAGGGGTGTGTGTAGCACGGGGGGTTGTGCGCATGCACGGGGGCGGGCATTGCATTATGAGTGTGGGCACCCTTTTGGCACCCGAGCCAAAAAAGGTTCGCCATCATTGCCATACACAAACAGCAACAAAAACAACCACCACCACCACCAGGCTTGAGAAACACTATGCTATACATTTCACCAAAATGGTATTCTATTCTTTAGAATAGTGTTGAGGTGTTCCTATGTGTGAGATGCTTGGTTCCTGCACATTCTGAAGCACAATTTCTAGATAAAATCTGAAATATGCACAATCCTAATATTTTATACCACAGTATAGGCTCCCAGTTTTTGTGGTCCTCAAACAAGAGAACCAGTGTACAAATAAAATAAGAGATGAAGCTAAATTGGTGAACATAATGCTTATATCTTCTCTAAATATCAAGTAGAAAGAACATAGGCTGATTTTGTAACTATAACTTGGCTAAAATATTGTCTAATTGGTAAGGTATGAATCAGGGGCGGGTTGCTCTCTTACCTCGCTGCCGGAGCCATGCGCGCGCATCTCCATGCTTCGGGGGCACAGTTGCTCACTATGCGCGCGCGCCCCCTCACGCAATTTTGCGGAAGCAAAATCGTGCTAAAATCTCGTGAGGGGATGCGCGTGCGAGATTTTGGCACGATTTTGCTTTTGCACATGCGCTGAGACAAAATTTCACCGAAATCTTGCATGCATGCGCATCCCCTTGCGAGATTTTGGCACGATTTTGCTTCTGTGCATGTGCAGAAGCAAAATCGACCCAAAATCACTGAAAAAAAATGGCGACGTATGCGGTGGACTGGCAGAGAGGGCTCCGGAGCAGTTGTGCAATCAGCCGCCCCCTACCAGAGCTGCGCACTGGGCAGATCCGGCAGGAACCCACCTCTGGTATGAGTGTAGTAATGTTTATCTTTCCTAATTTATATTACACAATCTATGTACAGACAACAGTAACCAAATGGATTATGTTGTGCAAATGCAACAGCTAAAATGTAAAGTGACCTCCTCAATAATGTTGTGTGAACCTACATAATTAGATTATTTTATTAAACCATAATTCAGTGAAGTCAGTATCTTGTGCAAATATAGCTATAGAGGTTTTTACAGCAGCTCCCTTCTGGGATGTTGTATACAAACCATTTATATTTCACTGTACAATGTTTGCTGAGTTAAAGACTGTATTTTGGGCTGAATGCCCTGTTAATTTCATTCATTGACATATTCATTGACATATTAAGTGGTGTAGGGTTTCCTGCCTAAGCAGGTGGTTGGACTAGAAGACCTCCAAGGTCCCTTCCAACTCAATCTATTCTATTCTATTCTATTCTATTCTATTCTATTCTATTCTATTCTATTCTATTCTATTCTATTCTATTCTATTCTATTCTATTCTATTCTATTCTATCAGTTAATTAAAATGTAATCAACTTAATGTGATTAGTCAGCAGTCCTTCAACCCTTTCATCATTAGGACATATTTAAAAATTGCAATCTGATAAAACCTTTTAAAAGTCTTGGGAGGAAAACACACCAAAAAGCTTTTGGGAAGCCCGTGCACATGGAGCCCTCTGTGCACGTTTAACCAATTTTTATGGAACAGAGATCAGAATACACTAAGGAGAACACCCCTCACCCCAAACTTGCAAAACCAGAGAACAATGTTTAGGAAATGAATTTTAAGTGAATAAAATTCCAAAACCCATATAATGAACATTAAACTTTGCTATAATGCAAGAGAAAACTGACACTGTGAATAGCTACACATTGGTGACTTGGTAGATGCTCTATATTGAATTGGAAACTTTGGTATACCACCAGGGAACATTCAGCAATGGCCAATGATTACTGAAAGGTAATCATGCATATTTTGCTGGAATTCCAAAGGCACAGAGGAATACTTCTTTAAAGACATGTCAGAGCATTTACCAGGTTACCTACGGGACCGCATTCTGCCTCATATTTCCTTTCGACCAGTTAGGGCCCACAGAGTGGGCCTCCTCCAGGTCCCGTCAGCCAAGCAATGCCGGCTGGCGGGCCCTAGGGGGAGGGCCTTCTCTGTGGGGGGGCCCGTGCTCTGGAACCAACTCCCCCCAGAGATCTGAACTATCCCCACCCTGCTGGCCTTCCAAAAAGCCGTCAAGACATGGCTCTTCCTGCAGGCAGGGGGTTGAGACTAGCCCCATCTGAGTTCTCCCCCGGTATATTTGGTGGTGAAGATTTTAATTTTTTAATTTTTTAACTGTTGTTTATTGTATAGTGTTCTTCCACAATGTTGTACGCCACCCTGAGTCCCTCGGGAGTAGGGCGGCATAGAAGAACCAAATAATAAATAAATAAATAAATAAATAAATAAATAAATAAATAAATAAATAAATAAATAAATAAATAAATAAATAAATAAATAAATAAATTCCTAGTGCTAGAGCTCTCCGTGGGAATACCATCCCTTGAGGGTGTCCAACTGCTATGGAGTTCTCCACCACCCTTCCAGCCCCCTCGGTCTGATCAAACCTGCCTCTAGAAGTTGTGAATGCTCCAACGCTAGAAGTTTTTAAGAAGAGATTGGACAACCATTTGTCTGAAATAATATAGGGTTTCCTGTTTGAGCAGAGGGTTGGACTAGAAGACCTCAAAGATCCCTTCTATTCTATTCTATTCTATTCTATTCTATTCTATTCTATTCTATTCTATTCTATTCTATTCTATTCTTCTAGGTCAGCTGTCCGTCTGCCGTTCCTCTCCCCTGTGAAGAATTCCCCTTGCTTGGCAGCAGAGGGCACTGTAAGCAAGCCAGATCTGCCTTTGCACTTTTTCTTAAGGAAGATGAATTATTTTTTTCCTAGCTCTCTCACAAGCTTAGCCTTCTTCCCATAGTGGGTTGGCCTAACCTCCTCTGACTTTGGGTTGACTTTCCCCCCAGCCTCTCAATGCTTATTTCAATCTAACAGCAGACATCACTGGATGTAATAATTCCCTAGAAATCTCAGCATCCAGTGGACCATTGATAGTGTTCTTCTTGACTCTAGGTCACCACACCCTCCAATCATACAACCTCCAGTTACCTCTGCTAGCAAGACTAGCCTTGCTAATAAGACAACAATAAAATAAAACAATAAATCCTACCCTAAAAGCTGCCACACCCTGCGGATGTCCACAATTGCATTGCATACATCATTACATTATTGCATGGGTGAACTGTCATTAAGGGTTCTTAGGGACACCTATGATGAACATGGCTAACAGAGATGGCCACATCTCAATAGGGAGCAGAGGTGATATTCTGCTGGTTTGTACTTATTATCAGGTGAAACCAGTAGTAACTTACTACCCTGTTTCCCCCAAAATAAGACATCCCCTGATAATAAGCCCAATTGGGCTTTTGAGTGCATGGCAATAAGGCCAAGCACTTATTTCAGGGTTCAAAAAATATAAGACAGGGTCCTATTTTCGGGGAAACATGGTAGGTATGACTAGAGATCACATAGAACAGTGTTTCCTAACCTTGGCAACTCTAAGATGGTGGACTTCAACTCTCAGAATTTTCATCTAGTCTTGAAGTCATTACATCTTAAAGTTGCCAAGGTTGAGAAACACTGACTTACATAGCACCTCAAACCTTCAGTGGTGAAGAGATGTACAGGTGAAAATAACTGAGAAGTTCTGGGAATTGCTTTCTACTCAGATGCAGATTTTAACCTAGAGCTCTCCAGATGTTATGAACTATATATCCCATTACAGCAACCAAAAATACCCAGATAACGTGCCTACTGATTATGGGACTTAAAAATGAACACATTTGGAAGGTACTGTGTTTCCCCGAAAATACGACATGTCCTGAAAATAAGGCCAAGCCTGATTTTTGGGGTGGGCGTAAATATACACCCTCCCCCCAAAATAAGCCCTAGTGAAGGGGTGGCCATGGCCAGCACAGGAGGCAGCCCTTCCCTTCCCCGGTCAGCTAATGGCAGCTGGGCCCCTTAATCGCAACCCACGGATCAGCTGAGTTGATCAGGAGCTGCCTCTCTGTTCTATCTCTCCCCAGTGTTCTTGGCGCTCGCCCGCCTCCCAGCCATCCATCCATCCTCCTTGCCTGCAAACTCCCGCCCCACTCGCAAAAGAGCAACCGCCCTGCACCTCTTACCACATAGTGCCCACCCAGCGGACAACCCCCCCTCCAGCTGAGCAGAGCGGCACTCACTGACTGAGAGGTAAGAGACCAGTTGGGCCAGCTGCCTGCTGCCGAGTCTTCTGGGAGCCGGGGCAGAGAGTCTTCTGGCAGTGGCCACTCTGGGAGTATGCTTCCCACTCTATGGTTCCAGCTCCATGTGAGGCTGTGGCTCCCTTCGCCACCTCTCTGCCCCGGCTGGCCCGACCGGCCTTTTCTCAGCTTCCGGTGGCTTCCAGCCAGAGTTTACATCTTGTGGCCTGGCCCACCCCATCCCCGGCCCAACCTGCCACCCCCAAATTGCACCCCACCGCGAGACCCGCATCTTACCAGAGTCTGGCAGCTTCGTCGCATCTCTCGGCTGGTCTGTGCAGGGAAACACCTTGCACAGTAAAGAAAAACTTTTCGCAAGTACGAGAAGTTAATTGCTTTCACTCATGAGAAATTTTTCTTTACTGTTCAAGGTGTTTCCCTGCACAGATCGGCCGAGAGACGCGATTGAGTTGCCAGACTCCGGTAAAATGCGCGAGACCCACCCCATCCCCTGCCTCCCCCCAATAATAAGGCCTCAGCCATATTTCAGGGGTCAAAAGAAAATAAGACCCTGTCTTATTTTCGAGGAAACTCGGTACTATACTGGAGAAGACTGTTAGCATTCATGTTTTAACAAAAAGTAGCACTCTCTGTTGACTTCCAGGGTCCATTTTCCCTAACAAAGGTCATCTTGGAAGTGCCCACAAATTCCCTACACGCTACTCCATTTGATGCCCTGGTGGCCATGGAGGCAAGGGCCAGTTATGTAGGACTAAGGCCTACTCAAGCTTGGCTTTGCATTGTTTCCATCCATAGTCTACACAACATTGCTATCTTAATAGATGGGGAAAACAGAGTTCTTGGACATGATATAGAAGAGGGAGAAAAATAATTCTTTCGGAATGGATAAAATTCATTCTGATGAATTTTATTCATCTAGGGGAAAAAAATTTGCTTCAACAAATCAATATGGCACATTCCCTGAACAAAAAATGAGGCTCAAGTCTTCTGACCAACTCCCTTAAAAGCTGCTGCTGGGCTAATTATTCATTGGGAGCCTGAAGTTTGATGGATCTTGAATTGTTCCGATTTTAGGCAACTCTTAGTGAAAGCTTTCCTAAAACATTGCCAAGAATTTCTGCGGAGAATGAAAGAACAGTTGTGATGCTCTGATCTTGCAATTAGATGCTTCTGATCGTGGGAAGCTAGGCAAAAGAAACAAAAGAAAGAAACAAAAGAAAACAGCAGAATCTAAGAATAACATTTAAAGGAAAAAGTACAAATTAGGAGAATTAATTTAAGAGGGGTATAATCTCCACTGAAATCTCAGATCTGAAGTACTTCATGGTACAGGTGGACCTGTTGCTTAATGACTGAAGTTGGTGATGTCACGATGATGTCATGGAACCGGTTCGGTTGGTGCTGGTCCGTGAGTGCCGCCATATATATATTTTTAAAAACGAATTTTTTTCCAAAACTTTTTGAATTTTTTTGGTTTTTTTTTTTTTTAATTCTTCTGAGCATGCACAGAAGTTGAGTTTCTGGCACTGTGCATGCGTTGCCACCTTGTTTTTGGCTTTTTTTAAAAAATTGGGATTTTTCGGCACTGCACATGCGTGCTCCCACAAGGTGCACCCACGCGTTGTGGGAGGAAGTGAACCGGCAGCGAGGTAAATTAGAACCCACCCATGCCCCCCTCCCAAAAGTAGTTATAACCCAGATTTGAAGTTGTGATGGCTGTCCCACCTCCTGATCATGTGATCATATTTTGGTCACTTGGCAACTGGCCTGGGTTTACAACTATTTGCAAGATCCCATAATTATGTGACCATGATTCATTTGTTTGCATCCCACCTTTATTATTTTTTACAAATAACTCAAGGCAGCAAACATATCCAATACACCTTCTTTCTCCTATTTTCCCCGTAACAACAACCCTGCGAGGTATGTTGAGCTGAGAGAGAGAGTGACTGGCCCAAGGGCTTTCATGGCTAAGACAGAACTGGAACTCACGTTTTCCGGGTTTCTTGCCTACTTCCTTAACCACAAGACCAAACTGGCTTTTTAAATCTTTTCTGCCAGAAACCAGTGTTTACTTCCAGTTTTGGGGGGGAAAATGCCCATGCACTTTACAACCTTTAGTGTTTGCTTTATGAGCGTGGCGTTCACTATATGAGCATTGCAGAAAAGGATGTAAAATTGGGTGTGGTTAGATGATTACCTGCTTAATAACCGGCATACTGATGGCTGTAATTCCGGGCTCAGTTACGGTCATAAGTCAAGGACTACCTGTATTCCAGATCACCTCTATCAGTGGAAAATAGGAACATCCAAATCCCATTTATTTTAGGGGTCTAGTGTGGTAGAATGAAGCCGGGTGAAGGCTTATGCTCAGATTTATTACTGGCAATTCTGAGATTGGTGATACTTTTATGCTTCAATAGAAGCAACCGCTTTTACGCAGATGAAGGATGCAAATTGCAGAGTTATGCATCCAGATGGACTCTATAAACAAATTTTGAATTCTACTGTCTGGCAAAGATCTATGACTCTTAATAACCGACAATATTGTTTCTTTCTAAAGCCACCAAACATTCATCATCATATTGAAATATTTGCCTTTTCCTCTCCTCCATTTGTGGGGGAGGTTTCTATTTTAGTACCCTCAAGTCACCTAGAAATGAAACAGCGTGCCTTCCTTTCTAAACAAATAAAAGGAGAGCTATTTTTCATTTATAGTTTAATCAGCAAAAGATGATTGAATTGTTAAGAAATAATTGCAATTCGTGAGGTTAAGCACATATTTTTGGTTTTTGAAAAAGGTATTTGAGCTTTTGACTATGGAAATATCACTCAACGTAACTGATTAATTGACCAATATCATTTACTTATTTGATTCATTAATATTTACAAATTTCCATGCCATTTAATTCCAAATGTCTGTGGGCAGAGATACATATTGTTAGGAGTATGTCCAAATGGTTGGGTTGCTAATATATAAACAAGCCACCAATCTATGTTTTTATATATTTAAGTACTACAACTTTAAATGTATTGCGGTATTCTGATTGGCTGTAGTGTTTCAGGATTGCCATAAGAGGGAGCTAGAGATCGTGGTTTCAGGTTCGTTCTCTCTGCTGATTCATTCGTGATTGACTTTGTGTCTGATAGTGAGCTCTGTGTGAAGCTCTGTTACTTTGATAGTGTTGAAGTGTTTGTAAGCTGTAATATCTTTGTTTGATGTTTAAGACAAAGACGAGGCTGGTAAGAAGATTATTGTACTTCTTGATATTGACTGACTGAACGTGTATGACCTGGACTGTTTAATTGGCTGAAATACTCCGTTTCTACATGCATGTCCCTGAAAACTCAGGGGTCGCTCTGCACACTCCTTAACACATACTTATACATTGCATACATTAAAAATCATGCAATCAGCAGGCTAAACAACTTGAAAATCTTTAACAGTCATGAATGAAGATTTATTCCACCAAGCTGCGATTAACATGGCTACAAATATAGGAGTGAAGATTAGAGCTAAGTATACTGATCTAAGGTATTTAAATGTACGACAGAGTGTGCAGAATGGAACGATCAAGTTGGTATATTGCAAAAGTGAGAGTAACTTTGAGAGTAACTTAGCAGATTTGTTTACAAAAGCACAAAGTTGTACAAGACATAAAGAAAGTTGTGATAAATTGAATGTAAGATTGTAAAGTGTTATACATTAGAAACCCAAAGGGGAGAATGTCAGTACTATGTTTAAAAACTGATTGGGTTACTAATGTATAAATAAACCATTAATCTATGTTTATATAAAAAAGTGGTATTGCTTTAAATTGTAAGCATTGTAGGCTTGCTGATAATTATAAAAGAGAACAGGTTAGCTTGAGTAATGTGTGCGTCGTGTGCTGTGTGCTTAGTGCTTGACTGATTGCTCAACTGAGAGATTGTTTCTACTCACCCTTCTGTTTCTGACGACTGAAAACGCTACAAAAAAGAAGTTCAAGGTTTTTGCTGAACTGTTTGCTGAAAGAACTTTATCTACAAAAGATTAATAGCTAAGTGCTAAGAGTTTAACTTTGTGTCTGTATATTAAATAACTACAATATCTGTTTGCTATTTCAAAAAGAAGATAAGTTAAAGAAAGATTCTTCGTGGACTGTTTGTTTTGAAGTTTTGCCAGTTTATTTAAGTAAATTTTATTTAACACTTTGAAGACTTCTGTTTATTGACTCTATAGTATCGAACAGCAAAGCCACATTCCGTTGTGTATATTCATTTCATAAATACATAACCTCAACAAAGACAGATTTAACTGGGGTAGGAATCCCTGTGGATTTTACTCCACTAGTTGTTGCCGTCTATCGGGGTTGGCGTTCATCTCCATTTCATTAACTGGGGTCGGACCTGCAAAAAGCAGAGAGTGTAAGATATAATCTCTAGGGTTAGGTTATTCTGCGGATAATTTGGACCTAAGTCAAGGTATCCATAGGATGAGATTAAAAAAAATCAAGATGGCAACTCGGATTTTGGGTATTCTAGCTACCTAATTTGCTTTGATTTCTGCAAGCCAAGCCTAATGAAACTCTTCCCATGCTCCCAGCCAAAACTAATATTACCCAAAAACTGGGTGACCATTAGAAGGCAGCAAAGCAATAAAAATAGTATTATTATTTTTGGCCACAACAGAAAGCTTGCTTACCTGCTTATCTGGCATGAGAATCTATGCCTACAGCCATGTTTTTCATCCTCAATAGGCAACCACATCTTGTAGATTTTCCTGTTGTGTGTAAGGATATTGTGAAAAACAAAACAAAACAAAACAGAAGGATCCTTTTACTTTTAACATTTATTTTGGTCTCAATGCACAATATGGCTATAATTTAGTTTGGGAACATTTTAGCATGTAGCCTGCCCATCATGTAAATCCATGAATCTTCTGTGTACACTGAAAAGGATAGTTTGACCTACAAGTAAATCACAAGGGGGAATTTACATAGCCCTAGCTCTGGTCTGCAATATCTCAGTGGCCCAGGGATAAGAGCAGGCCTAAAAAAGAGGTGTTTTCAGAATCCCTCTTCACCATCACATTGCTATTCTTAAAAGTCTTGTAAAATTTGTGTAATAGTTCTTGTCAGGCTGAAACCATTTTATTTGGAGTCTTTGGCCTGCCACATCATATACTATTCTATTAGACATTTTCGATTGTGGGAAAATGGGAGGGGGATATTGGAGTTGTTAGCATGTAGCCATAACAAATCCCTTTCTAGAAAGTCAAGGTCATCCTTTGTCTCTGCACCCCTGCACCTGCATGGAAGGAGATGGGTGGATTCTGCCAGCCAGGCACTTGATGATTGGAGAACGTGATGAACTTGTAGGAGTGGGGGCATGGTTTTGAACTTTCAACTGGGTGGTGAAACCCTAGGGACTTCAGATTCGGGTTTCACCCAGATGTACCAAAATGGCTCTGAGAATAAATTGGGACTTTGAGGAATACTTTGACTCGGACTCTGATTTATTTCTGGATGCTATTTGGAACCCTGACAGTTCTACTGGTTGTAATATTTGTAGCCAGATCATATCTCTGGCAAGTATTGCAGAGTCTGATTTCTACTACTCACTATGAGTGATATGGTATGATAATTATCAGTTATTCTCTCCCTGTCAAATCCTTTCCAACCTGCAACATGCGGATAATGTTTTACATTTGCTTTGCATTAATAGTATTATTTTGTAATATGTTTCCTACTTAAAGATTTCTGTTAGAAAAAAACTGGGAATATTCTTTTGGCAGAAACTTTGTTTTTGGATTTTACGTTACTGCACATGCATGCGCGCACGAAGCGTGCATGCGCCCACGCGGCATGCCCATGCGGCGCGGGAGGGAGCAAACCGGCAGCGAGGTAAGTTGGAACCCACCCCTGGCCCTGCCTCCCAAAAAGGAAAGCAGTTGGTACTTATTTTCTTGGTGACCAAGTAAAGAAGTAGCAATAGTACTAGCAATAGCGTTTATACTTATATACTACTTCACAGTGCTTTACAGCCCTCTCAAAGCGGTTTACAGAGTCAGCATAACTGCTCCCAACAATCTGGGTCCTCATTTTACCCACTTCAGAAGAATGGAAAGCTGAGTCAACCTTGAGCCTGGTGAGATTTGAACTGTCAAATTGCAGGCAGCCGGCAGGCAGCAAAAGGAGCCTGCAGTACTGCACTCTAACCACTGCACCACCAAGTAGGAGAATCCACCAATGGAAGGGAGAGGACAGGTGCTATAGTATGTGTAGTCTGGACGGACACCAAGTTATCAAGGTGGACAAAGCCGAGGAAAGGAATGAAACCTGGAAAGACATCTCTGATGTTTTCTTCATTTCTAGCCAGTTTCTGCATGGGAATCAGGCTGCTTAAAGCTGCATTGCTGAAAAGGCTTTATCCTACTGGAGTCTTTTAAAACAATTAAATACGTGGCACACAGAACACCAACCTCCAGTATCATATTTACTTTCAATGATGCCTTTGAGTCTACAAAGGTCCCACCGGGATATTAGAGAGTATCCTGAGGTACTAATGCATCTTCTGGTAAATGGGAATTATATAATGGGAAGCAAAACATCTTCAATGAAAAAGAAAGAAAGTCCATCTGCTTCTTGAAAAAAGCACCTTTGGGACAACCATGATCTGGATGACTGAGAATTCTGTAGATATGTATATGATACATATGTATGTTAAAGTGACCAGATTTTTTTTAAGCGGGATGGGGGGGGGGCGGGCCCGCCTGGGCGCCATTTCTGCGCATGCGCAGAATGCTGCGCATGCGCAGAGGGCAAAACAATGCAAATGTCGGCGTCCAGGTGGGGGGGGGGAGAGGCGGGAGGCCTTTCCTCGCCTCCCGCCTCCCCTTCGGGAGCCGGCAGTGGCTTGGGCTGGCAAGCGACGAGCGGGAGGCGGGGAAAGGAGGCAGCCGGCAGCTTACCTGCGAGGCGGCGGTCCCGCAGCAGCCCATGGCTAAAGTGGCCTCCCCCCGCCTCCCCCCCACCTGGACACCGACATAAGATGACCTACAAGGTCCCTTCCAACTCCGTTAATATGTAAGAAGAGAAAAGAGGAGGGAGGGGGTCCTCCTCCAAGCAGCCTCGCCCCCCCTTGTCCTCCTCTTCTTTTAAAGGACCGCGCTCCACCAAGAGCAACTTTCCAAGCTGGGGGTGGGGGGAAGACACCCCTGCCTGGGGGGTGGGGGTCGCAATGGGGCTGCCCCTCCTCACCTATGATGATGGTACAGGCGCTGACCAAGCCGATCTCCTTCTTGAGCGCCACTCGCTCCGTGTCGCTGCTGTCCGGGCTGGGTGCTTGCGGGGCGCTGGGGCTGTTGCCGGGCGGCGGGGGCGATTGCGGAGCCGGCTGCTGAGCCGCGATGCTCTTCCTGAGGGTCCGCTGCTGGTTCTCCCCAGCCATCGCCTCCTGCCCGGCCCCTGGTGAGGATCTGCCTTGGCTTCGCCGGTTCCATTGGAGAGCTGGTGAGCCGAGGCGCATGCGCAGATCTGGCCCCACTAGATGACCTGCAAGGTCCCTTCCAACTCTGTTATTTGGAGCAGGATGCTGCACCTGGCAGGACGGCTTCCTGGGAGGGCAAGGGGAAAGGAGGGGTCCTGGCCCTCGCCCCTCTCGTCCCCGAAGCTCCTCAGAGACGGACACCCCCTCCCTCCACCACCACCCCCGCACACCCAAAGTCCAGAAAAGTTCCTGGCCGGGGTGCCTTTGCCGCTTCGCTCGCCCGCCCGCCGCCCCTGCGTTCCGCATCAGCTCCTCCTCTTGGCTGGCTCACACGCCCCCCTTTCAGGCCGATTTTTGAAAAGAATGCCCTAGTCGTGCATTCTTTTCAAAAATCGGGACTTTTTAGAGGACGGGCGGGACGCGGGACAAATCATTAAAAAGCGGGTCTGTCCCGCCAAAATCGGGACGTCTGGTCACCTTAATGTATGTATGTATGTACTGTATGTATGCATGCATGCATGTATGTATGTAGTATATACACACACATACACACACATACATATATATATACACATACATACACACACACATGCACTCATGCACACACACATACAGTATATGCTTTCATTTTGTAAACAGACAAGTCTCCCACAGAACAGTGGGTGTAGGGAGATTTATGCATGCAAAGAAGGTCCTATAAAGAATATATTTATGTAGATTTATTTTTTATTTATTATTATTTATTAAAAGTTCTTATAGTTTTTATTTATTAAAAGTTCTTCCCAATCCCGTAGGACTCAGGGCGGCGTACAATGGGAATAAGAACAATACAGTAAAAAAGACATGACAATATAAAACACAACAACATTCATTCAGGGGGAATCCGATCTTCTACTTCTTCACCCTGCCTGCCGGAAGAGCCATGTCTTCACGGCTTTGCGGAAGGCCAGCAGGGTGGGGATAATCCGGATCTCCGGGGGGAGTTGGTTCCAGAGAACAGGGGCCCCTACAGAGAAGGCCCTCCCCCTAGGCCTCACCAGTCGGCACTGTTTGGCTGACGGGACCTGGAGGAGGCCCACATCTAGATATAGATGTGAGCCATTGACTGCCAAATGAAGAATACTATGCTGCTGCCTTGAGGAATTTTACACTTCTTTTCCTTTTGTACATATAATTTTATTAATTTTTTGACCACTAAAACCAATACAAATTTTGAAAGAGGGAAAAGGGGGGAAATTAATAAGTAACTGAAAAAAGAGAAAAGAAAAGTAGCTTCTGAGTTTCTTAACAGCAGTTACACATAGACTTTTATTTTACCCACTTGAATGTTACAACGTATTTTCCTTCTTTCCATTGTCTACCCTTCTACCCTTTCTAATTGTCAAAGCCATATATCACAAGTTCATTTTCTTCTTTTTTTCAGCAAAAATTCCATAAAGAAATTCTACACTTCTTTTCTCAGAGTTTAAAGAGTCCATTTTGCTCAACTGAATTTGAATTCACCAATTGATCCATCGCTAGATGCTAGATGCAACCTCTGTTCTCTATCCTTTCTACTGTATGTGATAAGAGTGGGGTGGATTTTCCAAGTTGATTTTCTGACTAAGTAAAGTAAAAACAACAACACAGTTGCAACATCATATTATCTTATAAATAACTTAAGTGTAAAGTTAACCATTGAATTTTTCTTCTAGCAACTACATTCATGCAGTTTTCATGGCAACAATACAGAAGCCATTGTCTTCTTCCTAGATGTTTTTTCTTATTTTCAATCTAGCTTGCAGGTCCATCCTAACCATCTGCAAACCAGAGGTGGGTTCTACTTACCTTCCCCACCGGTTCACATCATGACGGAAGTGCACATTTTGCACGCGTGCACGAAATGACCTCTGCTCATGCACAGTACTATTAAAAAAAGCTTCTGCGCATTCAAATTTTCTTGAAAAATGCACAGTAAGGTGCAACCAGGTCTGTAAGCAAAAAAAAAAGTTGCATTATGATTTGATATTATTAAGCTTAAACATTGTTTGTCTTCCCTCTGTAGCTGCTGGTGGCTTTCATATCAGTGCATTCATTCTTTCTAAAACAGAAGTTCATTTTGGATATTTTTCTATGGAGTTTTTGATTCTTCTGCTTTTCCCCTTCGTCATTGCAGCTTCCTGAGGAGACATGCAACAAGTAAATTACCTGTTTGAATGTAAAGGTCATCACATTCATCTTCTGAGAATGAATCAGACACTGTTGGCCCTGGCTGAGAATGAGTCAATACTCACGTGGAAGGGGGTCTATATCCAATAAATTCAAAGAGATTTGATACAAGCTACAAAAGTGATGAAGATCTTCCCCAACCTCCAATATGTTGGAGTGTAATTTCCAACAGTCATCACTTCCAGCCACCACTGTGATATATGTTACTACATTTTTAAAGAAACAGGATATAGTCCTTTTTCTATTTGAGGCTCAGCTGGCGCTCAGAATCGAGCAGTTAGAATACAGTTCTTTGTTTTGCTGATGTATTAATAGAATCCACCCATAGTCAGTTTGGAATTGGGTAGTACCTAAATTGAATACATCAAATTGAAATATTTTATGGTCTACCCATCTGCAGTTTGGAAGGGTTTCTGATCTACGGATCTGCATTACAAGTTCAGAATAAATTGTTTCAGAGAAAGCATGACATTTATGATAAGAGATCATGGGAATTGTAGTATGGCACATTGAAAGAGTACCCAGCTGAAGAGGAGTTGATACAGACACCTCCTTTACTATCTAAGCCAATTTATGATTTCTGAACTGATTGAATGTTTTCAAATTTCTACATTTGAAGATTTTTTTTTCATCAGACAAGATGGATAAAATTCTAAGAGGAAAGAGATCTAGAGGGAGAAAAAAAGGCATGAGGAGAATATGGATAAACTTGGCCAGTAGCAGATCAAATGGAGTAAAGAGCTGACGTGGTCCCCATCTACAAAAAAGATAAAAAAACAGACCCAGGAAACTACAGACCAATCAGCCTAACATCAATACCTGGGAAAATACTGGAAAAAATAATTAAAAACCAGATCTCCCGTCATCTAAAAACAAACCAAGTAATAACCAACAGCCAACACGGATTTGTTAAGAACAAGTCATGCCAAACCAACCTCATTTCATTCTTCAACACTGTGACCAAATTAGTAGACCAGCATAATGCAGTAGACATAATATACCTGGACTTTAGCAAAGCATTTGACAAAGTAGACCACAACCTACTCCTTCATAAGCTAGAAAAAAGCAGGATAGACAGCTACACAACCAGATGGATTAACAATTGGCTGACCAACCGTACCCAGCGAGTAGTCCTCAATGGCTCTAAGTCCACATGGAGAGAAGTAAGCAGTGGGGTACCACAAGGTTCCGTCCTAGGCCCAGTACTCTTCAATACCTTTATAAATGACCTAGATGAGGGAATAGCAGGAGAACTAACCAAATTTGCAGATGACACCAAGCTGGCGGGAGTAGCAAACACCCCAGAGGACAGACACAAAATCCAGAGGGACCTTGACAGACTCGAACACTGGGCCCAAACCAATAAAATGAAATTTAACACAGAGAAAAGTAAAATTCTGCACCTAGACAAGAAGAATCAAAAATACACATACAAACTGGGTGAAACCACACTCAATAGCAGCGATTGTGAGAGGAATCTCGGAGTCCTGGTAGACAGCCAACTAAATATGAGCCAGCAGTATGCAGCAGCAGCCAAAAAGGCCAACGCAGTCCTGAGCTGCATAAATAGAGGGATACAATCAAGGATCAGAGAGGTACTAGTACCACTCTATAAAGCCTTGGTCAGACCACACCTAGAGTACTGCATCCAGTTTTGGTCACCACACTACAAAAAAGACATTGAAACTCTAGAGAAAGTGCAGAAGAGAGCAACCAGGATGATAAAGGGTCTGGAAAATAAAACATACAAAGAGCGGTTGCAGGAACTGAGCCTTGGCCAGTCTGGCGAAGAGAAGGACCACGGGTGACATGATAGTAGTGTTCCAATACTTGAGGGGATGCCACAGAGAGGAGGGGGTCAAGCTATTCTCTATGGCACCAGAAAGCCAAACAAGGAATAATGGATGGAAGCTGACCAATGAGAGATTCAACCTGGAAGTGAGGAGAAACTTTCTGACAGTGAGAGCGATCAACCAGTGGAACAGCTTGCCAGCGGAGGTTGTGAGAGCCCCAACACTTGTGACCTTCAAGGAGAGACTGGACTGCCATCTGTCTCAAATGGTGTAGGAAATCCTGCTTGAGCAGGGGGTTGGACTAGATGACCTACAAGGTCCCTTCCAACTCTAATAATAAATCTAAATCTAAAGGAGAGTCTACAGGTAGTCCTTGACTTACAATAGTTCATTTAGTGACCATTCAAAGTTACAGCAGCACTGAAAAAAATGACTTATGCCCATTTTTCATACTTCTGACTGTTGCTTGGCAATTGACTCATATTTATGACGGTTGCAGTGTCCCAGGGTCACATGATCACCTTTTTCGACCTTTTGACAAGCAAAGTCAATGGGGGAAGCCAGTTTCACTTAACAACTGTGTTACTAACTTAACAACTGCAGTGATTCACTTATCAAGAAATGTTGTAAAATGGGGCAAACCCTACTTAACAACTGTCTCACCTAGCCACAGAATTTTTGGGCTCAATTGTGGTCATAAGTCGAGGATTACTGTATTCATATATCCAGAAAGAAAAGGTTTAGGAAACTTAGAAATTGGAAACTGTTGTGTAAGTCTCCAGTATGTTTAATAAAGTTAATGCCTCAATATGATTTTGATCTATGAGTGGTTTTATTTAGAGTTTCCTTCTGTTGTATAGGTGAATCTTCTATATCAGGGGTGCCAAACTCGATTTCATTGAGGGCCGCATCAGGGTTGTATTTGACCTCGGTGGGACTGAAGTGGGGGTGGCCAGGGTGGGCGTGGCCAGCTCAACATCACTCGGGTCGAGGGCACCTGTGGTGGCCCGAGCGCTCTGCCAGAGAAAAAGGGCTCACACTCCGTTTTCGGCTGCGACGGCCTCCTAAAACCCTCTGCAAGCAAAAACGGAGCGTGGGAGGGCTGCGTACGTCTCCCCTGAGCTCCATTTTTGCTGCCAGAGGCACTGTGGGCCAGGCCTTTGCTGTTTCCAGGGCGGCCTCGCGGGCCAGATCTAAGCACACCACGGGCTGGCCCCCGGGCCTTGATTTTGACACCCCTGTTCTATATTGAATGGGAAGCTGAATTACTCGAGGGGCTGCACTAAAACTTGAGAGGGGGCGCATATTCATATAGAATATGGTTGCTCATCTCTGTAATTCAGCTATTTTTCTAACTTTTAGCATCACAGTCTTCTGCCCTTTACAGTGTGATCTACTTTCCTTCAACATCCCTCTGAAAAATCATTTCTTCTTTCACGTGTTTATTGCTATTCAGTCATTTCCAACTAATTGTGATAATGGAATATCACCTTGCCAGAATTTTTTATCAAAAATACACTCTTTGAGTTCTTATAAGCTCCTGCTTAAGTCATCAGTGATAGAATCTAGTCATCTTTATCTATTGTGAGCTTGAATTTTTCCAAGCATCAATGCCTTCTCATTATGTTTAAAATATTTGAGATCTAGCTTAATGATTATTATTTCCACTGAACAGTCTGGCTTTATTTCACCTAGTACTGAATTATTTCTTTGTCGTGATGCTCAAAACACCATCTTTCAGGATCATGTTGATGTCTTGACTGTAAATGTCTATAGTATCTGGTTTTCTTGGTGGGCTGTTGGAATGGTTGCCATTTCCTCCTCCGAGGGAAGGACAAGAGAATATGTAATTTGAACTTTTAGGTATAACTTGTTGCAGTTGAGTTTCTGACAACGTGGATTTCCAATGGCACAGCTCATAGCATCCTATATACATCATATAGGATGTATAAGCCATCAGTACAAGATCACAATCCAAAAAGTAGGAAGCCTTCATTACAGAACTTGAATTCCAGTGCCCCAAATCTGTATCCAAGCAGTTGGCCTATTTGTGGGGTGGGGGGTGGAATTCTTTCCCTGTTTGCAACAACTACTTTCCCCCTTTCCTTTACTGTTTCTCTTGAGCTGAATTTTATAGTATGATGTGGCTTATAATGAAAGGGAACAGTGTGATGGATATATATGTATGATAATTATTATTTACATATTGGTTTCCTCGGTTTCATTTTCCATGGAGTATTTAAACATCTGCCATGGCTAGCATTATATCCCAAGATAGGGTTTTAGAGAATTAATCACATCTGACATATTTTGCTTTAAATGTATTACTTAGAGAGACACACATGCATGCACAGACAGTTACTTTGGCTGCCCTAAGCAGCATGGGACTTCCAAAGCTGCTTCTTTTTATGATTAATGATCAGCCTCCATTAATTGCAAGTGATTAGGTTTAATCTCCCCCCCCCTTAAAATCCATTACCATCACCCTTCTCTTAAAAGGAAGAACTGTATCTCCAGTCTTTCAAAGGAGCTAATTTATGTCCTTTTCCCAAGACGTTTGTCATATTGTTCTTAAGTTTCAAAATAGATTTGACCTCCAACTTACCTGATTTTTAGCCGGTGTTTCTCCAACTTTCATAGTTTACCTTTAAACTAATGAAATCTAATGGCTGCTGTGCAGCACAAACAAGGCCGCGAGAATCAGAAAAGCTCTTAGCCCAGCAATTTCTTCCTGCTTTTAATTAACAACTAAAAATGCAATGTTGAGATCAAGGTCCTTCCTCTACATCCACGCTGGTAACTACCCACTTCAGCTAAATTAAGCTGGTGATTCTATCTCTCAAGGGAAACAGAAATGGGATATTTCTGTATCCTTCATCTGTGCTCTGAGTTGTTTGTGCAGCATTCAGAAGAAAAGGAAAATAAGTGAAATCAATGTAATGGCTCTTTGAGAATTTTAGTCAAATGGAAAAGTTCTTGGGAAAGGTCAAGGACCATACGTTGTCTCTCTTTTATCTACTCATCATCTTACTTAATTGCCTAAGTCATTACTAATGGCCACTCTAGTATTTTGGAATCTGATTTTGTAAGTGTGTAGCACAAAACAAGTTGTAATAGATTAAAGTCAAGCAAGATTCTATTCTTCATGGCTTTAGAGAGTAATATAAACATGTAGGTGGTTCAAAACAGAAGTGGGCAACCTACAAAACAGGGGCCACAACTGGTCCTATTGAACCTCCTGTTTTTGCAGTCTTACCCTACAAAACTTTTGAGTGTCAAACATTGGAGGCATTTCCATGGAGAAACAAAAGAGAAAAAAACAGCACATGCAAGCCTTCCAATATGCTTGAGGTGCCAGGAAAAAATGGAAAAGAAATGTCGATTTTGGTAACTTGTATGACATCTTAATATTGTCGCCCCACCCCTTGTAGTCCTTGGAAATTATGGTATTTGTGTGTGTCTATGTGTGTAGTATGTGTATAATGCCTCTGGTTGACTGTCCAAAGGTTTTCCAATCTTCAAATTAGTTGAAAAGTAAAATAAACGAGATGGAAAAATTGCAGTGACACCTGTTATAACCTTCAGAGCCAATTAGCTCCAGAGCTAATCAGGAGCCTGAAGTCTTCAAGGCAACTGTCCATGAAAGGTAGTGCCAGTTAAGAAGATATAAAGATCCACACCAATGGCCACCTGCAATCCATTTCCTAGAATAGTTCCATTCCACTTTCAAGTCTGCTTCTAAGAGGCATGTGAGCTATTGGATCGGAGGCAAGATATAATCAGAATTATTTATTTACATATTGTAACTGCTTTTGTGCTGCTTTAATTGTGCTACTTGAAGCAGCTTACATCAAAAGCACAAATTGCCAAACACCTCAATAAACCTTATTAACAGAAATTCGACATAATCAAAGGATTATAAGAAACCATGGCATCTTCTAACATGAGGCACTCTGAGCCATCCCAAATCAGGTATACCTCCCATCTCCCTTATGCTACTCTCTAAAGCCAAATTGGAAAAGCCATGCTTTAAAAGTTTCCTAAAAAAATAACAATGAGAGTGAGACTAACAAACAATTTGGTTTCAGAAAAAAATTATCCTGTAACCTGCAACTTCTACACTGCAAAAACATATGGACTTCTAAACTGGATCAAAGTAAATCAATAGACGCAATTTACATAGACTTTTGCAAAGCCTTTGATTCAGTAGTACACGACAAACTACTCCTGAAACTAAAATCTTATGGCATCTCTGGTCCCCTTCATAATTGGATAACTGCGTTCTTGTCAAACAGGCAACAAATGGTTAAAATATGGAATGCCCTATCAAATCCTGCACCTGTCAACAGTGGTGTCCCTCAAGGCAGCATTCTAGGACCAACTCTATTTATTCTTTACATCAATGACCTTTGTGATCATATTATAAGCAACTGTGTTCTCTTTGCTGACGATGTTAAGCTATTCAACACCACCGGCAATACTTCCACCCTTCAAAAAGATCTTGACCATGTATCACAATGGTCTAATAACTGGCAACTACAAATCTCAACAAAAAAAATGCTCTGTCTTACACATTGGCAAAAAGAATCCAAACACAAAATATAAACTTGGAGGACACGACCTTGAAGATGACCCTCACTCTGTTAAAGACCTTGGAGTACTCATATCTAATGACCTAAGTGCCAGAGCCCATTGTAACAACATTGCCAAAAAGGCACTAAGAGTTGTCAACCTAATCTTGCGTAGCTTCTTCTCTGGCAATATTACTCTGCTAACCAGAGCATACAAAACATTTGCCAGACCAATCCTTGACTACAGCTCACCTGTCTGGAACCTGCACTACATATTGGACATAAATACAATTGAGAGAGTCCAGAAATACTTCACAAGAAGAGTCCTCCACTCTTCTACTCGCAACAGAATTCCTTATTCCACCAGACTTGAAATTTTAGGCTTAGAAAACTTAGAGCTACATCGCCTTCGATCTGATCTAAATGTAGTTCATAAAATCATCTGCCACAATGTCCTACCTGTCAATGAATACTTCAGCTTCAACCGCAACAATACAAGAGCACACAATAGATTCAAACTCAATGTAAACCGCTCGAAACTCGACTGCAGAAAATATGACTTCAGCAACAGAGTAATCAGTGCCTGGAATGCACGACCTGACTCTGTGGTTTCTTCCCCAAACCCCAAAAACTTTAACCTTAAACTATCTACAGTTGACCTCACCCCATTCCCACCGTCCCTGTCGTGCCTACCGTCCCTGTCCTTCTGTCCTATTGTCTAATTTTTTACCTATACATACTTTGCTTTTGTTTATGTTTATATCATACGTGTTATCTTGTACACGTGTTGACAAAATAAATAAATAAAATAAAAATAAATAAATAGATTCTTATTAGTAGTGGGAGGTTGGTGGAAGATTAATGGGAGATCAGAAATAGCCCTGAAAAGTGCATTTCATTCTTCTGTTAAAATTCTTTTTTCTGGTTATCAAGAGAAAAACTATCAGTAGCAAAAATTCAGACAGGTGGCCTCATTGTGAGCTTCTTTATTGAGAAGTTGACATCAGTGGCAGAATTGCCATAAATGCAAACCGCTCCAGGTCTTGCAGAAAAAAATCCAATTAAGGGAGCTTTTCTGCCTTCTTACTTACCCACTGAATGCTTGAAGTTCTATATGAAGGACATAATATAAATAGAATGAAAGAAGAAAAATGATTATATCAGTAAAAATAATTTAATCTTATTTTTCTGTCCTTCCAACTGAAAATGCCAGAGCTTATTTTCAATGCAGGAAAGGAAATGTAAGTGGGAATATTTGGATTCAGAATATTCTGGTTGTTGCATCCTAGCTTGTATGTGTCAAGCCCAACCAAAGTGATATTTTGCCAAGCTCATTAAACACTTGTTTTTCCAGCTAGATGTAGTCTTAGAAGAGATTTAAAAAAAGTTTTAATCCTATGACCTTTTCATTGTTGATGTTCTCCTGGACTTATGCCCAAGTGTTTGTTTAAGTTCCTTCTGTTTTTATGTGTCACACTGCTTTTTTTGGAAAAAGAAGAGCTGATGCTTCATATCATCATAACATCATAATAAACAGGCAAACAAAGACATTTATCTCTTTAACAAGTCAAAAAACTACAGATGCTTTTGAGGCAAGCTTGACTTTTGGTGACTACATGAATGCAACCATGCCATTTTCTTGGCAATAGTGCCCGAAGTATTTTGCCATTCTCTTTCCTGCCATTGAATACTGGTACCCATGTTTTCCCGAAAATAAGACCCTGTCTTATATTTTTTTGAACCCTGAAATAAGCGCTTGGCCTTATTGCCATGCACTCAAAAGCCCGATTGGGCTTATTATCAGGGGATGTCTTATTTTGGGGGAAACAGGGTAGTCCTCGACTTAGGCTCACATCTGAGCCCAACTTTTCTGTTGCTAAGTGAGATGGTTATTAAGTGAATCACTGTAGTTGTTAAGTTAGTAGAATGGTTGTTAAGTGAATCTTGGCTCCCTGTTGACTTTGCCTGTCAGAATGTCATAAAAGGGGACCCTGGGACACTGCAACCGTCATAAATTTGAGTCAGTTACCAAACATCTGAATTTTGATCACATGACCATGGGGATACTGCAATGGTTGTAAGTGTGAAAAACAGTCATAAGTCCCGTTTTTAGTGCCGTTGCAACTTCGAACAGTCACTAAATAAATTGTTGTAACCAATACTACTTGTATTATTCAGTTTGTGCAGGTCCTCATATTCGGTCCCTTGATCTAATATACTCTCCCTTGCTGAACAAGCTCTGCTTAGCTTCCAAGCCCAGAAGGCTTACCAGGTCATGCTACCTGCCAAATCCCTTGGAAAAGAAAGAGTAGCTAAAGTTTATTCCTTTCAAGGGAAGGTAGGAGAAGCATCAGAGTCAGTTTTTAATTTTTTATGATAAAGGGAGCTGTTATGCCTGCATATATTGTAGGCAGATTTTAATGCTTTAACTCTGAATATAAAAATTAACTTGCTAAATTGATTTTACAAAATATTAATTTTGTATGTATGTGTATTTTAGGTAGTTGAGTATATGAAATGAAATATTGACTATGAATGAAATATTATTGACTAACAAAACTTGAAAAAATACCATACAAAAGTACAATCAAATAAACGAGATAGGGTTAGGGTTAGAGACTTTGGAGAGAGATTTATAAATGTAATTAAAACAATTTATCATAAGCAATCAGCAAAGGTAATGGTGAATGGAGATATGACAGAGACAGTGGATATTATGAAAGGAACAAGACAAGGTTGTCTACTATCTCCATTGTTATTTATTTTGACACTAGAGGTACTAAATAGAGTATAAGACAGAATAAAGACATAAAAAGTATGAAGATCAAGAAAGAAGAGTATAAATTGCAAGCTTTTGCAGATGATTTAAGTGTTCATTTTAGAAGAACCTCTAGAGACAGGACCCAAATTGATATAACAAATGGAAAAATATGGAGAAGTGGCAGGTCTGAAAATTAATAAAGATAAAATAAAATTAATTGTGAAAAATGTTACGGAAAAGCAAAAGAAGGATTTGATGGGAAAGTTAGATATACAGATAACAAAGAAGGTGAAATATCTGGGTATCCTATTATCAGCAAAACGTATAACAATTAAAGAAGATAATTATTATAAATTGAAAAAGCAAATTGAAACAGACTTGGAAAAATGGAAAAACTTACAATTGTCATTGATGGGAAGGATCGCGGTAATCAAAATGAACATACTACCATGATTGTTGTTTTTATTTTCAACAATACCAATAAGACTGGAGAAAAAAATATTTTGATGAGCTGAATAAAATGACTTTGAAGTTCCTTTGGCAAGGAAAGAAAGCGAGAATCAACATAAAAATGTTACAGGATGCAAGACTTAGAGGTGGGTTTGGATTACCTAATTGGGAATTATATTATCAAGCAGCGGTATTATCATGGATGAGAGAATGGATTTTGTTAAGAGATACAAGATTATTGACATTGGAGGGACACGATTTGCAGATGAGATGGCACACGTTTATATGGTATGGAAGAAGTAGAATACACAGCTATTTCCAGATGGGGAGGGGAATGGGAATCAGAAGAAGTAATAGACATAAAAATTTTATTCCCACTTTTCTTTATCTGTCCAGTTGACTCTCCAATGCTATATCTCCCCCTAACTTTGGCTATAGTGGTAGGGGAACTCATGTCCTTCCTCATATTTCCCAGTGACATAATTAAAATATGATCACACAGAGTTTAGGAGACTGAGGGACCAACCCTGCTAGCCTTGAAGAATTAGCTGAAGATGGACTTTGTAACACTACCACTTCAAATGAAGATATTGTGATGTGATGCTTTGTAAAGATTTAGTTTGCCTTAAGATGCTGTGGAAGCTTACGAAACCTACCTTTTCGCCTGGAAAGATCCTGAGAACAATATTGTGCTGTCTTGTCGCACAACCTTCACAACCTGGTGCCATTCATCCAGGAATACTTCACAAGAAGAGTCCTCCACTCATCTCCTCGCACCAGAATTCCTTATTCCACCAGACTTGAAATTTTGGGCTTAGACAACTTAGAGCTACGTCGCCTTCGATCTGATCTAAATGTAGTTCATAAAATCATCTGCCACAATGTCCTACCTGTCAATGAATACTTCAGCTTCAACTGCAACAATACACGAGCACACAATAGATTCAAACTCAATGTAAACCGCTCGAAACTCGACTGCGGGAAAAAACAATCAGCCTATGCTTCCTGGTAATTTCAAACCCACATCTTCATGTGGGTTAGAACATAACATACTTTATTTTTTGGGAAACGGTAGAAGAAAAAAATCAAAAACTTCAGCCTCTCTTGGAAACAGCTATTCTCTGCCCAGTAAATATAACTCTTAAGCATTTTGGAGAAGAGTTTTCTAAATTTCATGACGATTCCCTTCACCACGAAGCTCAGCTGAATGCAGGAAAATGTTCAACAAACTTCTAATGTATTTAAATTGCTTTAATTTGTATCTGCTTTCTGTTTCTCAATATCTTTTCTTAGACAGTTTTTCACATCTTATCCTTTTTTATTTATGCATTTATCTATAAAATGTATTATTCTGTGTATAACTGATAGAGCATTTATAAAAAACAAAATCAATATTAACAAAATATTAATGAAATCACAACAACATGAGCAAACAGCAGATTAGCAATTAAAAGCAGCAGTGATGAAATAAGCTCTTTAAGAAAATCTAAAATGGTGTTTTTAAAAATACCCTTGCCACACGTATCAGATTAAGTTTAAAAACCTAGTGATTAATCTTCTTTTCCCTCCATGCTAGGTATTTGTGACATACCTGTAATTAGAAGAATATTTTTAATCTTTTTAAAATATTCTTTTGCAAGGATTTTTTTTAAAAGATCTTTTTTAGGTTAGCCTTTTCAGGCATTTCCTTCTCCCTCCTCAATATCTATCATTTTATGATGAATGCAAACTGATGATAAAAAATAGCACATAAATACTGCATATAAATGCTGTTGATAATGATGAGGTGTTAACATCTTTGACAAACTTCTCATCACCACCAATCCTTTAGCTGTGGGATAAAAATTGATGGGAAATTGCACTACAGTAATTTCATGGATTGTCAGTTTTTATCTGTGCAATGTTGGGGCTTTTATAATGGGGTCCTTCCCCTGCAACTCTCAATGAAAACCAGTCCTGGGTTATGTTCTGCAGAGAGCTACCATCATTATAACGTTTTTTTCCCTATTCTTTTGGTTGTGTTTTGTGGCTGCCAGATGTTTTGTGGTATGGGAAATAGCAGGATAAGGCTCCATAAATCATGATCTGGAGACAAGACAAGGCAACTTCCATGGAGACAGGGCACAATTTGGGTTGCTAGAGCATTCCAAAGGTGCATAAGTGATTAAAGAAGAAAGACTTTAAATGAAACCTAAAGTCAATTAAATCCTTTTTAGCTTTTCTCCTGGCCATGCCAACTTTTCTTTTTCCTGGTCCCTCTATATTTTGAAGTGAAATCTATGACACATTATTCAAAGCACAAAAGGTGGTGATGAACTGGCAGGGGAAAATATGGTGCAGAGGCGTCGTCGGGAAGAAGGTCTGAATCTGGAAGCGGGTGGGGTAGTGTTGCAACCAAAGTCCCACTCCTTTTGTATATGCATGCACAACCCAATCACAGAGATACACACTCACATATAATGTGAAACTCCTCCGGTGCTTGTGCCTTATAATAACAGAACAACTCTAATAGTGAGAGATGGAGGAAGACTGAAGAGAATTAAAATGTGGACCCAAGACAGGGTATTAGTTCCTTGGTTGGAGAACAGGAAGGAAGAAGGAACATTACATCCTGGGCTGGAAGTCAAGGTAGGCAAATGGGAGAGAGACAGAGGAAGTCAAGGTAGGCAAATGGGAGAGACACCGCAAACTGGGTAAGTGACCCAGGATTGGTCCAGGATTGGTCCAGGATTGTGCAACTGGACCCAGGCAGTAGAGAGGGATATGGGGCAAAATGTATCAGAATAACTGAGTTGGATGGGACCTTGGAGGTCTTCTAGTCCAGGGGTCCCCAACCTCTGGGCCATGGTCCACTACCAGGCCGTGGCCTATTTGGAATTGGGCTGTGTGAGTGGCTGGCTGGAGCATGTGCCTGCAGCTCGACTTGCACGCGTGCAGATCAATTTGCCCAAATGGCAGGCTGGTGGGCAATTGCACGCATGCGCCCTGGCCTGCTGCTTGTGCAAGTCAAACTGCGCACATATGCGCCAGCCTGCCACTCATGTGGCCCAGTTCCCCTGTTCCCTTCCCCCCCAGCCAGGCCACCAAACCACAAAAGTTGGGGACCGCTGTTCTAGTCAACCTTCTGCTCAAGCTGGAGACCTATAGCATTTAAGACAAATGGTTTTCCAGTCTTTTTTTTAAAAAAGTTTCCAACTTCTGAAGACGAGCCCTTCCACTGATTTATTGTTCTGTCAGTAAATTTCTCCTTAGTTCTAGGAGAGCTAATTATTAATTAATTATAAGGCAAGACAAGAAGCAATGGATGGAAATTAATCAAAGAGAGAAGCAATCTAGAATTAAGGAGAAATTTCCTAACGGTGAGAACAATCAACTAGTGGAATCAGCGATGGGTTGCTCCCGGTTCGGCCCGGTTCTAAGAACCGGTAGCGCCGGCAGCAGGAGGCTCCACCCACCTGCCCAGGAGGCTTCTGCACATGCACGCAAACTGGTAGTAAAGGGTTTTAGAACCCACTACTGAGTAGAATGCCTTGCCTTCAGAAGTTGTGGGTGCCCTATCACTGAAGAAGAGACTAGACACCCACTTCTCTGTAATGGTATAAACCCTCCTGCTTGAGCAGGGAGTTGGACTAGATGATCTCCAAGTTCCCTCCCAACTCTGTTATTCTATGATCTATTAATAATTAGCAGGGAGAAGCAGGCCCATGGGAGTAGCTGAGAGAGAATGGCAGAATGTCATGTGGACAAGTAAAGGTTGAAGATGGAAGGTTCCAGCCTTTTAAAAAAGACAAACCAACACGGAATCCTGCAGATTTACAATCTTTTTAAATTCTAGGCTGGATACAGTGTTAATAGACCGAAAGACAGATTTTTCTAGCTCATAACAGATACAGTATAAGGGTAACTCTTATTATTACCACAGATTTGGGAGCCTGAGGTTATCAATGGTGTAAACAATCTTTTCCCTCATTATTTTTGTTTTCTCTTGAGATATTCTTCATCTGCTGGATGCATGAAGTTCAACTCGATTGTGGAGTTTATTTACACCCAATGCCTGCCTCTTAAATTAATGTTGCCCTTCTCCCAAATGCCATCAATTACATGGCTGAGTAATCCAATACCCCCATTACTTTTACAGCACTACTATGTCAACAACGTGTGGCCTCTACCCAGGCACCCTGCTCTCCTTACTAGCTTCAACATTTGTAGTACCTTAGCTAAGAGAAAATGGTTAACTTGTAAGTTAGAAGACTTTATGATTTTGTGCCACACTCAACCTAATAATAAAAATAAAGATCTTTTAGGGCTATCAGATTTGGCATCCAGAAGAATGGGACTCAGTATAAGCAAATAATTCATTTTTTTCCTGTATCTCTTTTAATATAACAGAATAACAGAGTTGGAAGGGACCTTGGAGGTGTTCTAGTCCAGCCCTCTGCTCAAGCAGGAAACCCAATACCATTTCAGAGAAATGGTTGTCCAATCTCTTCTTAAAAACCTCCATGTTGGAGCACCCACAACTTATGGAGGCAAGTAGTTCTGCTGATCAATAGTTCTGTCAGGAAATTTCTTCTTAGTTCTACACTGGATCTCTCCTTGATTAGTTTCCATCTGTTGCTTCTTGTCCTGCCTTCAGGTGCTTTGGAGACTAGGTTGATCCCCTTTTCTTTGTGCCAGCCCCTCAGATATTGGAACACTGCTATCATGTCTCCCCTAGTCCTTCTTTTCGTTAAAGTAAACAAGCCCAATTCCTGCAACTGTTCTTCATATGTTTTAGCCTGCAGTCCCCTAATCATCTTTGCTGCTCTTCTCTGCACTCTTTCTAGAGTCTCAATATCTTTGTTATATTGTAGTGACCAAAACTGGGTGCAATGTTTCAAGTGCAGTCTTACCAAGATATTATAAAGTGGTATTAACACTTCATGTTAACTCTGTTGTTGTTGTTGTTGTTGTTGTTGTTGTTGTTGTTGTTGTTGTAATCTTGATTCTATCAGTCTGTTAATGCAGCCTTGGACTGCGTTGGCTTTTTTGGCAACTGCAGCTCGTATTTAAGTGATGGTCCATTAGGACAGTGTTTCCCAACCTTGGCAACTTGAAGATGTCTGGACTTCAACTCCCAGAATTCCCCAGCCAGCGAATGCTGGCTGGGGAATTCTGGGAGTTGAAGTCCAGACATCTTCAAGTTGCCAAGGTTGGGAAACACTGTATTAGAACTTCAAGATCACTCTCACAGTTACTACTGTTGAGCCAGGTACCACCTATTCTATACCTGTGCATCTGGTTTTTCTTGCCTAAATGTAGGATCTTATCTTTCTTTTAGTGCCTCTGTGAGCCATCTGGATTTTTGCAGCCTATTTCTCAAAGCTCTGTTGGAGGAGGCTGCTCTATGTTTCTTAAAACAGCATACTTCCAAGCACCGGTGTTAGAGTAAGTTACAACTGCCAGCGTAGTTGTCTGTTGTATATGGAAAATATTAGAAGAGGACAGGGTTTGACCTGGTAACAGCTCTCACCTATGAAATACTGTAGTATTTTCAAACCCCATGCTGCTGTTAGACATAAAAATAAAAGGGGAAAAAAGAGGAAACAATATTTATAATGAATCTGACCTTGTGGCTTAAGACCTGTACTAGAGGATTCAGCCATTTGTTGTTGATAAACCAATCTCATATGAGATAAAAAAAACAAACTTTGTTTTTCAAACAAACTTTTTAAATTTTATGTATTCAAAATGCAGATGTTCAACAGAGAAATTGTTCAACTACAGATTGTAGGCAAATAATAATTTTATTTTTGAAAAAAATACAATGTGTCTGGCAGAAGATGCTGCTGATTTGCTTGCAGTTTCAAATTAATATAAGTCACCAAAAATAAAAAGGGGAATATTCTCCTGTACACTCTGGGATGCATTGAAAGGCAGATGTAAAATACAGTTTGCTAATTTGTAAGAAAAATAAAGAACTGTCAACTAAAGGCACATAACAATAGAAATTTAAATCCTAATGCAATGTTCCTGGTTCAACAGTTTATTCAACTTTTGCAGAAACAGAAGACTTCCTGAAACAAAACTATCCTTTCTTTCAAGGTTTTTGGATTGTTCCAGTTCGCCGGTTCTAAACTTTTTTCAGAGGCAATTAGGGCAGCGGTGAAATCTACTTACCTTCCCTATCGGTTTGGAAGTGTGCGTTTTGCGTGCGCACGCTTCGCTCGCATACGTGACACCGTCACATGTGCCTTTTCACTCTGCGCATGCGCAGAGGGTTAAAAAAAAAAAGAAAATGCCAACTTCCAGGCGGGTGGGCAGAGCCTTGTGCTGCCGCCGCTACCGGTTCTCCGAACCACCGGCAGCCGCCGCTACCAGTACACCCGAATTGGGCCGAACTGGTAGCATTTCACCCCTGAATTAGGGAGATAAGAGCCTTTGTTTCATATCCAATCTCTTCCCCCAGCTTCTCTAGCCTTTGTTTAAAAACCAAATATTTTTTCTATTTTCAGCAGCATTAAAGGGTTTAAGTGTTTTATTTTCTATATCAGGGGTCTCCAACCTTGGCAACTTTAAGACTTGTGGATTTCAATTCCCAGAATTCCTCAGCCAGCAAAGCTGGCTGAGGAATTCTGGGAATTGAAGTCCACAAGTCTTAAAGTTGTCAAGGTTGGAGACCCCTGTTCTATATGACCTCCAGTCTGGCATGCAATCTACCTTCATAATAGCCCCCTACTCCAGTAGCTAGATTGATTGGGCTATTTTTCTAGGCAAAATGGATTTAAGAATAAATAAACCAGAAGGACATTATAATGCCAGGTTTAGGGTGCTGAATATGCCTATCCCAAACTTTATTTAAGCACTCAATCATGGAAATAATAAAATTCTTAATTAACTTATTATTCAGCATTAGATAATAGGCTATATGCTATGAAGCATATCAATACCCAAAACAATGGCTTGTTTTAAGCATGTTTTCTGGTACAAGCCAGAGTAATTTTTGCAGACAAGTAATCCTGATTTTAATCCATTCATCTTTGTTTTAGCTGAAGACAGTTCCGGTCAGCCAATAACAAACCTTGGCTTTTAATTAATTACTGATTTTAAACAACTACTGTGTGAAATCAAAAGTTTAACATGTACATATTTCTCATATTATGTGACAGGGGTAAATATATATTTGCAGATGAAGAAATGAATGATAAATGTTTTTCAAATATTAACTAAATTGTGGAGTCCTTGGGGCTGTCTGAGCTTGGTTGATTTTCAGAGTTCCATTATCCAAGTAGGGAACATCTTCATTAATATGACAATTGTTGTCCAGGCATCAGAAAAATAAGTAGTAAGGGGTAAGGCTTAAGGATGAATATCTGTCTGGTCTTTTCTGCTCAAACTTTAAAAATAGAAGCAATCAAGCAGAAAGATAGCAGACAAAGCTAAATAAAGAGAAAAAGCAGGAGGGCAGGAACCCAATTTGCAGAGAGACGGTCAAAGTGGTTAAAACGTGGTTCTCTATCTCTGCATTCCATATCCAAATTCTTTATTGCTCTGAATTTCATCCTTTTGAAACTGATTTGTTACTACCAGTTAGACACCCAAACTACTTTCTGTTGAGATGTGCAAAGGTGAAATTCAAGACACCGGCCTGGCCTTTGATTGGGCCCGTTTTGACTATCCAAATAGCCCTCCATCAAAACATAATGTTTCCCAGGATAGTTCAGGCTGCTAAAATTGGAAGCCCCTAATGCTGGCAGTGAATCTTCCATTAGCATGAATTCCCTACAGATAGCTTTTGTAGGGAATAGTCTCAAGCAGTCAGCCATCTATCTCTGAAAAATCAGTGTCAGTTAAACTAAATTATAATTTCATTCTAAAATTTCAACTTATCTCCAAGGTTATAGGATTTTTTTGGGTGTGTGCAGGGTAGCAGTGATAATAACCTGAGAG
Organism: Diadophis punctatus similis; assembly: GCA_023053685.1. Lineage (NCBI taxonomy): Eukaryota > Metazoa > Chordata > Lepidosauria > Squamata > Dipsadidae > Diadophis > Diadophis punctatus. The sequence continues at coordinate 27,076,504 of JALIGW010000001.1, forward strand.
AGTCTTAGCCATATGTAAGCATTTTTATGACTCATGAATTTTAAGGTGAAAGATGACTAATAAGCAACTTTACAAGTTAAATCACATATACAAAATTGAACTTATCTTGTATTTTACTGCCAGGTGTCTGAGGGCAGGATGGGGCAGTTTGAAAAGTCAGGTTGTGACTGTGATTAAAGTACAACCCCCTTTTTATGTATTCCCCTACTTTCTATTTTAATGTATCTTCTACAAAGATAAATTTTTCTTTAAAAAAAAACTTTATCCCCTGTGCATATATACAGTACATTTCTCCATTGCTTTGGGCTCTTGTAGCCCTTTTAAACAGTCATTCATTTTCATAGTTCGATGAAAAGAAGGACTAACGGTGACATGATAGCAATGTTCCAGTATCTCAGGGGCTGCCACAAAGAAGAGGGAGTCAACCTATGTGGTGCCCACATACAGGTACTGAATGTAAAAGAGTTAAGTTGCTGTATAAAGTTAAAGTGTGGTTAAAAGGAATTGTATACACAAGTAAGTATGGAGCCAAACAGCTTTTAAATGTATGGTAAGTAGAAAGGGGGAGGTGTTTATGCCAGTTCTCCAGAAGGGAGGAGGGATAGAGTACATCATAAGGAGCCAGCCAATCGGATCATAGATAGCAGGGCCAGGAACTATAAAAGGCCTAGGTGGAAGAGCTGAGGGAAGCTCTGTTTGTGGCAACTTCCAAGAGGGAAGGTTTATAAGGAATCTCTGCCTGAGTTTAACTGTCCAAGAGGGAAGTTAACAGGAGAGAAGATAGGCTCTAGGCAGTTCTGTGGGAAGCAGGTGCCAGGGTCAGGGGACTTTATTGATTGATATATTGTGTTATTTGTAGATAGAGATAAATGGTGAAACGTGCTCTAATCTATAGGCCTGAATCTAAAGAAGAACTGGTTTTTCTTAGATTTAGTCAGGAAAGTTAGTAAAGTCTCTGAGGGGAAGGAAAGGTGTAAAAGAATTGAATAGCTGATTGTGGCTGTAAGAAATTTACTTGACATTTACTGAGAAGTTTGTATTTAAATAAGCTGTTTTCTTGTTTGTTCAAGAAAGGAGTCAAAGCCTTTCTATTTCTCACATAAAGTATATCTTAAGCAATTCTGCAGAGCATAGGGATATTGTAACAGTAAAATCAAACCTCTAAGGAGAGAGAGAAGTGAAACAGAGGGCGTTACCCCTGGTCAGGGAGATATAAAAAAGAAAATTAAACATAAACCTATTCTGAGCACTATTTTACGCTACCAAGACATATAAAACAATAAACCTGACTGGAGGGGGAGGGCGAACCCTCGCAACCTATTCTCCAAAGCATCTGAGAGAAGGACAAGAAACAATGGATGGAAACTAATCAAGGAGAGAAGCAACTTAGAACTGAGGAGAAATTTCCTGATGGTCAGAACAATTAATCAGTGGAACAACTTGCCTCCAGAAGTTATGAATGCTCCAACACTAGAAGTTTTAAAGAAGAGATTGGATAACCATTTGTCTGAAGTGGTGTAGGGTTTCCTGCCTAAGCATGGGGTTGGACTAGAAGACCTCCAAGGCCCCTTCCAACTCTGTTATTCTGTATTCTCAACCTGATGTCCTCCTGATGATTGGAAGATTCTTATAATCCTGCTTCTTTCACACATGCTGGCTGAAAATGTTAGCTGAACTCATCTGGAGGGCATCCGGTTGGGAAAGGCTACTTTAATCCATAAAAAAGGGTTGTTAATGGCCAACTTGCACATTGTGCTATTAAGACTATATTATGAAATGTAAATACATAATGAAATAATATTGACAAGCTGAAAAGGAATATTGAAAATATTTGTTACGACTTAGATATATTTTAGGTCTAAGTTCGTGGTTTAGTGTGTTTAGTCCACTGTCCGTTTTTGTATATATGTATGTATGTTTGTATTGTTTTTAAAAGAAAAATCAATAAAGATTATTTTTAAAAAAGACTTCAACAAAAAATTAAGACATTTAATTAACCTATGATTTAAACCTCCTTCAGAAAGAGTCTTATAATCATTTTCTGCTCAGTAACTCCCTTCTCTCAGCTCCTGTTTGCTGTAGAGATATTTAATACACCCTCCCATGAGGACCATGAGTGAATGTTGCTTCCAGAAACTACATGTCCTTCATAGGAGAGGATGAATTTGAGATTTACCCTCATCCTGCTGTTTTCTTCTGGCCAATGTGAGGGACTGGAGAGCTCTCTATTGAATCCTGAGGGACTTTAATCACACTGAATCCTTTGTTTTGCTTTAGGTACTCTAATTTTATGCCATTCAGATCTTTTAAAAAAATCTGCGTACTAAAGACTCAACTTTCAACTCTCACCCTTTGGGGGCTGATGAGAACATTTGGAATTCTGAGAACATGTTTTGGGCACTCTCAGTTCTGAGCTGTCATGGAGATTGTCCATTCATAGAATGGTTGCATGAGGGGTGAACAAACAATTACTACGCACCAGTTTATTAGATTTCCACCTGACAGCCTCTCAGATTCCCCCCTCCTTCAGGAGGCGCTCTACTAGTCTTGCTTACTTTTGACCTTTATCTGGACAGGTGTGCATACTTCTAAACAAGGAGCTAGGCTGTAGCTGCCTATCACATCTATGCCCTAAGAAAGCTTATGAGGTTTGTTTTGGTATTTGGGGAAATGAAAACAATGTTAGAGGCTGGTGCATTGTAGTGTGGTATGATTCCCCCCCATATCTCTTTTTCTCAATCTTTAAATTAAAGCTTCCCTCAAAGTGTAAAAAGAAGAGGGGGTAAGTAGTCACCCACAAGGACTTGGGGGTGATGGTGTCCTAGACTCTGATTCTCAAAAACTCAACTCTCTAGGATCCTACCCCCAGCAAAACTCAGGAGGCATTGTGGCATTGTCTTCCACTCAAGATGGTTCCTGGATTTACTGGCTTGTGATTTTTTAGCAGCCTGTGGTCTTAAGAATGAGGAGGTAGTTAGTTCACATAGTGAAAGAAATTATTTGCTCAAGGACCCTATAACCTGGATGTGACTAGAGGGAAAGATATATGCTGATACAGGAGGAGAGCCTGTGGCTTAAAGGTTAAAGGTACTGCCTTATAGGCAGGCTGCCCAGGTTCAAATCCCAGTAAGGGTATGGCTAGCTGATGAGAGCTAAATAGCTTGAAATAGATCTATACTAGTCTCCTTTACTTTCCATTATCAGTAAAAATGTGTTACACACACACACGCACGCACGCCACACGCACACACACACACACATCTATATATAGTAAATTTATAGACTCAGCAATGTCTTTTCTTTCCCTGTTCCTTCAACATCCTTTTTAATTTACCCCTCTATAAATGGCAGCACTTAAATCTTCTTTCCTTCTACGAGGAGCCTCTCAATCTGGAATCTCAGCATTTTCCCATTTCTATTTACTCAAAGCAACTGGCATCTCCTGTTTTGTCACTAAATGCATCTCTGTAGGGAACACAATATCCCTATTCTGGAAGATACATAAAATGATAAAAAGAATGATAGAGGGATAACACTCCCCCCAAGGTTTGCCGATGTGTCACTGTTTAGCAATGCTGGCCAACAATTTAAAATTAAGTCTACTTTAAATAGAGAACAGTTGAGTACATCATTCTATTGCTGAAATGAAAACAGAATATACCCCTAGCTTTTGCTAGTGTTTTGCTACTTGAGATAAAATGGAAAGGATATGATTCACAATGGGAAGCCAAATGTTTGGGTTGTGTGGCAAGCCTATGATTACACACTTAGCCCATTAGTATCAGAACCAGATTATAAGCCTAACATTATTGTGGTTGGTTGCACAGTCAGCCAGATGTTTAGACTAGAATTGGAATTTTTATACACCTATCGAATCCTGTCTAAGGACCTGGAATAGGCAGATGTTGTTTTTTGATGGTGTTAAAGGTATTGTTCCAAGATATTAGATGTTCCAAGTAAAGTTTACATCTACAGTTGACTGATGATGATTTTGTCAATGCCAATGGTGTTCAAGAGGTGCCCCAAATGTTTTGGGATTGAACCCAAGGTGCCAATCACTATTGGTAATACCTTTGCTTTCTTTTGCTACAGTCATTCTACTTCTATTTGTAGGTCTTTGTTTTTTTGTGATTCTTCTCCATTTCTTTTTCTTCTCTTCTGCTTTCTCCTGGTACTGCAATGTCCACTATCCAGATTTTTTTTGTCTTTCTTATTGACAATTGTTAAATCTGGGCTGTTATGTGAAAGGTGCTTGTCTGTTTGAATTCTGAAATCCCAGAGCATGTTAGCTTCTTAATTTTCCCTTACTTTGCCTATTTTATGATCCCACCAGTTCTTGCTTGCCCACAAATGGTATTTCTTACAATGCACCATTGTTGCTACTTTGTCATGCTCTTGCTTGTGGTCAGTTTGTGTGATCTTCTTGCAGCAGATACCTAGGTGATCCAGTGTTTCTTCAGCTTCTTTGCAGAGTCAGCATTTGCTGTCTGTTGTTGTCTCTTCAATTCCAACTTTGTATGCATTTTTCCTAAAGGATTCATGTTGTGTAGCCAGAATTAGTCCTTTTCTTCAATTTTTCTGTTCCTAGCCATTGCCAGGGCTTGTTTTTATCTGCTTTGCCTGCTATTTATGTATTGGCCATATAATAGCAATAGCAATAGCACTTTACTTATATACCGCTTCATAGTGCTTTTCTCTAAGTGGTTTTACAGAGTCAGCATATTGCCCCCAACAATCTGGGTCCTCATTTTGCCCACCTCGGAAGGATGGAAGGCTGAGTTAACCTTGAGCCTGGTGAGATTCAAGCTGCCAAACTGCTGGCAGCCGGTGATCAGCAGTAGCAGCCTGCAGTACTGCATTCTAACCACTGCGCCACCGCGGCTCCTTTCCAAACAGTGCAGGGAGAGAAAACAGGGTTGTATTCACCATGTTTGGAAAGGAAGATAGGATTCCCTTGATTTCTGTGATGGTGTGTGTGTGTGTGTGTGTGTGTGTGTGTGTGTTGTGAGCCAGTGGAGGGTTGCTGGGCGAGGAATAGCAATAGCACTAGCACTTAGACTTATATACCGCTTCATAGTGCTTTCCAGCCCTCTCTAAGCGGTTTACAGAGTTCAGCATATTGCCCCCAACAATCTGGGTCCTCATTTTACCGACCTCAGAAGGATGGAAGGCTGATAACATTTTGCCTTGCCATGTTTCTTTTCTGTTTTTCATTTGATCTTTCTTGTAGGCAAGTTTGGTCTTATTATTATTATTATTATTAATATCCCAGTATTTATTTTTTGTCAACTCAAGGTATTAGATAGATGTTTTCTTTTTAATGGGTTTTTTATTAAATTACTCTAAATAATTTACATTATTCTAACATGGATCTGCTAAAATATTTTACAAATATTTGTAAATATGGTGGGTTGTCCCTTGTCATTACTCAAATCTCAGTTTAAGCAAGATTTTTGGATTTGTTTTGTCCTAAGTGACCATTTAGCTCATGTGAAAAATCCAGGAGGTTATTACACTTATAAAAAGTGTTTCATATTCTTCCATATTCCTTAAAATACTATACATGCATGTCTTTCTAAACACAGGGCCCTTTAATTTGGTTCAAATATAGTTTTCAGTGAAATGTGCTTTTAGATTACTGAGAAAATCTAAAATAAAAGTTGGAAATTCTTAGATGAACAGGAAGGGAATTCCATAAAGCTCTTTAGAGCTGACTGCAGTTATAATTCGGGAATGGAGGCATCCTTCAAAAACTAGGGAATTTTAGAGGGGATTGTTTAAAATGCTGGACTCAGTAAAGGATGACTGTAGCTTGAGAGGCATGGCATCCAGGGGTGGGTTCTAACTTACCTTGCTGCCAGTTTGCTTCCTCCCATGCTGCGTGGCCGTGCCTCGTGGGCGTGCGCATGCTTTGCACGCACGTGCATGCGCAGTAGCAAAAAATCCCCCCAAATTAAAAAAAAGCCAAAAACAAGATGGCGACCGCATGCACAGTGCCGGAAACTCGGCTTCTGTGCATATGCAGAAGAAGAAAAAAACTGGACCTCCCCCCCAAAAAAATCTAAAAAAAAAAGATGGTGGCGCCCACGGACCAGCACCGGCCAAACCGGTTCTGTGACATCATCGTGACATCACCAGCAGGTCATTACCGATTCGGGCGAACTGGGTGGAACCCACCTCTGATGGCATCTTACTGTCATGTCATCTGAAATCTATCTGACCACAGTGGTACACAAACGTTACCATATGGACCACCAGTTGAGGCTCTTTTTTCTTGCCAAGCTGAACAAAGGAACTTTACAAAATGCAATTTGGAAAGGGAGGGGAAAAAAAGGAGAGATAGTATTGAACAGATGTGTACAATATGCATTCAATAGTGTGTTAAACCTCCATGAACCAATGTGCCATTATTATTAAAGAGTGTCTGGTTTCTAATTAAAAAAATAATAATCACCTGTCTACTCCTGATCCGCAGAACCAATTTAAGGGGCTAAAAATGGGGGAAGTTTTCCTCTGCCTCATTCTGGTAGTCCTCTTCACATTAGGGTGCTAATCCTTCCTCCACCTCCAGCTGCCTTTCATGAGCCTTTCCCCACGTATCTTACGTCCTCTTGGTGGATGCCTGCTAATCTCTCCCATTCTTGTACACCTGGAGCTTTCCTGGACACCTCCCCTTTTATTGTTGCTTCAAAAGGTCTGTCCGGAAGGTTGCTCTAGCACTAAAGACAAGCTTGTGTGGTATAAAAAGGGGCTGGGGTTGCAGCTGAAACCTTGCAGATGTTAAGAGGAAGAAAGGGAGAGAGAGACTGAGAGAGGAAGAGAGGGAGAGAAGAGGGAGAACTCTCGTTGGAGCAACAGGTAAGTAACGCTCTTGCCTTGGCTGCACTTTAATTCTTCAGCTACTGGTCCCATACGTTTCTATCTGAAAGGATGGCAAGGATTGCTGTATTCATTTTCTTTCAAGTGTAGGTGAAGAAGCTTTGTCTTTAAAGTTCTGTGATGCAGATCCCAGCTGACAAACATCAAGAAGGGAAAAACTCAGACAAGGGCACGACAGGAGGTAGCTTTGAAGGCAATGAAGCAAGTTGCCATCCATGGCATATCCTGTTTCTAAGTTTCTATCATATTGCAGATAGCCTTTACAAGGGATCTGATCCGCTTTTATTTGCTTCTTTCCCAGCCAACTGAAGAGTGGTAGGTAAGAGCTTATTTCACATGCATAGTTTCGCTTGCTCTTTTTTATAGACAACTTCTGCTCTATGCTTAATTGTTCAAGAGTTCTGCCTGCATAGACAGTGGCGAAGGCAATATCCCAAGCAGGTTGAATAATTAGAATTAAACAGGGCAGGAACGAAAGGCTTCTGAGAAAGAGGACTTTGTAGTTACGTAACTTTTAAAGAATAAAATCCATTTGTGTATTTTTATCAGAGTTTTTCTTTACCCATCCTTTCTCCTAGCTTCAGATCCATATTGCAGAATGTATAAGCTCTGGGGATGACAGTTCTTCTAAAATACAGTTAGTTTTTGACAGACTACTAAAACTATTTTTTGTTTATTATATATATATATATATATATTTTCATTTATCAGCAAAAAATCCTATACATACATATATATATATATATATGTATGTATATATATATATATATATATATATATATATATATATATATATATATATATATATATATATATATATATATATTGTTTTTTGCAACTAGGAGAAATAATAGTTTTATTTTGCTATGAGGAAATAGTTATTCCCTAAAATACATGTGGAGGAAAATATGAGATTATAAGATATCTTAAAGGGGATCTAATTCACTGAAGAAAGAGAATGCACATTTTTGACATTGATGATGAGTAAATCTTCCATGAAACTGCTAGGCAAATCAAAAGCAGTTCCATTATTTTGGAGATAAAAAAATCCAATTTTGTTATTACACGGAGGAGACGTGCAAGATCCTTGCACATCTGAACGTGGTAAGACCCTGAACGTGGTAACATTATGGTAATAGTATGGGAAGAACAGGGAAATTCAATCTCTTGCAGGGTTCACTTGAAATTTGGTGGTGCCTAACCATTCTTCTCCTAAATACCATGGACCCAATCTCCTGCAGAATTTTTCTGGACAAGTCTCATTGAAATCAATGAGAGCTGCCTAAGGAGGCTGTTGAAGTCCAACATAGATCCTATTCACTAAAGACCTCCTTGGGGAACCCTATCCTTGGATCCAATGAGCTGCCTTCTCTTCATAGCAGCCTCTGTCCTCCATCTGTGGCCTTTTCTCTTGCTCTATTGCAGTTTCACCATGGAAGAGGAATGTACCAAGTCTGACTGTGTGGAATACTTGGAAAACTCTCCACCTTAAAAATATTTTAAATTTATATGCCACCCATATCACTGTTCAAGCAACTATAATCTTCTATGCACATTTCAGTTTCTTTTTCTCCCTTCTGCTTTTAGTTCATATTCATTTTTTAATTATAAAGTTTCAGGTTGGTATCTCCTTCAATTATTAAGATCCTTACGTCTCACGAATGAAGGCAAATATACATGTCCCAGGATAATGTTGCAGGTTTCTGGTGAGAGAGAAGTTCCCTGAGGAGCTCCAGCAAAAGTCCGAAAACTCAGAAGACTAAATCTCCGGTCCCAGTGACCAACCTAGATTGGATCCTGCATGCTTAGCTTTCTCCCACAGCTTTTCTACACATTTCAGAGTTACGTGCATGCACTAAGAACAGCTCACGGAAAGACACTTCCTTCCAGGATACAATGAATTTCTTCAGATTTCATCTTTGAAATGGCATGCTGTTACTGTAATATTCATCTTTTAGATGAACTAGCAAACTAACTTGGTAGTAGAAGGCTAGGCATCCCTGGAGAGCAGCCTAGTCATTTTCTGTTTAGAGCCACATGGGTCTGTGAAAGTTTCAGCAGACCTTGAAATAACAGAGGGGGAAAGTTGAAGTGTAAATGTTGAAATGAGAAGGGGGGGGGGATCAAAACCACTTTTCTCTTGCAACATATGTGTTTATTTATAGGAACATTCTTGAAAATACCTGCTAAGAATAATGACACAGTCTTGCCCAACATCTGGAGGAGATTTGTAATAATTTTAATGTACCTAGAAATGTACATAGAAAATAGGCTTATTTGTGCAGAGACTTGTAGAAAGTGATAGGGTGGTGGTGGAATAGTACAAATAGTTTAGTGAAGGTTTTAGCCTACCGCCAAAGAAGTTTAGCTTCACCCCTTTTTCCTTGGTAATAAATTTCATTTTTCTATTTCTGTAGAATTAGCAGCTGGTTTAGTGGGGGTTTGGGTACTGGACATAGTTACAGCATCATAAACCTTAGTAATAGTTAATTCCAGCCATTGGGACTTGGGATCTTTGGATAAAATAACATACTGAGTGGTCTTCTTTCTTTCATGAAGGTTGTATCTCTATTCATGGCAAGGGAGCAAATACAGGAAGAATATTCTATTAGCACCACCATCTCTGGCTAGTTTCATAGAAATGTGTAGTACATTCTAGTACATAGTACATTACTGTAAGGAATGGCTTGTTATAACAATGGCTTATTGAACAAATCACAATAAGCTGTGTTCCCATACTTCCACTGTGGTTGCCAAACATGGTGGCTGGACTTGTACAACAGGATAAGGCAGAAGCAAATCAACTTTATTAGGGTTTACCATATATGTGTCAGCATAGCCTGTGTGGAAGAGGTTAAGCAAATTAGTGAGAAAATACAATGTTAGCAAGTTCAGGTTGGCTGTGCAAGAGAATAGGGAATATGCATATCTCTATAAGTGCCAACCTCTAATGCTAGAATTGTCTAGCATTTAAATCAGTGGTTCTCTGCCTTTTAGGACAAATACGGCAAGCACATCTGGAATTCTAATAGCGTTGCTGGCTGTGGAATTCTGGGAGTTGAAGTCCACACATCTTCAAACTGCCAAGGTTGAGAAACACTGTGATAGACATTGTCACAAAAATGGTGTCAGTGTAGATATGGTTAACTCTTTTACCGCATTTAAACAAAGGACAGGGCTGAACTCTGAACCATTTATTTTATTGTTCCAAGAATGTCCCCAGGGTCTATGTGAGTCTGAATACATTAATGGAAATGTATTATGCTTGAGACAGGATGTTAGTGTTGCAGCCTGCAAGCTCTTATTCTTACCTAAAATAAATAGGCAGGTACCAAAGAATGTGCCAGCAGGACTTTGCTACTTTAGCCAGGAGTTAACATTTTGGGAGATATTTCTGAAGAGATACTTACTCCTAGAATCCTTGGGGGAAAAATCCTTATTTGAGGCAATTCAGTATTATCCATCAGTAATGCAGATAGAAGAAATGAAGCAAACCAGGACTAGGTAGTAAGTTTAGGATTAATCTGGATCAAGCCTTTGATAGCTCATGCACCCCATCATTTCATGCTACTTATAACTCATATTTTTTTCTTTCCATTCGATTATGTCTGATTCTGATAGAATATCTAGACAATCCCCTGCAGTTCCCTTGGCAAGGTTTTTCAGAAGTGGTTTGGCATTGCTTCCTTCCTAGGGCTGAGAGAAAGCGACTGGCCCAAAGTCACCCAACTGGATTTGTGTCTAAGGCGGGACAAAGATTCACAGTCTCGCAGTCTCTAGCGCAGTGTTTCTCCACCTTGACAGTTTGAAGATGTGTGGACTTCAACTCCCAGAATTCCCCAGCCAGCGTTGCTGGCTGGGGAATTCTGGGAATTGAAGTCCACACATCTTCAAACTGCCAAGGTTGAGAAACACTGCTCTAGCGTGATGCTTTAACTGCTACATCAGGCTGGCTCTCTGTAATCTATATTACTTTGCTTTCTTTGGTGGCTCATATTTTTGTCTCAGCAGAAACAGTCTTCTTTCCCTGAAGATGCTGAACTCCCAGTGGAGTAGTCTTTGGACCATCATGGGTGTTCTGCTCATCCATTCAGTGGCAGGAGTGCACAGCCTCTGTGGGTGTTGGGACATGGACACGGAAGTGAAAATGATGGTAAGTGGACTGTTCACCTAGGTCCCTCTTTTTATTAGATGGCTGTATTGATGGAGAAATGGCACAGAACTTAGACCATCCAATGAAAAGGTTGTGAATTAAATTCAGGTAAACCCAAGAAAATGCCTTGTAATGTTTGTATGGAATTTGTTACCAAAGATTATGGGTGATAGTTACTCATTTATATGGGGATTAAATAGAGATTATTGTTCTTAATGCTCTCCAAGCTTGTCTTGAAGACATTTCATTACTCAAACTCGGTAACTTCACCAGTGCACTGATGATGTTACCTAGTTTGGATAATGAAACATCTGCAAGAAATCAACCAAGCTCAGAGAGAACCATGTATGCTATTTTTTTTTAAAAGCCAGATGGCAACTGATTGTGGGCACATTACATAATTAAAATCAAATAATATTTTTTAAAATCATGCCTTATTATCTATATACTGGTCTAGACTTTCACGGCCAGTATCTGTAGTGCAGTGTTGAGCTTCAGAGTTTAGTGACCTAAACTAGACAACAGATCTCCTGACATTTTACCAGCAACTGTGGCTGGCATCTTGAGAGTATCTCCTTTTGTCCCCATTCTTAGTACTGTATATCTTCTTAGCATTTCCTTTTGTCTTCGCTCCTGCTGTCTTTAAAAATGTTGTGAAATTGGGAACTGTGATGATGCAGTGTGTTTGTTTGAAAAGATCCTTAGCAGCGCAAGGAAGCTTTTTGCAGTCAGAGACCACATTCAATGTCTGTCTGTCTGCCTGCCTGCCTGCCTGCCTGCCTGCCTGCCTGCCTCTCGCTCTCTCCTTCCTTCCTTCCTTCCTTCCTTCCTTCCTTCCTTCCTTCCTTCCTTCCTTCCTTCCTTCCTTCCTTCCTTCCTTCCTTCCTTCCTTCCTTCCTTCCTTCTTTCTTCTATCTATCTATCTATCTATCTATCTATCTATCTATCGATCGATCGATCGATCGATCGATCGATCGATCGATCGATCGACCGACCGACTGACCGACCTACTTACCTGCCTACCTACCTACCTGCCTACCTACCTACCTACCTACCTACCTACCTACCTACCTACCTACCTATCTATCTATCATCTATCATCTATCATCTATCTATCTATCCCCCTCCCCCTCCTCCTCCTTCTTCTATTATTTCTTTTTCTCTCTGCATGAAGTCTAAGAATGCTGTGATACTTCATTAGAGGAGAGGGAATAAACATTCCATCTCTTGTTTTCATTTCATTTCTTTTTTTCATTTGAGGCAAAATGATAAGCTGTGCTGAAGTTTAATCCATCTGTTTTAGCCCCACTCTTCCAGAAATCAATGAATCCCCTTTCATTGGGGAATGTAGTCCATGGGCTCAGATGGTATAATCCAGCTATAGAGGGGGAACCCACTGATGGAAGGGACTATGGAAGGAGAGTGTACCAGAAGCAAGCAAGGCTGAGCTACCCACTGGATGGCTGATAATGGGAATTTAATTTCCCTATTGTATTATCTTTGATCTTCTTTTCCAGACCACCAGTCTTTCCATTTCTTAAGCTTTTACATTGCATTTTAAAATTAAAGTCGAAAAACTCTGAAATAATTACCTTTTTCAGATCTATGTCAGTATGCACAGCAGTTCCATATCTTTGCATGTCTAGAGCTCATGGAGATGTCAAGCAATAAATGTCAATAATTGGCACCTTTTTTGATTCTGATAACTGAACTCTTCCTCCTGAACCTGAACAAATCAGTTGAACTCCCTCATCTCCAGCTAAAAGAAAAATATTGCTCTTCTACCACATTGTTGTGCATATTTGGTGGTTTGCAACAACAACAGCAAAATCTGAGAGGCTGATAGAAATGCTGGGGACGGGAAGAGCACCCTTATGATCAGCATGGCGGCAAGCCTGCATGTATTTGAAAACCTCAAGGGACATCCCAAATGTTAGCAGAATGGTGGCAAAATCTTTCGAAATGGCAGCCCCTGGGCAGCATGTAACAAACTGGTGGTGGCAGGCAGTGCTAAACCCACACACACACAAACACCAGAACATTGGAAACTGATTGCTGAAACTGCATCTGACTCGGTTTCACATGGAAATGAAATAGTTAAACTGAGCATGGGAAGAGGAGGTATGTGGTGAGGATGCCCTCCCAATGGAAAACAGAACCCTGACCTGAATTACAGAAAGACTGAACTTCTTGATGTAGTATAGCAAAGCCAGTAATTTTGCAGATTTGAAAGATCAAAATAACTATTCCTTGCTGGGGAAAATAGTGGGGGCATGAGGCATTTACAATGGATTAGAGGTGGGAGGGCTTCAGTAATGTGGAAATTGCTGGTCTGAAAGGGATGCCTGGAAGCTCAGGATGTTCACAGAAGAGAAAAAGATTTCATTCTCAATGTTCTTTAAGAAGCAATTCAATTCAATTCAAACCTTTACTTTCAGAGTATAACATGTGTACTATGAGATTGGCTGAGCCTCCCTTCGCATACCCCTCCCCAACACAATACAACTCACAGTGAAAGACAGAAAATCCCTATCCCAGTGAATCCTGCTAACAAACATCCAGTCCTATTGCAACATGTGAACTTATTGCACATCGCCCCGGCCCCATAAGTCAATCGTACTATGTTGTTGTAGTTATTTTTCATTCAGGAGTCTGACAGCCCACGGATAAAAACTGTTCTTCAGCCTGTTTGTGCGGCTGCCTATGCTTCTATATCTCCTTCCCGATGGCAGGAGAATGAAGAGGTGCTGACCAGGGTGAGTCGTCCCTGAGGATTTTCCTCAGGATGGCAGAATGTAAATCCAGTGGATATGTGAAGCATTGACAGGAGTAATTTTGTCTTGCTATCTAACTTCATTTATGATTTCAAACCATTTATCTCACCTAGTCTAGGATCCAATTTCCAACAATGGCTGGAAATTCGTAAGTGGGAAATAAAGGTTCCTTATTATTATTTTTTTTGCCGCCTACCATCACTGAGAAAAGCAGTTTTTGCTGGTTCCTGACCAAGTGAAACATATAGGAAATTCTTTCAGTGGGAGGATGTGAAAGCAGATGTGACAAGAGTGGTTTGACTGGCTAGGTGAGAGTCAGTCACCTTTTTGGCGGTACCAACTATTCTTAGATCAAAGCCTTCCCCCAAATTGCTCCCTGCTTTAAAGGAATACATAATCCATGCTCTAATAAGATTGTAAATATGACTGAATTAAATGTAAATAGGAGCAGTTCAGCTTTAGAAAAACTTGCCTGCAAATTGACAAACACCTGGCAGATTTGCTGGTGAGCCTGATTCTCATTGCTGAGGCACTAACCCTAAGAAAAGGAGGAAGGGGAAGGAGCTCTAGGCTGAATTGAAACTTTATACAGTAGTTTTGAAGTCAGTATTTCCCTGTTTGTACCCTGTTTCCATTGCAGGAGTGCCTCAGGGCCTGCAGAATGGGCCCCTCAAATGAGTCTCCAGTATATCCAGGAAATGGTCACATGCAGCCTCTCTCTGAAAATATTCAGAAATACATTCACTGGAACAAATTTGGGAAGAGTAACAGCAACGGCGGCAGCTTAGGCAACAAAAGAAAGAGCCCTTCCAGTGACTCCGGTGCAGATCTCTTCTTGGCTTCTTCAGAAACCCAAGAGAGCTGGGAAGGAGACTCGGAAAGCCACCAAGAGTCCCGTGAAAAGCAAGAAGGCAAGAGGTCCTATGCGATGGAGCACTTCCGATGGGGGAAGCCAGTGGGCAGGAAGAGGCGACCCATCAAAGTCAATCCAAATGGGGTGGAAGAGGAATCTTCGGAGAGTTATCCTCAGGAGTTCAGAAGAGACCTTTCCTGGGAGATGGAATACCCCGAACTTGACTCCCCGGAGGAAAAACAGAGCAGCGAAGCCACTAAGGTGGACAAAGAAAAGCAGCTGAGAAAAATAAAAAATGATAATACTGCCTACAAGATGCACCACTTTCGGTGGAACACCCCAGCCCTGGCCAAGAAGAAGCGCTACGGCGGCTTCATGACCTCAGAGCACAGTCACACTCCTCTAGTGACTCTTTTTAAGAATGCCATCATCAAAACTGCTTATAAGAAAGGCCAGTAAGGTTGAGGGAGATCAGGACCAGCCGCACCCTTGCATGGTAGCAATGGGGAAAACGGTCTGGGCACCTCACCTATGAATTTCTCTGACATATTTCATGATAATATTATTAACGAGTATCATTTATTTTCCTTGTTCTTACTTATTAATGTTAAATAAGAAACTCACTGCTTAGGAGACACTTTCACGTTTGCCTTCTGGTTTTGAATATACCAATAATTGGTGGGAAGCGTGGGTGGCAGATCTTTAAGGTGACATCTGCCATTGTGTGCAAGTAAGCAGGAAGAAGAGCTAAAGGAGTAGTTATCTTTCAGAGGGACAGATTATTTTTATATTTTAAACCAGCTGTACAATACTGTAAATGAAAGGATTAAAGTTATAAAATTCTACTACTAATACATTTTTTTTGCAAACTAACCGAGTCTCTGAGGTTGTCTTTTTGGTCACTTGGAGTGCAATCTTCATCATTTCAGAGTCTTCAGCCTTGCAGCAGGCAGGGATACAATCAGTGGTGGGATTCAAATAATTTAACAACCGGTTCTCTGCTCTAATGACCAACTGGGTAGGCTGGCTGAGTGGTCATGTGACTGGGTGGGCGTGCCCAACTCGACGTCACTCACGTTGAGGGGCGCTTCATCTCACCTGGCCACTTGTGACCATGGGGATGCTACAATGGTCATAAGTGTGAAAAACAGTCATGTCACTTTTTTCAGTTCCATTGTAACTTTGAATGGTCACTAAATGAACTGTTGTAAGTCAAGGATTACCTGTACAAAAATACAAAAAGCTTCTTTGCTTGCAAAAAGCTGTGCTAAATACCAAACATTAGATTAGAAATACCTGCAAACTGGAGTTACAAATCAGGACGGTTGCCAGAGCACCTTGAGGAGTTAAAATAGTTAAAATGCAATGATAACTATTAGGAGCCAACTCTTGCTCATAAAGTGAAACCCTTTAGCAGAGGGGTCATTTAAGCTCTCCAAAAAGAGCACATCTAAGAGAAGCAATCCTTAGAGCCAATTGCACCACTTAAAGTTACCAGTTAATCTCACTCACCTCACAACATATTCTAAGGAAATCATCCAGATTTAAGGAAAGATCACATGCCCCCCAGAAAGGCAATAAAAAAATCAGTACCAAGCTTGCATCCTGCCTCTTGGAATTACATCCCAAAAGGACAATGCCAGAACCTCTAAAGCAGGGAAGGAAGACCCCCTTCCCAGATAGAAAAAGAAACATGAGGCAGGAAAAAAATTCAAACACAATACAAATAATTAAATCACAACAGTTTAAATCCTTTTAAAACTAAAACACAAGCTCATTGCCAGAGCTCACATCCCAGGCAAGCTTAAGTGTAAACATTTGAGATAAGCCTAACAACAAAGAAAGCAATTAGCGCTAGAATGTAGCAAAGGAGCAAACACAATACCTGTTGCTTGTGAAACCAGAACAAATAGACACAGGAACTAGCCAGATTTCTGAATCCTGCTTCTTTTCGGGAACAGAGATTAACCTTTCTCCTTCCAAACAAAGCTGAATAAGGAAAATTATCCCATCAATAAACACAGGATTAAACGTCACCAAGCACAGAATTAAACTTCACCAAAAACCAGTTTTAGACCAAAACTCAGACAGGGTATGTAAACTCACGTTTGAATATCAATCCTTTTAGCTAGCTAAGAAGCTATGCTGAATGTCACTCATCTTGGTTCCTTGTCATTAAAAGCTTCTTTCTGGCAGCTCTGCTTTGTTATTAAATTATTTCTTCAAAGTGCTATTCGTTGCATCCCGGCTGGAAGAATTCCAACAGGGGAGTATTTCCTCCCAATAGCAGTGTAAAAAGCTTGAAACAACCCTTCCCCTTTAAGAAAGTCAAGCCTCAGCAAAATACCAGCAAAGGAAGGAAAAAAAAAACTCCGGAGTCAGTAAGTCTGGGCATATTGCCAAGAACCTTTAGCTGTTAGGATGTAATAAAAGTTAACAGAGAGGCAGTTTCTGTAAGCAGGGCAATAAAGATTAGACTAGAAACAACACCAGAATGCCTTCCTTACAGGATTAGCCCTGTAAAGTGAAAAAAACAAAAACAAAAGGAGATTTCTTCCAACAACCGGTTCTACGAACTGCTTAGAAAGTCAACTGCCGGTTCTAGCAAATTGGTGCGAATTGGTTGAATCCCACCTCTGGATACAATGTCGAATGGCGTCAACATTAAAAAAAGAATGATAAATTAAGAGAAGGCTTATTTTTGGAGTGGGAAAAAATTATATTTGGATTTGTCTTTGTAAGCCAAGAGTTAGTCCAGAAGTGAGTAGACCAAAAAGCAGGCAAAGCCAAATCACTTTTAGATACATATCTCAAGGGAAATGGATGCCATCTCTAAATATTTACCTTTCCCCCCTACCACTCCATTACATTAGTTACCAATATTGGTGGGGAACCGTACTGAGAATACCTCAGTTTGCCACAATTTGGCTGAAAACAAACATGTGCTTGACAACCAATCAAAAGATCTTCCTCATAATGAGTTTTGATTCCTCAGTTTCATCAAAAAGTATCAACAACAATTTCATCAAAACTGGCAAGGAGAGGATGATACAGAAAATGGAGTCCAACAAGGAGAACCGAGAGGCACATTTAGCTGCTATGTGGGAATGTCTTCAGGAGAAGGTGAGGGGTCAACACTAGTAAGGATGGAGATGGAAGGTATGGGTTGCACTGGATCAAGACCAGTGGTGGGTTCCTACCAGTGCGGTCCACTCTGTCATTCTGGTAGCGGCCAACAGATGGCTCTATTTGCGCACAACAGCTCCGGTGCGTCTTCCCCGGTCTGTCGCGCGACACCATCTTTTTTCTGGGAATTTTTGGGCTGATTTTGCTTCCTGCGCATTTGCATCTTGCAAGGAGATGCACGTGCGCACGAGATTTCGGCAATTTTTTTGCTTCCGCACATGCGTGGAAGCAAAAAAAAGCTCCGATATCGCGTGCGCACGCATGTCCCCTCGTGAGATTTTGCTTTTGCGCAGGAAGCAAAATTGCGCAAGGCGGCACACGTGCATAGCGAAACATGGCAATGCGCACGCAGTGCACCGGTAGCCGAAGAACAGGCAACCCGCCCCTGATCAAGACAAGTGTGCTAGACTACAATAGCAATAGCACTTTACTTATATACCGCTTCATTGTGCTTTACAGCACTCTCTAAGCCAGTGGTGGCGAACCTTTTTCGGCTCGCGTGCCAAAAAGGGGGGGCGCACGCTCGCGTGCCCACACCCATTCCCTTCCCCCCATGCATGCGCACAACACCCCCCCGGCTGCCCCCTGCGCATGCGCACCCCCCCACCCCTGCACAAAGGCTTATCGGAGCCTGGAACGACGAAACCGGCAAACCGGAAGTGCGAAAAAACGCACTTCCGGTTTGCCGGTATGCTGTTTTTTTGCACTCCGGAGGGTTCAGGGAAGCTCCCTGAAGCTCCGGAGTGCACTTCCGGTTTGTCCGGTTTGTAGTTTTTTGCATTCCGGAGCTTCAGGGAGCTTCCCTGAACCCTCCGCAGTGCAAAAAACAGCACACCGGCAAACCGGAAGTGCGTTTTTTCGCACTTCCAGTTTGCCGGTGGGAACCCTCACGTGCCGGCTTCTATGGCTCCGCGTGCCACCTCTGGCACGCGTGCCATAGGTTCGCCACCATGGCTCTAAGCGGTTTACAGAATTCAGCATATTGCCCCCAACAATCTGGGTCCTCATTTTACCCACCTCGGAAGGATGGAAGGCTGAGTCAACCTTGAGCCTAGTGAGATTTGAACAGCTGAACTACTGAACTAGCAATCAGCTGAAGGTCGCAATGCTGCTTTTAACCACTGCGCTATCTCAGCTCCTATGCGTGTGAAGAAAAGAATTGGAGAAATGTACATTATGCCAGAAAGTTTTCTTAAATGTAGTCACATTAACTCCTCCCAATTATTTAAATTGATCTACTCCAAGGTCACGATTTAACTCTAATACTAAACAGGACACTGTTACATTTCAGACTATACTTGTACAGAACTGTTAAAATTGATTTTAATTTTAAATTAACAGAAATTAATTTAAAATTAATTTCTGGAAGTATATATTATTCTCTATTATTTAAAAGAAGATACAATAGCACTAGACCTCTTCAGAGCAAGCATTTATTTTAAAAAGCTTCCTTATTTTGTTAAGTTGTCTAGAGGTCTCCAACCTTGGCAACTTTAAGGCTTGTGGACTTCAACTCCCAGAATTCAACAGCCAGCAAAGTTGGCTGTGGAATTCTGGGAGTTGAAGTCCACAAGTCTTAAAATTGCCAAGGTTGTAGACCCCTGTCTAGAACAATAATAAAGCAGTCTTTAAAAAATAAGTATAATAATTTGAACATTCTACAGACATTTATAGTTATTCACTTATTCACTTACCCCCTTGCATTCAGTTCAGCAGAAAATAAAAATCTGCGTGTCTCTCCCAACTATTTGCCTCTTTGCAAGCTAGTTTCAGTTTCATTTTAGCACGTGGCAAATCACGAGGGAAGCTGCTAATGACTTGCTTGGCTTCACAGGCTCTTCCCTCTTTGCTGCAAGCAGGTAAATTGCTGGAAGACAGAGGCCAAAGAGTGGGGGGTGGGTGGGTGGGGCTACATTCGGTGTATAAGACACACCCAAGTTTTCACCCTCTTTTGGGGGGTAAAAAGGTGCGTCTTATACTCCAAAAAATACGGTAAATGTCTCTAGGGACATGATAGTCATGGGCCTATTCCCTATTTTTCTTTCATGGTTATTGATATCCAGATATGTGCACCTTCTCAAGAAGATTAATGGAAGCCATGGGAGTCCTATGCATGAGCAGCATGGTGGCCTAGAGATGGAGCTCTCGCCTCACAATCAGGAGGCTGTGAATTTGATCCTAGCAGCAGGTATTTCTCTCTCTAGGCACAAAGAGAAAATATCTGCTATGAGCTCTGCATAGGTATCAGGAAGGGCATCTGGCCAGTAAACACTCAGCTCCATTCAGTCACTCCACCCCAATACAAGGGATTACAGGGTAGGAAAAGGAAAAAAATGGAAGTCGTATGCATGAATTTGGCCTATCCCACTAAATTGATGACTCTAGCCCAGGGGTGTCAAACACAAGGCCCACAGGCCGGATCCGGCCTGCGATGTGGTTGGATCCAACCCACGGGCAGTCCTGGAAAATGTAAGGGGCAGGCCCGCGTGGTTTTGGCCCGGTCTACCCAGTGCAAAGAGGAAACATGCCAGCAGTTTGGGGAATGGCGTCAAATTGGCCATGCCCACCCAGTTGGCCACACCCAGTGAGTGGCATCAAGCTGGTCACACCCACTCAATTGGCTGTGCCTGCCTGGCCCCCTAAGGTCAACCACAGCCCTGATGCGGCACTCAGTGAAATTGAGTTTGACACCCCTGCTCTAGCCACATCTTGTGTTCTCTCTCTTTTTTTAGGATAAGCATGCTGAGGAGGTCCAGAAGAACAAGGAATTAAAGGAAGAGGCCTCAAGGTAAAGAAGTTGGACTGACAGCTCCAAGGAAAGATGGCAGCAGGCGGCAGTACATGGTGGAGGCTGCCTTAATGCAAAGTGTTGACTGAGGAACTGGGATTGTCCTCTGCTTTCGTTGTTTGTGAATGTAAAGAATTGATGGGAGAAGCCATCTCGTGTGTTTCAGGGAGAGAGGGGGGACATAAGGGGAAAAGGAAGTTGTGAAGAAGAAATGTGTGTATCTGGAGAGGGAAGAGGGTGGGCATGGATGAGAAGACCCCACCCCAAACAATGAGATGATTTGTTTTTTGTTCCCACATGGGTCCTTCGGAAGATACTGGAGGGGTGGTAAGAATACCAATTTTGGAGGAAAGTATCCAAGAAGGGGTGGGGGGTGGGCTGGGGTGATGGAAGGTAATCTAATTTGGTGATGAGCCCAGAGCAAGCAGAGGAAGTAAAATCACCTCTGAGGTGAGTGTTGTCTTGTGTGTTTTGCCATTGTTAGTCCCCCATGTGATAAAAACAGTCCTCATTTCTGTGTCCCTTTGTAACTTTCATCGTGTCTCTTAACTCCAAGGTATTACAAGCCTGGTATTGCTTAACTAAAAGTGGCCGGGTGCTGATTTTGACCCCGCAGGCCTCTGTTTTAAAAATAACTGTAACAATAAATGCCTTTTGCCAGAGATTCCCCATGGTCAGCTATGGATATAATTTCCCCTGCTTTTCCATTCAGACCTGTAGTGGAGAACCAGGTTCTTTGAAGGATAATGAGTTTAAGACAATTGAAACATTATTTCCTTGGGATAGTAATAACAAAAGAATGTTTGTATGGATACCTTCTCAAGTAGAAACTATGAAACTATGTGATAAAACAAGCAGAAGCATGATTGCACCTGACTTCAGAACATAAACCTATAGATCTTCATACTGCTAAATCTGAGGAGTTTATTCTTAAAATAAGACTTTGAGATTTCAGAGTTCTTTTATAGATTCCTCTCATGTCTACACATTGGTTAGCATTTTCTTCTATTTTACAACATTCCCCTTTAAGAAGCTTGTTTGATAAACTGCTTTTAGAAAGAAAAGCCATCTCTTGAAGAACATATTGCATTTGATAATGTAATATTTAGCATAATTTTAAGGCATACATTAATAAGGCAGGGTTAATAAGGCACTAAGAGTGAACAAATAATTTTAAAGCCATGCAGCTGATTTGGTTGTGGGAAAACAATTTATTTACTTATTTATTTAAATGGATTTATATACCGCCCAATTCCCAGGGGACTCAATGTTAACAAGAGAGGAATATATGAGTGATAAAATGGTAGGACTAAATAGGGTGTTTAATTCCTTATTGCTTTTCAGTGAAGAGTTAAACACCTTATCTCTACTCCCCATTCTTAAGAAATTCTACAGTAATGTTTATTAGATTCATGTGCTGCCACACTATTGTTTCTCAACCTGGGTGACTTTAAGATGTCTGGACTTCTGAAATTCCCCAGTCAGCCTTGTCTGCACATTTGAAGTCATCAAAGTTGAGGAGGCACGGTGGCTCAATAACTTAATGATGCTGGAGATGGTCTTTGCTTTAGCGGTTCAAGTCCTAGCACTGTGTGACGGGGTGAGCTCCCATCACTTGCCTCAGCTTCTGTTCACCTAACAGTTGGAAAGCATGTTCTATGCAAGTAGATAAATAAGTCCCAATTGGTAGGGAGACAAATTGGTGCTCCATGCAGGCAGTCAGATTCCTGCTGGCTCTGAACCTTCCTAGTTGCAACACCTGTTTATGAGGCGGGTCTGGGGAAGGGAGAGGACCTAGGATGGCGCTTCAGGAAGAGTCACTCATCATTCCTTTTGGTGAAAAGGCAGCCCACCCTCCTCTGGCGCATCTTGGGAAGCACATAAGCATGCCCTACAACATAGCTGGTAAATTGGCAGCCAAACTACTATTCTGCAATTGTATTGTGGTCTCCTGGCTAATATAACAATGCCATATGCTAACAATAACAAGAACAACAACAAAAACAACCAGGATTGAGAAACACTATGGCAGTGGTTCCCAACCTGTGGTACGTGTACAACTAGTGGTACGCGAGGGCCTTCCAGGTAGTACGCGAACACTTTCGGGGTCATGAACAATTTTTAGTTAGTTATTTTTTACTTCACAAAAATGTTTACTGCCTAACACAAGATAATCTGGCAACGATTTGCAACTGTTGCACACGCCACCCACCTGGTCCCAGCGGCGCGGGGTCAAAAAAGGAACGGTACAGTTATGGAAATAAAGTGATATCTGATCGAATTTAGTTTCTCTGGAACCAGGTGATACGCGGCGACTGTACGAGACCTCCAAGTGGTACTCGATCACAAAAAGGTTGGGAACCACTGCACTATGGTATACATTCCCCCAAAATTTATTTATTTATTTATTTATTTATTTATTTATTTATTTATTTATTTATTTATTTATTTATTTATTTATTTATTTATTTATTTATTTATTTATTTATTTATTTATTTAGTGAGATTTATATACCGCCTATCAGTGCAAGCACTCTCTAAGCAGTTTACACCAGTAAGCAATGTATATTTATATGGTATATTATATGCAATGTATATTATATATACATTGTATGCATATAGCAATGTATGTATGTATATATAAAATGTTTGTATATAGCAATGTATATTATATGGGACTCTATTCTTCGGAATAGTGTTGAGGTGTTCCTATTTGTGAGATGCTGGGTTCCTGCACATTCTGAAGCACAATTTCTGGATAAAATCTGAAAAATGCACAATCCCAATATTTTATACTACAGTATAGGCTCCCAGTTTTTGTGGTCCTCAAACAAGAGAACCAGTGTACAAATAAAATAAGAGACGAAGCTAAGTTGGTGAAGGTAATGCTTATGTTTTCTCTAAATTTTCAAGTAGAAAGGATGATTCTGTACAACATAACTTGACTAAAATATTGTCTGATTTGTAACTCAAGGTCTGAATGTAGTCATGTTTTACGTTTATCTAATACTCCTAATATAAATATAGTACACAATCTATGTACAGACAACAGTAACCAAATGGATTATATTGTGCAAATGCAACAGCTAAAATGTAAACTGACCTCCTTAAGCATGTTGTGTGAACCTACATAATTGGATTATTTTATTAAACCATAATTCAGTGGTCAGTATGGGATGTTGTATACAAACCATTTATACTTCACTGTGCAATGTTTGCTGAGTTAAAGACAGTATTTTGGGCTGAGTGCCCTGTTAATTTCATTCATTGACATATCAATTGATTAAGATGTAATCAACTTAATATGATTAGTCAGCAGTCCTTCAACCCTTTCATCATTAGGACACATTTAAAAATTACAAGCTGATAAAACCTTTTAAAAGTCTTGGGAGGAAAACACACCAAAAAGCTTTTGGAAAGCCTGTGCACATGGAGCCCTCTGTGCACGTTTAACCAATTTTTATGGAACAGAGATCAGAATACACTAAGGAGATCACCCCTCATCCCAAACTTGCAAAACCAGAGAACAATTTTTAGGAACTGAATTTTAAGTGAATAAAATTCCAAAACTCATATAATGAACATTAAACTTGCTACAATGCAAGAAAAAACTGACACTGTGAATAGCTTCACATTAGTGACTTGGTAGATGCTCTATATCGAATTGAAAACTGGTATACCACCAGGGAACACTCAGCAATGACCAATGATTACTGAAAGGTAATCATGCATATTTTGCTGGAATTCCAAAGACACAGAGGAATACTTCTTTAAAGACATGTCAGAGCATTTCAC
>JALIGW010000001.1:27105931-27123431 GCA_023053685.1 Diadophis punctatus similis
TCCCAGGGATAAGAGCAGGCCTTAAGAAGAGGTTCTCATGCATCCATAGCCCAGCCAAGGAAATACAGAAACAACCAAGCTTGCAACAGGTTTACTGAGTTTGAGGTCCAGCACAAATGAGTCCTAGTAGATGCAAAGTCAGCACTGGGAGCTACCACCTACCAGCGCTGTAAATAGCCATAGTCATGTCCATGGCCCAGCCCCGCCCACATAGCCAGCTTCATTCTCCTCTGTTCTCCTTCTGAGTTCCTCCCAACTACTAGCCGCCATGCAATCAGCGCCAGTCAACTGTTGTCAGGGAAGGCATGCAGCCGCATCATGACCAGCGCCAGTCAGCTGGTATGGAAGAGCAGGCAGCTGTCGGCCTTATCACAGGAGCAACCAGGGCACCATTCACTGGACCCACACCATTCCCGCAGCCATTTCCCCCCTCCCCCCAGGTTTGGCAGTTTCCGGCATCTCTCTGTTCTCCTTCCGGGTTCCTCCCAGCCACTGCCAGTCAGCTGTTCCAGCCGCTTCACAATGAGTGCCAGTTAGCTGTTGTCAGTGAAGGCATGCAGCCACATCGTGATCAGCACCAGTCAGCTTGTACGGAAGAGCAGGCAGCCATCGGCCTCATCACGGGAGCAACCGAGGTGCCATCCACCAGATCCACGCCATTCCTGCAGCTGTTTCCCCACTTCCCCCCAGGTTTGGCAAGCCGGTTGGGGCTTGATAGGTGGCTCCCCCTACCAGGGCCGCACCTGGAAGACAGTAAACAGACATATGTTAATCACAGTATGCCACAGCTACTTAGGCCCCACCCCTCCCTCATGGTTTATGGGGATTATGGAATTTGTGGACTAGCCGGACAGCCCACATGTCCTCTGCCACCCAAATGGCATCTGTTGAGGGGTACTCTTTCCATCGCACATGATATTGTATGTATTGCCCCTGTCCAGTATCTATCTATCTCATAGTGGTCCCCGCTAATAGGCCCAGGTTGCTGTAGTGGTGTCCTAATGTGAGTGTCCTCTACTGGCTTGAGCAGGCTGCTGTGGAAGACAGGGTGAATACTTCCCAGCATGCGGGGTAACCGTAGTTCCACTGTAACTAGGTTTATCACCCGTACAATAGGGAAAGGGCCAAGGAACTTTAGGCCTAGTTTCTTACAGGGTATAATCAACAGGAGATATTTGGTTGAGAGGTATACGTTCCCTCCCACCTGGAATGGTTTGTGAGGGGCCCGTTTCTTGTCTGCCTGGGTTTTATATGCCTCAGTGGCTGTCTTTACTGCGCTCCATATGCTCTGTATGGCGTCCATCCACTCATCGAGCCAGCAAGGTGAGGAGGGTTCTTGTGGGTACTTGGGAATGGGTATGAAATCTAGCTCATTGAACACTTGGAAGTGGGCAAACCCAGTGCTGCTATACACTGCATTGTTATATGCCATCTCTGCAAATGGCAGGAGTTCCACCCAATTAGTCTGTTGGTAGGTAACATAACAACAGAGGTAGCGTTCCACCATAGTATTGGTCCTCTCAACTGCCCCATTGCTACTCAGGTGGAAAGCCGAGCTAAGGCCCTGTGATGAACCAATCCTCTGGACGAACTCCTGCCAGAACCTCGCTATAAACTGCACTACTCGGTCCAATATGATTCGCCAGGGAACCCCATGGAGATGATAGACATGGGTGATGAATAACTTAGCCAGTTTCTGAGCGGACAGTAACCTGGAACACGGTACAAAATGGGCCTGCTTGGAGAAGAGATCAATCACTGTCCATATTACGGAATGACCGTTGCTCTCTGGAAGCTGCACAATAAAATCCATTGTTATATCCTGTCAAGGCTGGGTCAGGTCCACCACTTCCTGTAGCAACCCCGGAGGCTTCTCCACTTGATGCTCTGAGGTTGCACAGATGGGACAGCATTTCACGTAGTTCTTCACACTGGCTTTCATCCGAGGCCACCAGAATTGCTGCTTGATGAGATGTAGGTGTGTCCAGGACTGTAAGCAAAAAAAAAAGTTGCATTATGATTTGATATGATTAAGCTTAAATATTGTTTGTCTTCTCTCTGCAGCTGCTGGTGGCTTTCACATCAGTGCATTCCTTCTTTCTAAAACAGGAGTTCATTTTAGATATTTTTATATGGAGTTTTTGATTGTTCTGCTTTTCCCCTTCATCATTTCAGCTTCCTGAGGAGACATGCAACAAGTAAATTACCTATTTGAATGTAAAGGTCATCATATTCGTCTTCTGAGAATGAATCAGACACTGTTGGCCCGGGCTGAGAGTGAGTCAAGACTCACGTGGAAAGGGACAGAGGTCGGTTCCTATGGGTTCTAACTGGTTCATTAGAATCGTTAGTAAACCGTCAATGATGTCACAGAGCCGGTTCTGTCGGTGCTGGTCTGTGGGCACCGCCCTCTTGGATTTTGTTTCTGCGCATGCGCAGAAGCTATTTTTTGATTGCTGCAGGGGTGCGCACCTGGTGCTACCCTGAGCAAACCAGTAGCAAAATGATCCAGAACCCACCCCTGGAAAGGGTTCTATCATCAAGTACTTTGTTTTCTGACTCTAGGCATGAGTCTCACTGAGAACCAAACACACACATAGAGAGAGACATACACATGCACACAGACATATAACATACCATATTTTTGGGAGTATACGACGCATCTTCCCCCCCCCAAAGAGGGTGAAAACTTGGGTGCATCTTATACAACAAATGTAGCCCCACCCAGCCACCCCCACCCTTTGGCCTCTGCCTCCCAGCAATTTACCTCTTTGCAGCAAACAGCACAGAGCCTGATTAGTACAAGGAAGTGATTATCTGCCTCCTGACTCTCAGCTGAGAGGCTGCAGCCAAGTGCTAAAATGAAAGTGAAACTACGATAGCTGTAAGGAGGCAAATTGCTGAGAGGTGAACTGCTGGCAACGTTGGACTGCTGAAACTGCAAGGAGGTAAGTCAATAACTATAAATGTCTATAGATTAATAACTGCTTTATTATTGTTCTAGACAACTTAACAAAATGAAGAAGCTTTTTAAAATAAATGCTTGATCTGAAGAGGCCCAGTGCTATTGTATCTTCTTTTAAATAGCAGAGAATAACTATACTTCCAGAAAGCCACATCAAATTTAAAGATATGTAAAATTATAATCTGAAATGTAACAGTGTCCTGTTTAGTATTAAGATAAGGCAGCTGAGTTAAACCCTGACTTAGTCATGTTTGGAGTAGATCTATTAAAATAATTGGGAAGAGTTAGTATGACTACATCTAAGAAAACTTTCTGGCATTAATATACTGCCATAATGTACATTTCTCCAATTCTTTGCTATTTCTATGGGTCAGATACACATGCACAGAAATACACAGCAAACAGTGTATATCATCTGTACTGTTTGCTGTTTGCTGTTTGGCAAATTGCTTGGAGGCAGAGGCCTTTTTTCCTTGGTTTCCTCCCCCAAAACTAAGGTGCGTCTTATACTCCGGTGCGTCTTATACTCCGAAAAATATGGTACATGAGAAATTGCCTCTGAAAGGAAGCACTGTGACATATGGTTTGAGCGTACATGAAACATTGATTAATAGAAAGGAAATCTGAAATATTTTCAGACATTGCTGGCATGATTTAATAGAAATGATACTATTATGAGAGGAGAAAGCATTTGGAGGAAGAAGGAGGGACAATGGAGGGACAATGTGCCATGTTATTTACCAGAGGAACCTATGGCTGCAGAAAAAGGAATAAGGTGATTTCATAAACCAACCTGATAAATAAGAGTTACAGTATTAGATCCATTCATATCCTCCTCTTCTCCTAAGTAGAAACTATGTACAAAGGTTGCACTGAATGATATCTTGTGCAGAAAGATAAAAAATAATAATTGAATGATTGCACCATACCAATTTATTTCAAACTACTTCCAACCATTTTCCCAACAGCTAAGGGAAAGACTTCTGATCAAGACATGGAAAAACCATCATCTTCTACATGAATGCCTGATGGAATCTGGATTATAGAAGCTTTAAAAGCATGAGAAAAATCCTTGCTGCTTTGAACACTTTCAAGCAATTATTCTTATTAAAATAATCTGAATTTATAAATGATTGTATGTGCTCTTCTGTGTCTGAAAATCATTGAAATACATTCTTGGAATATTGAACAAAATCCAATATTTATCCAGGAATTGCTCCTGCTCCTTGTGCATTTACACCACAACAATTTTTAATCTAGAAATCTCAAATCTGCTAATTTAAAGAATGTATTAAAAAAATCTGGGACCAATTACTGCTGTAGAACTGAAATTTCCATGAAGCTAATCATTTTTCTCTAGGAAAATGCTTTTGTTTTGATCTTAAAAAAAAACTTTGATAGAATGCAAACCAAAAGGAATTACAGATTACTATTAAAGGAGAACACTTAAAATTGACTTACTGATACAGAATGAAGCACAATACTTTAACATTAGACATATTGATAAATGTTTTTGAGTAATGGTTCCAAAGTGTCTGCCTCTAAATAGACAGTGCTCAAAAGATGTTATAAAAGAGCAGCAAATTTTTCTGGACAAGACTGAGACTGATTTCAAAATGATAGGGGAGAAAAATGGCATAGAAAACGATGGTATAATGGACATACAAAAGAAGCTAGCTGATATTAATGCCCAGACTGCTCATGTTCTTTTCTGGTTCACGTGATCTTTGTTAGGACTCTGTCCAAACGGTTGGGTTTGCTAATATATAAACAAGCCACAAATCATTGTTTATGTGAATATAGGTAATATTGCTTTAAATGCATTGAAAGCTTTCTGATTACTATAAAAGGGAACTAGAGAACAGGCTCATTCTCCCTGATGACTCTCTGTGCTGATTGTCTCTGCTGATTCACTGCTGATTCATTAAGTAATTGACTTCGTGTCTGTGAAAGTACTGTGAAGAGCTGCTGTGTATAGCGTAACTATCTGTGATAGTATAGATTTGTTTGTTAGCTGTAATCTTTGTTTGCTAATTAAGACAAAGACAAGCTGGTAAGAAGATTCTTCGTATTGACTGACTTAACGTGTATGACTTGGACTTCTTATTTGGACTTTGCTAAATTCTTTGAGTAAACTATTTGTATACACTTTAAACGTATCTGTTTATTGACTGAATCATATCAACTCATATCAACTGCAACACCACGTTTCACTGTTCACAAGCTTACGAGCACAAATTCTTTAACATAGGTTATGAGCCCAGTGGTATGTTGCTAGTAAGATATTGAGTAGTGTGAACATTCAGTTTTTAATATTCAGACAGTTAAAGTAGTATTGCACTAATAATGGCACAAGGAAAGTCAACTTGTTTATCCATGATAACCAGGCTGGATGGTACCAACTATGTTTCTTGGTCTACGAAATGTAGCCTGCTTCTAAGAAATGAAGGCTTAGGGACTTTAATAACTAATCCACTGGATACAGCCGTTTGGGATGCAACAAGATATGAAGATGCAAAGAAAATAGCTGACTTTAACTGTGACAATGTTAGAGCTTTACTCATCGTTGGACTGACACTGAATGACCAGCAGCTTGCCCATATTCGTGGAGAAGAGTCTGCTGCAAAGTGTTGGGACATATTAAAAAAGATTTATGTTTGTGATAGTGTGGGTGCACACATACACCTTACACGTAAGCTGTTTAGAGCTCATTTGATGAAGGGAGGTGATATGTTAGCTCATTTGGAATATATGAAAAAGACTTTGCAAGAACTACATGAAAAAGAACTGATTTTTTTTCAGAATTGCATCAAGTGTATATAATTCTTTCTTCATTGGACGAGAGTTACAATGATTATGTATCTTCATTGGAAGTTTTGACCAGAGATGAACTTACATTTCCTGGCATAACTGGAAGACTAATTGAAGAGTCCAGAAAAAGAGAAGATAGAAAGCAGATGAGAGCAAAACCATCACAAGAAGAAGAGAAAACATCTTCTAATGTTTATTTTGTTAGAAAATGTTATACTTGTGGGGCTAAAGGACATATAGCTAGATTTTTTTAAAAAAAATAAAAAACAAAATGTCAGCAATGGACAGAGAGCATGCAAAAATGTTAGTTTAATTATGCCAAACGTAACTGACAAAATAAACCATGATATATGGGTGATTGATAGTGGGGCTACACAGTGCATAACAAACAATAAGGAAAAGTTTGTTAAAATGGATAAAAGTAGTCAACATGTTGCATTAGCTAATGGATGGAAGATGAGGGCAAGTGGAGAAGGAAATGCATATTGTTTAAGGCTTAATGAAAAACTGCCAATGCTTTATATACCTAGACTAGTATTTAACCTATTATCTGTTAAAGTATTGGTAAAAGCAGGTTATACTGTAACATTTATGGATGATAAATGTCTAATCGAAAAGCAAGGACAAAATGTTATAGCAAGGTTAGAAAATGGTTTGTTTTTACTGCATGATAAGCCAGTAAGTAATGCTAATTCAGTTTTTGAAAACAAACAACCACATAACAACTGTATTCACTTACTTCATAGACGTATGGGGCATTTGAATTTTAAATTGCTGAAAAAAACTGTGGAATTAGCTAATGGTATTAAACTACAACCATGTTCTAAGTATTTAAACTGTAATGCCTGTAATCAGGAGAAAAGTAAAGTTACTCCTGCAAATAGATATAATGGATTTAAAACTACAGCACCATTAGAGGTAGTGTTTGTAGACTTAATTGGTTCAAAGAAACCCAGTTTGGGTGAAGCTTGCTATATTCTGAATATTGTAGACCATTATACTAGATATGGTTTCTGTTACCTAATGAAATCTAAGTCAGAAACATATCAGCATTTCTCAAATTGGTTGAGATTTGTAGAGAGAAAACAGAAAAGTAAAGTAGTAAGTGTTGTCACAGATAATGGAACTGAGTTTACAAATAGTAGATTTGTTATCTTGTTAGAAAGAGCTGGAATAGAGCATAGACGTTCTGCTCCTTATTGGCCTCAGGATAATTCGTACATTGAGAGACGAGGGCAGACATTGCAAGCAATGATTAGAACAATGATCACAGATTCTGGTTTGCCAGACCAGCTGTGGGGACAGGCTCTTATGTGTGCTAACCATGTCATTAACAATGTAGTTAATGCAACAACAGGGGAGATTCCATTTACTCGTTGGTATGGCAGAAAGCCTGAATTGAGTTATTTGCATACGTTTGGTGCACCAGCATGGGTGCATATTCCAACTCAAGTAAGAAAGAAGGGTCAGCATAGAGCTAAGTTATGTATTTTGTTGGATATGATAGGAATCATAGAGCTTTCAGATTTTGGGAAAAAGGTACTAGAAATACATATAAGAGTGCAAGTGCTAAGTTTATGGAACATGTAGGATGGAGTAAATTAGAGCAGGAAGACAACAGAAGTAAGGATAGTGTTGTTATAGAGACTCCATTGTTCAAGAATGGTACTCCTAAAAGGTATTTGGAGAATAATATTGAAGAGAAGGAATCTTCAATGGAGGAATCATTAGATGAGGAATCTTCATTAGACGAGGAAAGATCTACGATAGGGGAGATTAAAGTGGAAATGAAGGATTCCTACAACTAGTACTCCTTTACCTAGAAGAGGTACTAGGGTAAGAAGGTCACCTGATAGGTATCAGGCTAATGTTGCTTGTCAAGTGAGCCTAGAACCTTCTAGTTATGATGACATTAGGTTATATCCTGAAAAGGATCAGAAGGCTTGGTGAGAAGCAATGAGTAAGGAATTAAAATCATTAAAATATCCAAATGTTTATGAAGATGTCGTTTTACCACATGGTGAGAAAGCTATTGGTTGCAAATGGGTTTATAAATTAAAAACAGCCAGTGATGGCACTATAACCCATAAGGCAAGGCTTGTTGCTCAAGGTTTTGGTCAGAGTACTAAAGACTATGATGAGGTTTTTGCTCCAAGTCTTAAGGCTAGTACTTTAAGAGCAGCATTAGTGCGGGCAGCCAGAAATAAAAGTGTTGTACATCATGTTGATGTAGAAACAGCTTATTTGCATGCACGTCTGTAGCATAATATATACATGAGAAAACCACTAGGGTTAAAGGAAAATGGTAAAACAGGTTACTGGAAATTAAACTAGAGTTTGTATGGATTGAAACAGGCTGGATATGAGTGGAACAGATGTATAGTTAATGAACTAGTTAAAATGGGGTTTAATGCTGGTTTAGCCGATCCATGTTTGTTTAAGAGAGAAAAGGATGGTGAAGTTACTTTATTGTTATTGTTTATGGATGATATTGCCATTATTACTAAAACAGAGAATGATGTGAAAGATCTTGTAGCTAAATTAAAGGAGAAGTTCAGAATAAGATATTTAGGAGAAATACAACATTATTTGGGTCTAGATATTACCAAAACGAATACAGGATTCAAAATATCACAGGTTAAGAAAATAAATCAATTGTTGAAGCAGTATAATATGGAAAATTGTAAAGCAGCCAAGACACCTATGAGTACTGAGTTTCAACATAGTGAGTTAACAGATCCCAAGTTTGATAAAGAGATATATCAAGCATTAATTGGAAGTCTGTCGTATCTCACAAACTGGTCGAGACCAGATATCTCATATGGTGTCAATCAGTTGGCAAGATATAATGCAGGTCCTTGTGAGAGATATTGGAATGCTGCAAAGCGAATACTTAGGTATTTGAAACAAACAATGTACTACTCGCTACATCTAGAATCAAGGTCTGAACTTGAATTAACAGCATATGCAGATGCTAGTTTTACAACAGACAGAGTTACACGAAAATCAACATCAGGGATTGTTATATTGTTAGGAAATCTGTTAATTGGTTGGAGATCTATCAGACAACAACATATCAGTTTGTCTACAATGGAGGCTGAATTTTCATGTTTGTCCCTAATGTGTACGGAACTTATATATTACAAACAATTATGTATAGATATGTTGTACATGAACCATTCAATGTATATGAGGATAACAAGGCTGCAATTAATATGGCAACTAATTTGGGTGTGAAAACAAGATCAAAACATACAGATTTAAGATATTTAAATGTAAGACAATGTGTGCAAAATAAAATGATTAAAATATTAGATTTTAATCATTTTAATCATTAATATTAGATCATTTATTAGAAAATAAATGATTAGAATATTGTACAAGTGAAAATAATATGGCAGATCATTTTATGAAGGCACAAGATGCTATAAGGCGTAAGGAGAGTTGTGAAAGCTACAACTTAAGAATGTAAAGAGTTATATATTAACAACCCAAAGGGGAGAATGTTAGGACTCTGTCCAAATGGTTGGATTTGCTAATATATAAACAAGCCACAAATCAATGTTTATGTAAATATAGGTAATATTGCTTTAAATACATTGTAAGCTTTCTGATTACTATAAAAGGGAGCTAGAGAACAGGCTCATTCTCCCTGCTGACTCTCTCTGCTGATTGTCTCTGCTGATTCACTGCTGATTCATTGAGTAATTGACTTCATGTCTGTGAAAGTACTGTGAAGAGCTGCTGTGTATAGCATCTGTGATAGTATAGATTGTTTGTTAGCTGTAATCTTTGTTTGCTAATTAAGACAAAGACAGGCTGGTAAGAAGATTCTTCGTATTGACTGACTTAACGTGTATGACTTGGACTTCTTATTTGGACTTTGCTAAATTCTTTGAGTAAACTATTTGTATACACTTTAAACAATCTTAAAATAACATTTCAATAAACAAAAACAAGAGTGGGATGTTTTCAATAGTATTAATGTTTTTTTTAATAATAACAAACAACTTCCAAACCTTTTAGGCCTGACCTGAAGCACCATCATCATTTACCTGAGTGCCTCGTAGGCATGGCAGGAAGCAAAACACTACAAGTTTATGATATCTACACATTTACCATCTCTCCAAAAATATTGCAAATATTTAATTGCAGTAGATTTTATGTTTGAAAGACTTTGAATGAAGGTTTTGTCTAAATCACCATAATCAGACTCATTACTAATGAGTAATAAAACATAAGGACTAATAAACAGCAAAAATACAACATATACTGTATGTATTATTGTGTTTTTGAGTTAATTTGATTGTATCTGCTTGCAGCGCTCAGTCCTGATGCTAAAAAGGATGATGGCTTTATTTTGTTGATGAATTACAACCTGAGTAATTTTGTCATAGAGGAGCAATGCTTTTTAATCAAGTATCCTGGGAAAAAAATCCATGAATTTTATGAAATTCATGAACATATATAGTTTACAAGCTCTCAGTGCCCTAGATAGATAAAAAAGATTTCTTTTTGATAGGGAGGGCTGAATGTAATGACTGTGCAATGAATCCTCAACTCACTTCAGTCAATCAGATCTTCAGCTTTAGAAATCCTTGAGTCACTCTGGAGGTTGAGGTCCTGACTCTTTCCAGTTCTGCTTAATGAATCAAAAGAAAACAGGGCAATACCTTCTTGCCATCTGTAATTGTAAAAAATAATAATAAACCCATGATCACATTTTTTTTGCTGTTCACTAGAATGGAATGAAATTGCAAATTGTTAGAAATTTGCATTTAAAGTTGAGGAAAAGTATAAGGGATTAATGCAGTGGTGGGTTCCTACCGGTGTGGTCCACTCTATAGCACTGGTAGCGGCCCGCTGGTGACATCATAGTACTAGTGCGTTCGGTTGCTGGTGCCTGGGCGCCGCCATTAAAAAAATTTTTTTTTAAATTTTTAAAATTTTTTTCTTCTGCGCATGCCCAGAAGCCGAGCTTCCGCCACTGCACATGTGCTGCCTTCCCACCCCACAGTGAGTCCAAGTAGGGGAGGATGGCTGAGGGAGCGCGTGAGACGCTGAAAGAACGGGCGGCAGGAGCTATCTCCATTCCCCTCCCTTCAGCAGTCCGAGAAGCCACGAACGCGCGGTGATGATCCTAGGCATTTTTGCACGTTTGAGGCTTCTCGAGCTGCTGAGGGGAGGGGGAACGGACGGCAGGACCTATCTCAGTTCCCCTCCCTTCAGCAGTCTGAGAAGTCACGAACGCGTGGTGATGATCCCAGGCATTTTCGCACATTCAAGGCTTCTCGAGCTGCTGAGGGGAGGGAGAACGGGCAGCAGGAGCCTTGGATCATCGAATGGGGAGAAGTAAAATAAGCCACGCCCACAGAGTGGTTGTAAAAAAATTAGGAACCCGCCCCTGGATTAATGTAAACATAAAACATATTCTTTAAGGCAGCAAGGTAGACAAGAAAGTCAGAATGCTATTTAAATCTTCTTAGAATGGGAGCTGAGGAAAAGAAAGTCATCATGCGCCTTAATTATGGATTCTCCTTCAAATTGATTCCTCCCTTCACAGGACTCTGTGTGACTGCTGATTCCTATGACTCATTTTGTGTCAATGGGCCCTGATCTTTGATTCAGCAAATTTGGAAAACCTTGACATTGCCAAGGTCAAAGGCAATTTAGCCCAATTCAGAGATGGGTTCCTCCCAGTTCAGTCCAGTTTGCCTGCACTGGTAGCAACCCACTGGTGACATCACAATGATGTCACGGAACCGGTTCAGTCGATGCCAGTCCATAGGTGCCGCCATCTTTTTTTTCCAAAAAATTTTCCCCAATTTTTTTTCTGTGTTTTTTTCTTCTGCGCATACGCAGAAGCCGAGTTTCCATCACTGTGCATGGGTCACCACCTTGTTTTCGGATTTTTGGGGGAATTTTTTTTGATTTCTTGTCACTGTGCATGCACGCACGTGTGAAGTGAGCACGTGCCGACGTGGCGTGCCCACGCGGTGCAGGAGGAAGTGAACCGGCAGCTAGGTAAGTTAGAACGAACCCATGGCCCAATTCCTTCTTTAAATAGATACACTGTGTATGTGATTGTCAAGAAATGTTGCAATGCCTCATTTAGAAAATCATAGAAAGTACTGTGTGATTGTAGCCCTTTCTTTCCTTCACAAGGCAACATCTTGCCTTCCAGACCTTATTATTTTGAGAAGACAGTGATCCCATGCACAATGTTCCCATTGTTTTCAGACTAATGCACTCCATATACTTTTACTTCATTCAACCATCATTACCTCTTATCAGCTGCTTGAGGAGAAGTCTTCCTCATGATTGTTCATAACTGATACTGGAGAATGGGATGAAGGGCTGCTCTAATCCTGAAGACAATTTCACATGGAACCAAATGGATGTTTTGAGATATATGACCTGTGGAATGGGTGGGAACAATTACTCTCCTCTTAACTACTCCTGTTCAGAAGCCTGTGTACCTACTTGCTCCATTTAACTTTTATGCTGAACCAGTTTGGATGGGCCATTAGGCAAGCAGATCATGGAGGAGAAGATAAATATTTTGGAAACTGGCTGCAATTATCAGCTACAGCCAATACGACTAGGATATGTTTTCTGAGAAACCACAATCTTCCAATCACATCCTTGGGGGAGGGGGGAGGAAAATTTCTGAGGGAAATATATCACCAACTTTGTTACACTTAACTTCAGAATGCAGAAAACTGGGAAGACCTTGAACTAATAAGAGCTCTTCCTCTAGCTAACCAATAGAATCTGATCTGCTTTTATTTGCTTCCTTCCCAGCCAACTGAAGAGTGGTAGGTAAGAGCTTATTTCACATGCATAGTTTTGCTTGCTCTTTTTGTAGACTAAGCGCTGATTGAAAGAGATGAGCCAGGATTACTTAAAAGAACTTTGCCAAGAAAGTAAAGACTAAAAAACTCAAAGCGAGAGTGAAAGTGATAGCCTGAGAGCGAAAGAAGACAAAGAGAAATAAAAAAGGATTAAGAGGAAAGCTAAATTCATGCTGCAGCAAGAGAAAATACTGTACAGAAAGCCAATTTAAACTTAGAGGAAAATGGTGGATGGGGGAAAATAATTAGATGATTTTCGGAACGGGCGGCGAAGGAAAGAATTAGACCGAGGAGATCAGCATAAGGAGAAACGATAGTGTTTGACTCGGAGACTAAGATTGAAAGATTAAAAGTGAAAACACCACTTTTGTAATGGGAGAGGAGAAAAAACACTGAACTGGAGTGATTAGAGGTGGTGGTGACTCAGACAGTGATAATACAAAGAAGATTATTGGAAGTTTGAGAAGGTAAAAGACTTAAATAGAATTGTCAAAATATAAGTATCAAATGGACTGTCTTATTACAAATGGAGATTAGTGGATATATATATATATATATGTATTAACTATTAACTTTATTTATAACACTATCTTTATCCTTGCTTTTATATATTAACTGTATTAAATTAAGGTATTAGAATATAAGCATCTAAAATATAAAGATCAAGTAGGAAATTTAGTCATTAGAATTGATTTAAGTTAATCAATCAATCAATTAATTAATATAACTAATATAATTAAGGGTTTCCTTTAGCTATAGAATGTATATGGTATATTTCTAGACTAACTCAATGAAGAATATTGATAGAATAACGTATTGTAGGAAAACAAGGTTGGAAACTAAAAAGAAATTATCAGAGGGGAAAAGTAGTAACTGGTAATTTGGGAAAGAATATATAAAATACTAGGCGGGACATTTTGGTCTCTTCAAGACCCTCCACCTTGTTTCCGGGACTTTTTGGTGGCCTCGACTCTGATATGACGTCCAGTCATTTGTGACCTCCTGTGTCCGTTGTCGTCAGGCCAAGTCAGCCATGGGAGTGCCTCCTGGTCTGTTGCAGCCCTTGCCGATGCCAGAGAGACTCTGGGGGGCTGTCTCCATGAACTTCCTGATGGACATGCCCCCATCCGCCGGTTTCATGACCATGTTCATGGTGGTGGACATGCTGATGAAGATGGCGCATTTCATCCCCTGTCGAGGATTACCGACAGCTCGTGCCACCGCCTGCATGTTCATCCAGCATGTCTTCCAGTTACACGGCCTGCCGGATAAGGTCATGTCAGACCGAGGGTCACAATTCACCGCCCAATTCTGGAAGGGTCTGATGTTGGCTCTAGATGTCCGGGTCTGATTATCATCGGCGCATCACCCTGAAACTGACGGAGGCATGGAGAAGGTGATCGGCATCCTCGAGCAGTACCTTCGCTGCTTTGTCAACCAACAGCAGGACAATTGGGCAGAGTACATCGCAGTGGCCGAGTTCGCCTTTAACAACTCCCAACACACCTCCACCAAAACCACTCCTTTCTTCGCCAACTTGGGCTACCACCCCCACTTCTTCCCGCAAATCAACTTTATTAGGATTTACCATATATGTGTCAGCATAGTCTGTGTGGGAGAGGTTAAGCAAATTAGTGAGAAAATATAATGTTAGCGAATACAGATTGGCTGTGCAAGAGAATAGAGAATATGCATATCTCTACAGGTACCAACCTCTAATCCTAGAATTGTCTAGCATTTAAAGTAGTGATTCTCTGCCTTTTAGGACAAATACAGCAAGCACATCTGGAATTCTAATAGCATGTGATAGACATTGTCACAAAAATGGTGTCAGTGTAGATATGGTTAACTCTTTTACCTCATTTAAACAAAGGACAGGGCTGCTGACTCTGAACCATTTATTTTATTGTTCCAAGAATGTCCCCAGGGTCTATGTGAGTCTGAAGACATTAATGGAAATGTATTATGCTTGAGACAGGATGTTAGTGTTGCAGCCTGCAAGCTCTTATTCTTACCTAAAATAAATAGGCAGGTACCAAAGAATGTGCCAGCAGGACTTTGCTACTTTAGCCAGGAGTTAACATTTTGGGAGATATTTCTGAAGAGATACTTACTCCTAGAATCCTTGGGGGAAAAATCCTTATTTGATGGCAATTATCCATCAGTAATGCAGATAGAAGAAATGAAGTAAACCAGGACTAGGTAGTAAGCTTAGGATAAATCTGGATCAAACCTTTGATAGCTCATGCACCCCATCATTTCATGCCACTTATAACTCATATTTTTTTCTTTCCATTCAATTATGTCTGATTCTTATAGACTATCTCGACAATCGCCTGCAGTTCCCTTGGCAAGGTTTTTCAGAAGTGGTTTGGCATTGCTTCCTTCCTAGGGCTGAGAGAAAGTTTGACTCGGTGACCCCTGAGGATGTGGACAAGATTCTGGGGAGGTTCAGTGTGGCCACATGTTTATTGGACCCGTGTCCCTCCTGGTTAGTGCTGGCTTCCCGGGAGGTCACATGAGGCTGGCTCCAGGGAATTATTAACGCTTCTTTGGGGGAGGGTTACTTCCCCACGGCCTTGAAAGAAGCAGTGGTGAGGCCTCTCCTCAAGAAGCCCTCCCTGACCCAGCAATTTTAGCCAACTATCGCCCCGTCTCCAACCTTCGCTTTGTGGTGAAGGTTGTTGAGAGTGTGGTCACACAACAGTTTCCCCAGTACTTGGAGGAATCATCATATCTAGATCCGTTCCAGTCGGGTTTCAGGGCAGGGCACAGCATGGAAACGGCATTGGTCGCATTGGTTGATGATCTCTGGAGGGCTCGGGACAGGGGTTGTTCCTCTGTCCTGGTCCTATTAGACCTCTCAGCAGCTTTTGATACTATCGACAATGGTATCATGCTGCACCGGCTGGAAGAGTTAGGGATAGGGGCCACCGTTTTTTGTTGGTTCTCCTCCTTTCTTTCCATCTGGTTGCAGTTTGTATTGGCAGGGGGGCAGAGGTCGTCCTCGAGGCCTCTCACATATGGAGTGCCCCAGGGGTCGATTCTCTCACCCCTTCTGTTCAAAATCTATGTGAAGCCGCTGGGTGAGATCATCCGTGGCTTTGGGGTGAAGTACCATCAGTATGCTGATGATACACAGCTGTACATTTCCACCCCAGGCCACCCCAATGATGCCCTTGAAGTGATGTCCCGGTGCCTGGAAGCTGTGCGGATCTGGATGGGGAGAAACCAACTCAGGCTCAACCCTTCCAAGACGGAGTGGCTGTGGTTCCCAGCGTCTCGATATATAGTCAGATGATTCCATCTCTGACTATCGGGGGCGAGTTTCTAGCCCCCCCGAAAGGGCTCGCAACCTGGGTGTCCTCCTGGATTCACAGCTGTCCTTAGAGGACCATCTGACAGCTGTGACCAGGGCGGCCTTTTATCAGGTCCGCCTGATACGCCAGTTGCAGCCCTTTCTGGATTGGGATTCCCTGTGCACAGTCACTTATGCCCTCGTCACGTCACGTCTGGACTACTGTAATGCTCTCTACATGGGGCTCCCCATGAAGAGCAGCCGGAGGCTCCAGCTGGTCCAGAATGTAGCTGCATGGGTGGTTTCGGGGGCTAATTGGCGCTCCCATATAACACTCCTCCTGCGAGAGCTGCACTGGCTTCCGGTGGTCTTCCGGGTGTGCTTCAAGGTGCTTGTTACTACCTTTAAAGCGCTCCATGGCATCGGACCTAGGTATCTCCGAGACCGCCTGCTGCCACAAACTGCCTCCCATCGACCAGTGTGCTCCCACAGAGAGGGCCTCCTCGGGGTGCCATCAGCCAAGCAGTGTAGGCTGGTGACACCCAGGGGGAGGGCCTTCTCTGTGGGAGCACCCACCCTCTGGAACCAGCTCCCTCCAGATTTAAGAACCATCCATGAGCTGGCCACCTTCCGCCATGCCCTCAAGACGTACTATTTTTATCAAACCGGGCTGGCGTGAAAAAGTTTTTGGGGTTTTTAAGATTTTACCAAATTTTACCAAATTTTAATTATATTGTCTTAAATCAGGGCCACATCTAATATTTTCTTTTAAATATATACATATTTTAATGTTTATATCGTATTTTTACTTGGCTGTTCACCGCCCTGAGTCCCCGGAGAAGGGCGATATATAAATTTAACAAACAAACAAACAAACAAACAAACAAACAAACAAACAAACAAATAAATAAATAAATAAATAAAGTGACTGGCCCAAAGTCACCCAACTGGATTTGTGTCTAAGGCGGGACAAAGATTCACAGTCTCGCAGTCTCTAGCGTGATGCTTTAACTGCTACATCAGACTGGCTCTCTATAATCTATATTACTTTGCTTTCCCATATTTTTGTCTCAGCAGAAACAGTCTTCTTTCCCCGAAGATGCTGAACTCCCAGTGGAGTAATCTTTGGGCCATCATGGGAGTTCTGCTCATCCATTCAGTGGCAGGAGTGCATAGCTCCTGTGGGTGTGCGACCAACATGAATGACAGAGTGAAGCTGAGGGTAAGTGGATTGTTCATCTAGGTCCCTCTTTCTCTTAGATGGCTGTATTTGGGAGAGATGGCACAGAACTT
Organism: Diadophis punctatus similis; assembly: GCA_023053685.1. Classification (NCBI taxonomy): domain Eukaryota; kingdom Metazoa; phylum Chordata; class Lepidosauria; order Squamata; family Dipsadidae; genus Diadophis; species Diadophis punctatus. The sequence continues at coordinate 27,123,153 of JALIGW010000001.1, forward strand.
AGACCATCCCAAAATGTTTTTTTATTTTTCTCCACAACTTCATATATAAGTCAATACACATATACCTTAAAATATTACAATAAAATACATAGTTATACATTTTGGTCAATCATTCAAAAATTCGTTTTATGTAACACTTTATTCTAGGTATATGTTGCTAAGGTAATACTGCCTCCCAAAAAAATATCTAATTTTGTCTTCTGGGATCTCCATCAATTAATTTCAAATTTTTTTCCAGATTAACCGCTGTTAGCTTAATTTACCAAGATAATTATTTTC